>BSBK01002843.1:470000-542500 GCA_027943335.1 Chamaecyparis obtusa
GTTATGGCCCCTGCACTAAGGGTCATTTTTTCTGATACAATATTATTTGTCAATCAGAGATCTCTATCTTCAACCTCCTGTATATCCCTGCAATCTGTACACACAAAAGTAGTGCACTTCTATGAATCCTTACATGCAAGGAAACTCAAGAATGAGCCCTCACAAATCGATCCATAGCTCTTTATGCATGGCGTTGCAAGATTATGAATTTGCTCTCAACTAGAGCTATTGAGCTTGTGACCTTGCTAGTCAACCATACAATGAGAGATTCAAGTGAAGACAAGGGCAAGAATGCCAATATCTCCAAGGATCACCATGAAATTCAATGCAATGAAACTACAATGAGGATGCAAATATGCAAAGTATTCTATGAAAAGGAAAGAACAAGTGTTACAAATCCTTCCTATTTAGACTATGTGAGATTAATCTATTGCATAAAAGGAAATCTACACTAAGAATGCCATTATCATGCAACTATGAAAGAAAATATGAAACTAAATGAAATGCAACAACAAAGATCTTCAAAGCTTGGATGCAAGAGTGTCTTCAAAGAAAGCTCCAAATGACCTAGAAAACCTGCAGCATAACATTAGCATAAAAAAAGTGACCTAGAATGAGGGAGAGAGCTCTCCTTTTATAAGAAATGCAAAGGAATGGACCATGGAGATTAAGAGGCAAAAGTCTTAATCAGCGGTGGAGCTTAAAAAAGGAGCAATCCATGTGCACAAGTATCCTCCAATGAGAAAATAGGAGTTGACTTTGTGTCCATGTGAGACAAAAAGTGCTTTTTCCTTTTTTATAAAATGAGAATAATGCTTTATTTGTGCAACTTAGGATAAGAGGAAAAGTGGGGGCTTTTTATTTATTTAAAAGGGGAGGAAATACTCCTTTTAAATAAATAAAAAATTAGGATAAGATGGTTAGCCCATAGAAAATAATCGAATAAATGATAGAGCTAGAATTTGATCAAGAATAAGCAATTGATGATTTAGCAAAAGAGGCTAATAGTCTAGGTGACCATTTTTAGGTGTATACACAATCAAACACTTAATGGCACATACTTATATAGGAATAGGCTTCTACCATAATCCAAAATAACCAAATAAAGTGGGAGGGCATATGTGCTCATTTAAACTTCAAAACAATTGACTGATTGCACCAAATCAATAACAAGGACAGTTAATGTAAATGATGACTTCCTCTGTTCAAAGCCTCATAAAAACAAATAAAACTTGTATGGAAATGGTTAACAAGAGAAACCAATACTATATTAATCCATTTCCAATCACATTTACATTGGAATGGAGATTTTTCAAATACAAAATGGCTGGCTATACCCTCACGGCAGAGAACAAGAAAGTTGCAGAGCTTTTCATTTGTATTCAAAGAAAACTTTAATCCCCTCTCTCTTCCATACACCAAACCCTCTAAAAAAACTATCTCCAAATCTTATTGTTATGTGTTTTTTATGTTTGGGTAAGGGTAGGAAACCTAAGAACACTAGGTGAGTGGCTCTTAGTGCAGGGTCGGGGCCTAAGTGGCTAGTACCAGGATAACCGACTGAAAAGTTGTTTTAGCAAGTGATAACTTAATTAAAACTTATGGGAATGGGTTCAAACACTAAAAATATTAATGTATGCCTCACCCATGCCATTAGTGCTAGTAAAGGCTATGGATGGGAGTGGGAGAAGGTACCTATGCATAGGTACGATCGAATGGCGCTTGTCTATATGAAAGGCATTCAATTCCGCATGTGCCTACTTGGGGGCTAGGGCTCGGAGTGGCTAGTACCAGGACAACCCAAGGGGTGAGGGCTATGTGATGAAACTCACCTATATTTTCACTTAGAGTTTCTACCTAGCCTTAGAACATTTTGGGAAAGGGTTTATACTTTGGTATTCTTCTCAGTTGTAATTTGGGAAAGGTTACTCCAACCCTAGGTATGGCCTAGATATCACTTCCTTGTGGACCTTGGTGTTTATCTCCTAGCATGGGGGAGTGGGCCTTTTGGTATCCATGTGGTTGGGTGGAAAATATTTTATCGAGGTGCCTTTCACATTTACAGAGCTTATGGATTCTTGCTTGCACATGTTCCAGTTTTGAAGAAAGAAGACTTGTAATTATCTTTCATTATTATCAAATGTAAAGTTATTATTACCACCTAAAAGGGAGATGAATGTAATGTGACATTTAATGTATTTCAATTTGATGTAACTTGGAATGGGTAGATTTAGGGAAAAGAAAAGGGAATGGCACTGAACTTTATGTAAATCATGTTGTTGAAAAGAAAAAGGAATTTCATAAGTGTTTCAAGCAAAGTGGCATGTTTCTCATTATGGTTGTTCAAGAAAAGTTAGTGATCAAATGTGTTAATGTAATGGTTCAAAGTCCTAGATAAATCATTTTATTATGATTATGCTTTAAATGTTATATTGATCATGAAATAATTCTTAGGGAATATAGATGAAATCAATTGGTTAGAAATCAAATGAAAGCATTTATATTTCTCTCTAAAGAATTTTCAAATGTTATGTTTTAAGAGTTAATCATATTGTTAGTACACTTAATGAACTTAAATGGATTGTTCATTTTACTCATAGGGAACCTTGGAAGGATTCTAAGTTAAAATATGCATTGTTCATGTTAATCTTTTAAAGTTCAAAAAGTTTCATAAATTTGTTACTTAGGTTTTCTTTTCTAAAGAGAATCTTCATTCTCTTTCCCGGTTCCCTTGTGGGGCATGATAGGACACCTATTATTTTTCAACTAGATATTATAGTTAGAGTCCATTAGATTATAAATTTGAGTTTTTATTACTAAAAATATAGTAGATACTAGATGAAATAAATTTGGATTGTCATTATGTTTCTATAGTGATTTCATTTTAATAGAAACAACAAATTACACTTTCAATGGAGAAAGTTACTTGTGAACTATGAGCACTTAATCAAACCACCTATGAGAGTGCAATACTCAAGCAAGGGCCACTTAGGGTATGATGTATCCACAATCCTTGTAGTTTCTAGTAACACACAAATAATTATTTTTTCATTGAATAGTAACCCACAAATATTGTTGTGTAGTTATATTTACTTCCAACAGTATTATCTTTTCAACTTAGTTTTCTGATTTCAACTTATCTACTATACATAATTGTTAAATGACCTAGACATCTTTCCTAGTGTACATATTGTACTGAAATCATCTAAGAATATAAACTTCTTGAATAAATAGTTAAATGAGTCGTTTGAGTTAGTAGGTTAGTTGATAAAAGATTTATCGGTCCATTGAGTTGAATGCATTGAGTTTTTTGCATATATCTACTACACTTGTACAAATATAGTTACCTATCAACACCATACCCTGTATACATATATTGCAAACATTGAGATGAACATATTATGGGTGTAACTATATGAAAAAATTATTTATTTGACTAGGTAGAATATTCATAAGTGGGGTTTATATTCACTTAACAAATTGATGATTTAATTTCAATCATTTAACACATCAAATTTATCAAGCTTAAAATTAAGCACCATTATTTTTATTTATCTAATTTCTAAACTTCTATTTCAATAACATTAATAATATGAGCTTTTGATCAAGCTGGAGATATTGTTGTAAAGGAGTTGGAGTTTGAACTTTATTTTTTTATATTGTTTATGGTTGGCTTTTGGGTTCGAGAGTTTTAGTGTTTGTTAGTGGCTTGTTTGGTAGGGTTGTGTCTATTGTGGCATATGTCAGCTATGGTGTTGTCCATCCCAATGGTAGGGTGAAGTGTTGATAGTGTCAACCTTGTGATTGTATATGTTATGATGTCGATGGCCAGGGGTTTTTGTTTTGAAGACGCCAAATTGTGGCTTGTGATGGCCTTTAATTCTTGGAGATGTTTCACATGCAGGAGAAGGACATGTGGTATTTTGAAGTTGTGTTTGCAGTTTGGATTTGATGTTTTTTCTATCGAAGAGGACTCCATGATGATGGAATTTGTGCTAGTGTATGCTCTTCGCTGGATTTATATGGGGAGACGGGAAGTTTTTCCCACATTTCTAAGTTGCATTTTTTCCTATTTTGGTGTTGTGGGCTTAACAGTGTTTGAGTGTAGGGTTTTGCTGGCTAAGATGCATGCCAATATCTCGGTGGACACAAAAATGCATATGAAATCCTTTCCAGGTGCGGTGAGTAGGGAAAGAATAGTTGGTCTCCTCAAGATTAAATCAGGTGCACTGGTGGATGCGGTCATTGGTGTTCTTGGTCCCCTTTTCCAAGAGTTCAGGTTGATGCGGTGAGATAATACCTCTATTATCTCAATGGTGGTGGCATGGGGTCTTGAACTTGGTGAGCCAATTGATACAGTGAAGTGGGTGGCCAAATCTTTGTTTTCTGAGGATCTTTTGCTTGGCTTGGAGTCAATTCTAGAGTGGGTTGTGCTGAGGGTTGGCACGGATATTTCAGAATGCATAGTGGATAGAGCAGAGGCTTTGGAGCATGACCTCATCCGTTTCATCAGGTGGCTGGGAAAGGTAGATAAAGAGGCTTATTTGGTGGAGCGTAGAGCTAAATGGGAGAAAATGAAGGCATAAATCTATGTGAATTTGGACCTGGGTCCCGTGTGCAGGTGTCAATGGATGTTCCCTGTCGATCACGTTCAGCTCTACCGAGATGTGTGAGAGGTTTTATAGATGACTTATAGGTGTGGGCTCATTGGCTATCCGGGGTGGTGTCTGGCCATTTTGGGAGTATGGCGGGCCCGAGGCTTTTTTGGGGTTTTTTTGTAGACTATTGCTCTCCTCGATGGTGGTTACAGCCTTCTTAGCATCTTGTTTTAGCAAGACTATCTATGGCCCTTTGAGAGGATGGCTTATGTATATTTTTTGTTTATGTCAACACTCTATATGCTTCTGTAGCTTAGTTTGTATGCCCATGTTCAGGCTATTAATATCATTGTTAAGGTTTGACCTGTTAACTATGGTTTTTGTAAACTCTTTTTATATATTAATAAAATTATCTATTATCGACCAAAAGAAAAACATTAATAATATGAGCTAGAAGAAAAAGTTGACAATTTGGTAGATTTTAAAGAGGGGGGGTTGGTTCCCTTCTTGGAGAAACTTCGTGGTTGGAATAAGAATGTCACTGAGCATTTCATCGATCATTGGAAAGATGGTAGCATTAACTTTCATGGGAGAAAGGTCACCATTGATGAAAATTTGATTGCAAAGGTGACTAGATTATCCATAGAGGGGATGAAATTCTATAGGAACAATAAGTATTTCGAGTTGGCCGTGCAAAATTCCCTAAGTTTGAGAAGGAACAAGAGGAGCTTGACCAAAAATTGAAGAGATTCTATGAAACTAGGATTATCAAATCAATTTGGAGGCAAGTCTTAAAGATACTTATGGAATACATAACCCTAGATGGGTATTTTACGTGGGCCTTCAGCCACCATTTTATTTTGCTAAATCATTCCAAGCATAATACTAGGGTCTCTTTTCCATACTATTTGTTATCCTCTCTTAGTGCTTGTAAACACCTAAATTTGATTAACAATTTTAATTAAATTTAGTCATCTTACTCGCATTATTGATTAAATAATCACCCATTATTTAATTGATTAATGTTAGCCTTGTATCTAAATTAATTTAATTAATTATCTATAGTCCAATTAATCTAATAGCAACCCATAACCATTTAACTAATTAAATCCCCTTCCTCTATTGATTTAAATAAATACCTTTAACTGTTTAAATTAATTCATAAGTCCATTTCTTCCCATTTGTGATTAAATAATCACATTTAATCAATCAGAGCACATGGCTCCTAACTTTAACCCCTAACCTAACCTATCCCAACTAGCTAATCCTAAGGCTCTAACTCAACCCAACCCATTCACACATACTAATCCCCTTTTAATTAATTAATCATCCTTGATTAGCTAATTAAACCTCCACTCACTCTCTCTCCTCCCATCACATCCTCCTAATTCTCCCTTTTTTCTACTAATCCACTCCTAATCCCACCCTAATCATTTGCACAACCTTAATCATGAGGATTAAGAAATCCTTACCCTCTCCTAAGTCAACCCTAACGTCACATCTCTCAAATCCCCAACCATAAGAATTTAAGGTTGACTTAATTGTTCTTACATCCCTCTTACACACTCCATCCATCTCTTGCATCTTTGTCCCCTCTCACATCTCCCAAAATGGTCACATTCCTCCATTAGTCCAAGCCTCTCTCCTTGTGACACTTGTCGCAATGAGATCCATTTGAGAAAGCACAATCCATGTGCTCTCTCTCAAAAGCATCTTATCCACTCTTTATATTTCCTCAAGATTTCATCCCAACCATCCATTTCACCTCCTCTTTACCTATAAATTGAACCCTTCTCCCTCCACAAATCATCCACCATCTAGAGCAAAGTTATCATGCCAAATTCAAAGAAACAAAACCATAATCATACCCTCATAATGCCAAAATCCTCACTCATCTATTGAAGCTTGAGAAAACTGTCATTTGAGCACACATCAAAATTCATTAGACACATTTACTCACCAAGGAAGGCTTTTTTAGGTGTTTGAGGTTTGCATTCACTTTGGTTTTGTAGGTCTTTCTTTATCTAATCTATATGTTGCAGTGATATTATGTAGTTTAATGTTTTACTATCTTAATCTATTTGTAGACTCACATTTCTTTGTATACATTTTGGTACACCTAGTGGGACCCGCTTTAGGGGTCATTCCTTTATATTTTCCATCTATTTTTATTTGTAAAACTAACATTTTTTGTTGTTTAACGGCATTGCAAGGTGTTTGTGAGTTTTTAAAGGTTTGGAGAATGAAGAAGAGGCATTTGCAACATCATTCCCATCCTTAAAATTTGAACAACAACCAAAAAATCAACAAGCAGGATCATGGAAATAGTCAGCGAGATTGAAGGCAAATTGGGCGGGATATCGTTCTCGCAGAACTATCCCATTTTGTCTTATCCCTTCTTTTCTATAGTTTTCCCACTTCTGACAGTCAACGGGATTGAAGGCAGATCAGGCGAGATCATGTTCCCATAGACTTATCCCCTTCTATCTTATCCCTTTCTATTATGTATTTTTCCCACTTTTAACAGTTGTCGAGATTGAGGGTAGACCCTGTGGGATCGTGGTTAGACCTTATAGGATCATGACTTGTAAGCCTTTGAGCATTTTAAAATTCTGACAAAATCTTGAAAATTGTGCCCTTAGGTTTGTGTGTTGACCCCTGCAGGATTGTGAGTTGACCAGGTAGGATCACGGCCATAGGTATAGCATTTAACTTCTGTATTGTCAATTTTCTATTTTTTTTACATTTTCTGACAAGCCCACAAGATCGCAAGTATGGATCATGGGATCCCTATTCTAACTATTGTAGGATTGAAGGTACAATTGGCAAGAACATGAATTTCTCTTTTAAAAATATAATGAACACACATTTGGTTTAGTGCTTAAAAATTAACATTCCATGCCAAACAACACCTCACACTTGGTTTTTGTGTTTAAAAATAACTTTGGGTAAAAAGAACAAGCCAAAATCAAACCTTTCATTTGGTTCTATTAAAATGAACAATTCAATCAAAACACTTTAATTTGGGTCCTAAAATGAACAAAATCCACTCTTGAATGCTTAAGGGACAAAATATTTGGCAAATCTTATTTTCAAAGCATTATAATTTTTATCTTTCCAAAGAAATTTAACCTTGCATCATAAACACGTGTGTCTTTTTCTTTAGAGTAGGAAACACATAGCCATAATCTAGGTTTCAATTTGGTATGAAAGAGTGTTTGATGTGTCTTAAAGAGTGTTTTTAAACACTTCTTTTTGAGCATTCATTTTTAGAAATCCCATTAATCTAAGTGACACAAAGTGAATAGCTTATAACTGTAATCATCTAAAAATGGTCATGTAGACTATTAGCCCCTTGCTAGCATTATTTGCTAAAAATCATCAATTGCTTATTCTTGATCAAATCCTAGTTCTATCATTTATTCGATTATTTTCTATGGGCTAACCATTTTATCCTAAAGTCTTTATTTAATTAAAAGGAGTTTCCTCCTCTTTTAATTAAATAAAAAGCCCCCTACTTTTTCTCTTATCCTAAGTTGCACAAATAAAACATTATTCTTATTTTTAAAAAAGGGAAAAAACACTTTTTGTCTCATATGGACACAAAAGTCAACTCTTATTTTCTCATTGGAGGATACTTGTGCACATAGATTGCTCCTATTTGATGCTCCACCATTGATTAAATCTTTTGCCTCTTAATCTCTATGGTCCATTCCTTCTCATTTCTTATAAAAGGAGAGCTCTCTTCTTCATTCCAGATCCCCAATCTTTTTATGCTAATGTTATGATGTAGGTTTTCTAGGTCACTTTGGAGCTTTTGAAGATTTGGAGCATTCTTGGCTTTTGCATCTACATGCTATCATAGTTTCATTTCTTGCATTGTCATGACATTCATAGTTTCATATTAGCTTAGTTTCCTTTATGTTTTAGATTACTTCATCTAGCTTAACTAGGAGGCTTTGTAATACTTCTATCTTTAATTTTTATAGCTTGGCTTGCATTTCCATTTCTAGCATAGTTGCATTGCATTTGCATTTCCATTTGATTCTTGGGGATATTGGCATTCTTTCCCTTGTCTTCATTTGAATCTCCCATTGTATGGTTTACTAGCAAGGTTATTGGCTTAATAGCTCTAGCTGAGAGCATTCTTAAAACCCTTGCACTCCATGCCTAGGGAGCTCTAAATTGATTTCTCAAGGTTTCCAATCCATGGATTCTCTTGGAAGCAATGATTTAGAGAAGTGCACATCTTAGTGTGTACATTTTTGGCGCCCATCATGGGGCAAGACAACTCTATTTTGTCCTTCTTTTCTTGCATTTCCGCTACAAGTTTCAGCTATTTTTTATTTTTTTGTGATTTTCATATGATATCCATACTTTTGTGCGTCACTGTTACAGAATCTTGCGCAAGGTTTCTCACTGTATTGCGTGAAGATTTGCTGTTTCTAGCACTTCTACACATGACAAAGGTGTTTTCTCCCATGGGCCTCTATTCCATCTCGCGCGAGCTCTTGTACTTTCTCACGTGAGCCGGTGTACGTTCTCGCGCGGGCTTGTGATTTCTCACGTGCAGTTCTGTACTTTCTCGCATGGCCCTGAATACTATCTCACGTGAAATTCTGTGACAAACAGAGACCAGAATTCTAGATTTGTCAGTTTTGTTTGTTGTTTTCAATTTTTCTACTTTTTTGAAAATTTCAATGTTTTCAGAATCCGTGCCACTCTGGAAAACTAGCACCCATTTTTTTTAAATTTTCACATACTGTATCAAAAATTTAAGTGTGATATATCATTGGAAAGCTCTTTCCGAGCCTAATCCAACCATGTTGATTTAATTTTCAAGTTTTGTCATTTGATTAGATATTTTAATTGCAGATTATCTGATTTTTGATTTTGCTAACCTTGTGGGTCTAACAAGTTGTGCTTGTAGGTTCTCTCATTGCTTGAAATATTTTGCCAAAAGAATGCATGTCAAAGCTTCAAATGCACAAGGGCTACTAACGGTTTTTGTAGGGCTACCCAAAGCATAAAAACCCAATCAAGTGCTTGTTGTTTATTTCATTTTCAAGTGTGGCAATTACTAGTTGTTTCATTTTATAGGAACATAATATCTTGTTGTAGGGATTCTTGGGTGGTAGGAGAAGTATACTCTTCACCCTTGTCTTGAACCAGAAAATCTTGAACCATCTTTGGATTTTGAAAGCAAGAGGGTAATTGAACATTTTCTTGGTGTGTTTGGGAGAAAACTTTGAGATAGGGGAGTATGCTCTTCACCTTTGTGGTGAAACAAACCTCATAAGTTGATCCACTCTTTGTTTAGATCTTTAGAATCCTTTAGCAGGCCTACTCTTGAACAAATCAAGAGGAACGACCCAAGTGGGGACAAGCTAATACCAAGCTATTCCAACCCACTATAATCTCAAGGCCATCAAGGACACAAAACCTTGGTAGACGTAGTGCTTGTCTTTGTTTGATGTGAGTACTTGTGGGATTGTGACCATGAGGAAAGTATTGAGCAAGAATGCTTAAGGTACTCTTGAGGCCGCGAGGTCCGTTACTTGCCGCAAGGTAAGGAGTCCCTTTGGGGAGTAAGAGGGGTGCTACGAACGGAATCCCTTACTAAGAACCATAGGTAGAGGCCACCCTATTTTTTCCGCTTACCTTCTTAGTGTAAGGATTGATCCAAGTGGAATAACTCGGATCACCCCAAGATTACTCACCATCTGTGTTCCTTTGGTTGTGTCATTGACACCTCCATGACAAAGCCAACATCTATTGTGGGCAACCACTTTGTGTGAGGTGATGGGACATCAAGTGTGGGCCAAGTTGCTAAGTATTAAGCCTTTGTCCTTCTAGGTAGTAAGTTCTTGAACTATTCTCATTGTTATATACCCATGCAAACGTTCTTGAACATACAAACATTGCGGTAGTGCTCATAGAATTTTTCATTTTGATATCATAATTGCTTGTCTTGGCAAGGTTGCTTTTTCTCTTGCACAAGTGTTTGATGACATGTTTGATCACCTACTATTTGCAAACTTGTCTACTTCCTAATATTATTGTGCTTGAAACCAAAAAATTGTACTTGCAACCTACAACATTGACCAAATTGCTTTCCAAACTGAGTTTTTCACGTTCACTGGTCAAGAGTCGCACTACTTACCTAGAAACTATCACACAGAGTTATTTTGTTGTCTCCTTATTGGTTGTTTTCTTACTGATTTGTGTCACTTCCAGTTTCCCTTGGTCGGTCTAGGTCAGATCTTAAATACTGTGACATGTTTCTCAATATCCAAATGAACTCAAATGGTATCAATTTGCACAAAATGACTCTTGGTCTTCTTTCTTCCACTTATCCCATGTCTTCCTAGTCTCTCATTTTCTTCTTCCTTCATGCTTCTTCCTCTTCTTCCTAAACTCTTCATGTCTTCTTGATTATTTTCCTCTTATTATCTAGTCTACCTTCTTCTATTTCATCTCTTCTATTCATTTCTTCCATGCTTGATTCCTCCTCTTTTGGAACCATGAATTTCAATTATCTTGTTATGGAACCTCTCTTGAGAATGGATGATCTTGAACTCATTGCTCAATTCAAAAAGTATCTTTATTCCTCCAAAAATTGCATGGATGATAAACTTATGGCAAAAATAGAAGAAAAATCAACTGAATCAGACGCCTTTGCTAGAATCCTACGCATGATCCTAGCATGCCATCCTGCTTTGAAACATTATTCATCTTCTAATTCTTCTCATCCTTCCTCATCCTCCAAATCTTATCATGACTCTTCTAAGTCTTATTCGTATTCCTCATTATCCAAGTCTTCTTCATCCACTAGGTCTTCATTTTCCTCTTATTCAAGATCTCATTCCCCTTCTACTTCTCCCAAGAGTCTTACTCCTTGTCTCAAGGCATGCCATGATGAGCAATATGATAACCCTTGTGATACCTATGACACCTCTATTCCTAAGACTCCTCCTACTCGCAGGCTCATGCTTACTGGAAATGGGTCGCCACATTGGATAGATTGTGATGGTGATCCATATGATTCAGATTTTGAAAGGGAGTTTGATGCCTATTCTGTCTGGGGGCATCCCTTGTATATATTTATTGATCCTAAAAAAAATCCAAAAAAATTCACATATATTGCTAAAAATTCCTAAAAAGCATAAAATGTCTTGAAAAAATGAGCATCCTAGTGAAAACCTAGCAATAGGCGCTTTGATGTATCTTCAAAAAAATTATATATTTCAAAAATACCAAAAAATCAAAAAATTCAAAATCCCAAAAAAATAGTCACACTCTCCCCAAACTATGTTTTTTTTTCAACACTACCCTAGCGTCGAGTGTTTCTCAACACTTATCAAATATCCTACCTGCAGTCCAGAATGATGCAATATTTCCACTGGCAGATGCGATACTCAAAGTTTGACTCTATGACCTACACACACGCACTTAAACACTTGACTTGCTGAGATTTGTTTGACTTTATTTCTTTGTGTGCTGTTTATGATGATTTCTTTGCTGAGTGTTCTCCCTAATAGTTTTTGATGATGTCGAGCTAGAAGGTTGGGGCATGAGCACATGCTTTATTTTCTTTCTGCTTGTGGGTATATTTTTGTTGGTCCTCACTGTCATTAGCATTTATGCTTGTTCCACTTGACATTGGGATCTACAAGGTATTATCCTTGACTATTTTTCACAAGTGCATGCTTATAGTCATCTTGACTTTCTTGTGTCTCGATGCGAGCATAATCTTGCTATATCAAACTTAGGGAACCTCACTGCACTAGTCATCTTGACCTATATGTCTTTGATGCCTAGGTGGGATTTCCACATTTCTATCTGATATAGATCATATTCAGATTCACATAGTTATACTAGTGTGTATTGTATGATCTTGCGACGCTACCAATAACACTCGATGATGATTATTAGATGTCTATTAGCTTTGTGACCTTGCAAGTAAACCACTTTTCATGTAGCTTGCATTTTTAGGTTCATGTTAGTTATTTTTGCATCTTGCATATGGAGAGAGCTCTCCTTTCATCTTTCACGAACTTATTAGTCAAACTACACTCACCTTTCGCTTCTTCCCGATCATGTCTTTTGCTTCTCATCTTTCATATCACATCATTTTCTCTTCATTTCGAGATCCAAACCAAAATTTGAGTTCACCTTGATCGCTAAAATTGCATTTTCTCCTTCTTCCGCGCAGTTGGCTGACCTTTTGAGGCCTGATCCTTCGATCTTTGCTAGGGCATTCTTTCCTTCATTCCCATCTCTCTCACCCTTCTAGTCTTTCATTCACATTTCATCTCTCTCTCTGAGGCCTTGACTGAGGCATATCTTCATTGCTTGATGGTTATTCTATCATCTTTCACCTTCGATTATGATTTCTAGTGATTTGATCATGTTGCTCTTGCTTCTACCTTCCCTCTACCTGATTTCAATTTTGATCCTGAGGGGGCAGACACATCATATCCTATTGGCTATTCTCCAAAGTATATGCTTGACCATTCCATTTGCTCTGATTGATCTATCTTTGCACTTGACATGTTAGTTCTCATCTCGAGTTCTAATATTCTCCATCTTTTTCCTAAGTGTTCAGTACTGTCGCTACCAGGCTGACCATGCAGGATTTGCTATCTCTCTACACTTCATTCTTTGGAGTCAGATCTCTATCTACTTGCCTTCTTGGCTGATCTATTCTTTGATGTAATGTGTTCCCAGATCAATCACACATTAGTCAAAGAGGGGCAAATGTAATCATCTAAAAATGGTCATCTAGACTATTAGCCCCTTGCTAGCATTATTTGCTAAAAATTATCAATTGCTTATTCTTGATCAAATCCTAGTTCTATCATTTATTCGATTATTTTCTATGGGCTAACCATTTTATCCTAAAGTCTTTATTAAATAAAAAGCCCCCCACTTTTCCTCTTATCCTAAGTTGCACAAATAAAGCATTATTCTTATTTTTTTTAAAGGGAAAAAGAACTTTTTGTCTCATATGGACACAAAAGTCAACTATTATTTTCTCATTGGAGGATACTTGTGCACATGAATTGCTCCTCTTTGATGTTCCATCGTTGATTAAATCTTTTGCCTCTTAATCTCCATGGTCCATTCCTTCTCATTTCTTATAAAAGGAGAGCTCTCTTCTTCATTCCAGATCCCCAATCTTTTTATGCTAATGTTATGATGTAGGTTTTCTAGGTCACTTTGGAGCTTTTGAAGATTTGGAGCAATCTTGGCTTTTGCATCTACATGCTATCATAGTTTCATTTCTTGCATTGTCATGACATTCATAGCTTCATATTAGCTTAGTTTCCTTTATGCTTTAGATTACTTCATCTAGTGTAACTAGGAGGCTTTGTAATACTTCTATCTTTCATTTTTATAGCTTGGCTTGCATTTCTATTTCTAGCATAGTTGCATTGCATTTGCATTTCCATTTGATTCTTGGGGATATTGGCATTCTTTCCCTTGTCTTCATTTGAATCTCCCATTGCATGGTTTACTAGCAAGGTTATTGGCTTAATAGCTCTAGCTGAGAGCATTCTTAAAACCCTTGCACTCCATCCTTAGGGAGCTCTAAATTGATTTCTCAAGGTTTCCAATCCATGGATTCTCTTGGAAGCAATGATTTAGAGAAGTGCACATCTTAGTGTGTACAATAACTGTATCCTCTCCCCTCACCCTCATGGAAGTTGGTTGAAGAGAAGGATCATGTTGTTTATTTTGCTTCTAACAAGGCCTATTTAGAGACTGCACTTCCTCTTTAGAGGACAACATCAAACCGGTAAATACCCTGATCGGTATATAAATAAGATTGCAAGTAAACTCTACTTTTATATCCCACCAAGCTCAGGCATGGTGTGTGGATGATAGTTTAGATGGGTAAAACTTGCCTAAGGAGATGACATAGTCCATTAGGCTCTTAAGTGAGTCACACACATACAAACCAATTGGGTGGACACCACAAAAATACTAAAAGTTGTTAAACTAGAAACCTACCCGATCTAGCCCTGAAAGTTTGATAATCTTTGTGCAAGGAGGATATTAACCTCCCCAAGATACTCACCATATCATGCCATCCTTGAGAATTTGGAGTTGAATAATATGGAATTATTTGACCCATTGCATGGTTTGTAGTGGTCATATTCTAATTAGCTCTCAGGTGTGTGCCTAAATTTGTGAGAAAAGGTTTTCAAAGCTAAGTTGATTCCATACAGTAGAAATGATTACACATGTTTTCAATATTACAAAACCAGTGAAAACATTTTGAACATACACAAATGAAGAATTATTAAAAAAAAATTTGCCAAGTCAGTCCAAACTTAGTCCCAATTCTCTAGTCCAAAAATCATCCACGCCTCCAAAATTTTATCATCTTGGGTTCATAATCATGTCCTTTCTATCTTCCCGTGTCATTTTATTTTTGTGTTGTTACTATCATCTACTGTCAAGTTCTCCTTTTATTCCTATATCCTAGGCTAGTAGAGTCATCTTAGTCATCCCTCATTCCATTTTCATCTTCTTTGGAGTTAGTCCTTCCTCTTATGATGAGCTTAATCCAAATCCCAGTCTGAGCTTATTGTTCATCCTAATATACGCTTTAGTTTTTCATCCATCTTAATCGTTCATCCCTATCCAAATCATCAACAAATCATCATGTCGCAATTATATTATGATGAGTTTGGTTGTTCTACCTTTTCTTTCACTTTATCCTATTCCAACGATGATGAGAGTGATGTCGATCATGATGAGTACATTGAAAACCTTAGCAGTATTTATCCAAGTGCCATCCAAAACTCAATCATTCCTCCAAACTACCTCATCATGCCTTCATGCATACCCACTAGTACTCCTTATCATACCTTTGACAAGGGAAATCCATTATTGCATTAGTCCACACCTCCTTCTTATTTCATACCCACATATCTCCCTCATACATCATTCATGCCTCCATCTTCTCCCATATTCATATTCCAATCTCCACCTTTCCACAACAACACTAATAGCTACATCCCTAATCTAAATCCACCATCTCCTTATTATCCAACCCATTTTCAAATCCATAATCCTAGTCCTCTAATTCCTCTAATGCATCACCATAATCCTCATACTATTTCTAATCCAATGTCATCCACTCTATCCTACCCATGATCTCCATCTACTCTATCCTATCTCAAACCACAATCTTCCATTTCTTCCTATGACACCATAAATCCCCTTCCACAATCCACCTACATCCCTTAATCCACATCATATGGTGTGTCTCAATCCATCACCCCCACCCCATTAGTTATTCAATCTAGTTCACAAGTCACCTCCATACCTACTTATGTGAACTATCTAGCCATTCCATCTCCCACACTTGTTTCTACATTGTCATTACTCCAAAAAATTTCACAAGCCATTATTGCACCACCATATGTGGACTATCTTAGCTACCCACCATCTACACATGCTAATCCTTCACCTCAACCTCCAACATGAAAGTCTCCAAGGAGTTTCACAAGTAAGACAATAGAAAATCCCTCTCCTAAATTTGATGAGTCGTGTCATCTCACTCCCTCATGTGAAGCCACTAGTGATGAGGCCCTTCTGTCACTCACACCTATTATCCTTCTTCCATCTACCCCACTTATTGATCCTCTTCCATATCCTAACATCATTGAACCCCTTCCATCTTTTGAATCCACCTGATTCCCATCCACATCTTCTCCTCTTGGTATTGTCCAAACTACATCAAATGAACCTCATGAGTCCACCCTTCTTCCCTCTATTACAATTGCAGAACCTCTCATCCTTCCATCCACTCCATCTAAATAATCCATCCATACATACCCCATCATACCAGTCCAAACATATAAAAATACTTTATATAAGCAATATCCTACCCTCTCAATTCCTCCATTACATAGGCCATTGTTATTTCCCACTCCATCTCAAGATATGTCATCCCCCATCCTAGAGAAGATCACATCAATCCATCCCCTCCACTTCATGATCCTTTATTGTCTCCAATCCAAACTATCCCACCACCATCACTCTATCCCCTTGGTTCACTTACATTCATTTATGGTGGTCCTCTCAAAGTAGAACAAATAAATTTCATATATGTTAGAATAACTGAGAGGGAGCTGAATCGGTTAGATTAGTTATCCTATAGTCCCAAATACAAAGATGCACCTTATAAAACAATTCCAACAAATTATGCAGCTCGGTAACATAAAATATCAATCTGTCTGTTTAGTTTACCAATTACGAGTAATTATCCAACTGTGATTACCAACTAAATCAACTATGCATTATGTAAAGTATGATAGCAAAACAATCATCACAAATAACACATAACACAATGATTTAACATGGAAACCTTGCTAAGGGAAAAACCACCTGGGACCAGTAACCCAAAATAATTCACTCTTTTGAAGTGAGCTCGGTGAAGAGCCAACCCTGTTAAAGGTTACAATACACATTGTTAGGTGTGACCTGGTTAGAGGGTTTATCACTAACAATTAACTTTTGACCAGCATTCACTATGGGGTCAACAAG
The DNA here is from genome assembly GCA_027943335.1 of Chamaecyparis obtusa. Classification (NCBI taxonomy): domain Eukaryota; kingdom Viridiplantae; phylum Streptophyta; class Pinopsida; order Cupressales; family Cupressaceae; genus Chamaecyparis; species Chamaecyparis obtusa. Next base: position 487,163 of record BSBK01002843.1, read on the forward strand.
ACAACACTTTACATTCAACGAATGTCATAGGGTAGAACATAAGACTGTTAAGTCCACTCGGTTAAGAGATTTTCTGAATCAATGGTTAAACTGATACAGTACTGATCTGATTCAAATACAACTCAATTGCAAATATTCAGATCTATGCTAAGCCCATATAAATATCCTCTAATCATTAATCAACTTCACTTCCTCAATATTTCTCAACTTGCTTTCACTCGGTAAATAGTTCTCTAACACTCGGTTCTTTCAATAACCAATTTGATCAAGCATGCATGAATATAGTCTTCACAAAAAATCTTTGTAGTCTTCTTCTTTCTGGCATGTTTCAATAATGAAACTCATATCTCTTATATAGATAAGTAAAATGTTTTCATATCAGCCATTAGATTTTAACACTTAATCTCCTTTGTCCATTTTGCTACTTAAACCTTCCTTGACAAATGTGTCATTAACACGTTTCAATCTCATCCTTTATATCTTCTCTAAATTTTTTCAGTCGTGGATCTCATAACAAACTTTATCCTTAACCTCGAAATCATAACAATTTCCAGCTCATCAAATTCAATTGGCTATTCTTAGCATTTAATGTTTTCATCCATACTTGTTCAATATAGAAATGCGTTGATGATAACTAGTTAAACTAGCTCAGTTAATATTGTCACTTGGTATACACTGCACTGCCTCAATGTATATAGAAATATTCAATTACCGACTACATTGACATGTTCAATTTCAAATCTCTTCTTCATAATAGATTAATGTAACAAGTTGAAGTCAACAATATAAAGCCATTGACTCATCAATAAATTACCCAATGTTTACCTTATCGTTATCTGTCATATCCATCTTTTCCTCATGTAGATATCTCAGTTCTTCATCTTTTCTTCCTTCAATAGATGTTCAGATGTTTGTAACTAATATGATAAGTACTATCAAAACTAGTTGACATCAATGACAACATATTGACTGATTTAATCATCTTACATATCATTTCAGTAGCTTCGTGATCTCTAATCACTATTCCTTCAGTTCATCAGATATTCAATCAGTTGTAGTTCATCAATCTCTCCCTTTGGCATTGATGGAAACACAAGCAATATGAAAATATGCCATACACATACTAAACATGTATTCTACAACTTAGTAAGTAAATGCTATATCTCGGTAAGCTCTCCCTAGCTTGATATTTAATATGTTTAATCACTACAAAACATAACAGTATTACAAGCAGACTCTCCCTGCAATTTTGATCCTTTCAGTTCTCAAATTCTTGTTCTCAGCAACAAATATTCAAGTCTCTCTCTTTCTCTATGTTCTCACCAACTGATTTTTCATATTCATTCTCTCTCCCTGATTTTATCTCCCTTTGAAAATAATGCCAAAGAAAATATACAAATAGCTCAAAAGAGCCAAGTAATTCTCTATTGTTTGATTCATATCTTGTACCTTCAGTGTACAGATAAACAAATTTCTATTCCAGCTTCTACAATCTTTCACAAACTTAGACAAAATCCAAAGTGTGAGCTATGTGCATCAACATGAATGATCTTCTAATAAGTATAGGTTGATGCAACCTCCAGATCACCTCAATGACTGGTAGATATGGGATGAACCCCAAGTTTGGTCCTCAAATATTCAAATGTGTCCTTCGATAAAGGTTTAGTAAAGATATCAGCAAGTTGTTCCTTAGATGTTACAAATTCCAGTTTCACCTGCTTCTCTTGAACTTGTTCCCTCAAGTAGTGATACTTAATAGATATATGCTTTGTCTTCAAATCCATCATAGGATTCTTAGAAATATTTATAGCACTAGTGTTGTCACAATATATAATCACCAAGTCAATGATTACCTCATTCATCCCTTCCAACACTTGTCTAATCCAAGCAATATTTGAATAATTTGCAGCATCAGCAACATACAATGCTTCAACAGTAGACTAATAAATGCATGCTTGTTTCTTGATAATCCAAGTCACAAGCCTTTCCCCTAAAAAGAATGCTCCACCGGTTGTGCTCTTCCAGTCATCTATGTTTCCAGCCCAATCTTCATCGGTGTAAACTCTAAGTTCAAATTTTCCTTCAAAAGTGTACCATAATCCATAGTCTTTTGTTTTCTTCAAGTATATCAAAATTCTTTTCACTGCAACCATATGTGAATCTTTAGGATTGGCAAAAAATCTAGCCACAATCCTCACTACATGTGCAATATCAGGCCTACTATGTACAACATACATCAGTTTACTAATCATAGATTGGTACAGAGTCTGATTTACTTCTCCAGATTCATCATCCTTTGTCAATTTATAGCCAATTACTTTTGGTGTTCCTACTGGTTTAGCATCTTCCATGCCAAAAGTTTTCAATACTTCTTTAATGTATTTTGATTGGGTGATGAAAATCCCATATTTCTGTTGTATAACCTGCAAACCTAGAAAGAATTTAATCTCTCCAAACATAGACATATCAAATTCCTTTCTCATGTCATCAAAAAAAGATTTTCAAATTATATCTTGTCCTCCAAAGATTATATCATCAACAAATATCTCAGCAATCAAAATATTATCATCAGATCCTCCTTTCATGTACAAATTACTATTTTCACTAGTTCTTACAAAACCAATACTTATAAGATAAGCATGTAGTCTTTCATACCATGCCCTCGGTGCTTGTTTCAATCTATATAAATCTTTGTGGAGTCTACATACCATATCTTTCTGATTATGATCAACAAACCCTTCCAGTTGTTCTATGTAGACCTCCTCAAGAATTCCATTCAGAAAAGCTGATTTCACATCCATTTGATATACTTTAAATCTCTTATGTGCAATATATGCAATTAATATGTGAACTCCTTCTAGTCTAGCAATAGGTGCAAAGGTTTCACCATAATCAATACCTTCTTCTTGTACATATCCCTTGCAAACAAGTCTTGCCTTATTCCTAGTGACCTCTCCATTTTTATTCAACTTATTCCTGAAAATCCACTTAGTACCAATAACATTTTTATTTGTCGATCTAGGCACTCAATTCCATGTCTTGTTCTTCTCAATTTGTTCAATTTCCTCATTCATAGCATTGATCCATTCATCATTTTCAAGTACATCCCTAACATTCTTAGGTTCAAACTCACAAACTAAGCATGTGTTTTGTCTTGACTTACTTCGGGTCAGCATGCCAGCTTGCTTATCTCCAATTATTTGATTCTCTAGATGGTGTCTTCTAACAAATCTTTCTAGCACTTGATCTCTTCTCTGCTCATCATTCAATTCAGGTTCATTTTTCTACTTGGTAGCTTCTTCTTGATTCTCAGTTTACATGTGTTGATTCTCGGTAGCATTTTCCTAATGCTCGATAGACTCATCATGTGGCCTCAGTAGATAATCTAGATCTTCAACATAAGTAAACCTACCATAATCTTCCGGTTCCTTCACGCTTTCTTCATCATTCTTATCAACAAACTCATCAACTCTAACATTAGCACTTTTTATCATCTTATTAGTAACCTTATTCAAACATTTATAAGCTTTACTCTTAGTAGAATATCCCAAGAATATTCCTTCATCACCTTTAGAGTCAAATTTACCATTCTTATAATCTTTCAGAATATAAAAATTGCTACCAAAGATTCTGAAATAACTTACACTCGATGTGTATCCAAACCATAACTCGTAAGGTGTCTTGTTTGTGTCTTTCTTTAGTTGAACTTTGTTCAGGACATATACTGTTGTGCTAACTGCTTCTCTCCAGTACATATGTCTAACATTTTTCTCAATCATCAATGTTCTAGCACAATCAACAATAGATAAGTTTCTCCTTTTAGCAATTCCATTCTGTTGTGGTGTTCTAGGTGTAGAAACCTGCCTTTTTATTCCATGCTCATTACATAAGTTAGTGAATTCATCAGAAACAAACTCACCTCCTCTATTAGATCTTAAGCATTTCAATTCTTTTCTAGTTTCTTTTTCAACTTTAGCCTTATACCATTTAAACAATTTGAATGCCTTAGATGTTTCTTTCAAGAACATAATTGTCATCAATCTAGTATAGTCATCAACAAACAAAATAAATTATCTATCACCATAGTAGCTTTGAGTTCTCATAGGACCACATAAGTCAGTGTGAACCAAATCCAAAATTCCTTTAGATGAATAGTCCTTACTTTTAAAACTAGATTTGGTCATCTTTCTTTTCTGACATTGATGGCACATAACATGATCAAGTTTGGTTAGACTAGGAAATCCTCTAACTTTTCTATTTCTACTAATCTTAATCATGTTATCAAAATTTACATGACATAACCTATTATGCCATAACCACGCATCTTCATTTTTCACTAGTAAAAAAAAAGTTTCACCGTTGTCAATAGAAAATAAATTACCTTTTGATTGTCCTCCTGTTCCAACAAGATTTCCATTTTCATCATATATTTTCACCTTCTTGCTTTCAAATGCAACTCGGTGACTTGAGTTATTCAGCTGTGCTACAGTCAAAAAATTGTAATTAAGTCCTTTTACACAGTATGCATTATCACATCTAATTTTATCATTTAATAAAATAGATCATTTTCCTTTAACCATACAAGGTGTGTCATTTCTCATTTTCATTGATCCTCCATTATAATGCTCAAGATGATCAAACTTATCTTCATCACCAGTCATGTGATGTGTACAACCACTATGAATGATCCAAGTATCATTCTTACTAACTTTAGAAATAAGTGTTGTTTCTACATACCTTTCTTCCTCTTTTGAATCATCTTTCATTGCAACAAATACTACCTCAATATCATCATCAGTGTCAGTGTCATCTTCTCTAACAAGGTAACATGCCTTTTTGCCCTTATCTTTGTGATCTTGGTTGTTTCTATTGTAGTGTTAGTTTCCTCTAGTATTCCTTCTGCCATATTTTCCATCACCAGATCAATCTCTGTCTTTATCTTCCTCTTTCATGTTAGGACATCTAGCAACAATATGGCCAACCTCTTTACAATTAAAACAAGCTAAAGGTAACTTTCCCTTATATCTTCCTTTACCTTTCTACAGTCTCTGGGCCATAAGTGTTTCAAGCTCATCAAACTCATCATCAATATTACTATCACTTTCATTCCTTATATTATGCTTACTACTAGATTTACCAATCTTAAGAGATGATGTAAAAGCAGACTCAACACTCGCTACAACACTATTATCAAAATTATTCAGCTCAAAAGTTTTTAACTTTCCAATCAGACTATTAAGAGTAATAGTGCTATTAGGTGCATACCTCATTTCATGAATAGTAGATATTCAAATTGCATAGATAGGCAACAAGGTTCTCATTATCTTACTTACCACTGTATCTTCATAAATAATACCACCAGCTCCTTGGATAGCATTGACTACCTCTTTGATTCAATTTGTGTACAGTGTGATATTCTCTCCTTCCTTCATCTTCATGTCATCAAATATGCCTCTTAAGCTTTCATCTCTAGCTCTCATCACATTCACATCACCACCATAAACTAGAGCAAGTTTATCCCACATTTGCTTCGTTGTAGTGCAATCCTTGACATCCTCAAATTTAGCATCAGATAGAACAACAACAATTTCTATCATAGTAATATTGTGTTCATGTCGGTCTCTCAGCTGATCAAGAGTCAAAGGTCCAACATTTGGTTGTAAGTAGCCATTGTCAAGTAAAGGTATAACAGATTCTCCAATTCCAGATATGTGAAGTCTCATCCAACTTTGCCATGTAGTAAAGTTGTCTTTGATTAGCTTTAGCACTTCCCTCTTATACATCTTGTAATCTTTTTTCTCAAGTCCTTAAAACTTTCTTCCAAGCAACCAATTAGCTTTGATACCAATTGTTAGAATAACTGAGAGGGGGGGGTGAATCAATTAGATCAGTTATCCTACAGTCCCAAATACAAAGATGTACCTTATAAAACAATTCCAACAAATTATGCAGTTCGGTAACATAAAATATCAATCTGTCTGTTCAGTTTACCAATTACTAGTAATTATCCAACTGTGATTACCAGCTAAATCAACTATGCAGTATGTAAAGTTTGATAGAAAAAAAATCATCACAAATAACACATAACACAATGATTTAACGTGGAAACCCTGCTAAGGGAAAAACCACCTTGGACCGGTAACCCAAAATAATTCACTCTTTTGAAGTGAGCTCGGTGAAGAGACAACCTTGTTAAAGGTTACAATACACATTGTTAGGTGTGACCTAGTTAGAGGGTTTATCACTAACAATTAACTTTTGACCAACATTCACTATGGGGTCAACAAGATAACACTTTACATTCAATGAATGTTATAGGGTAGAACATAAGACTGTTAAGTCCACTTGGTTAAACTAATATAGTACTGATCTGATTCAAATATAACTCAATTGCAAATATTCAGATCTATGCTAATCCCATATAAATATCCTCTGATTATTAATCAATTACACTTCCTCAATATTTCTCAACTTACTTTCACTCGGTAAATAGTTCTCTGACGCTCGGTAATGTCTGCAGCTCAGTTCTTTCAATAACTAGTTTGATCAGGCATGCTTGAATATAGTCTTCACGTGAAATCTCTGCAGTCTTCTTCTTTCCGACATGTTTCAATAATGAAACTCATATCTCTTGTATAGACAAGTAAAACATTTTCATATCAGCCATTAGATTTTGCCACTTACTCTCCTTTGTCCATTTTTCCACTTAAACCTTCCTCGGCAAATGTGTCATTAACACGTTTCAATCTCATCCTTTAGATCTTCTCTAAATTTTGTAAGTCATGGATCTCATAAAAAACTTTATCCTTAACCTTGAAATCATAACAATTTCTATCTCATCAAATTCAGTCGGCTATTCTTAGCATTTAACATTTTCATCCATACTCGGTCAATATAGAAATGCGTCAGTGATAACTAGTTAAACTAGCTCGGTTAATATTGTCACTCTGTATACACTGCACTAGCTCGGTGTGTACAGAAATCTTCAATTACCGACCACATTGACATTTTCAATTTCAAATCTCTTCTTCATAAAAGGTTATTGTAACATGTTCAAGTCAACAAAATAAATCCATAGACTCATCAATAAGTTACCCAATGTTTACCTTATCCTTATCTGTCATATCCATCTTTTCCTCATTTAGATATCTCAGTTCTTCATCTTTTCTTCCTTCAACAGATGTTCAAATGTTTGTAACTAACATGATAAGTATTGTCAAAACTAGTTGACATCAATGACAACATATTGACTAATTTAATCATCTTACATGTCATTTTAGTAGCTCGGTGATCTCTAATCACTATTCCTTCAGTTCATCAGATATTCAATCACTTGTAGTTCATCAATATATACCACCACTACACCTAATAATGGACTTACATCTTGTTCTCCAATTGAGAAGTGTCATAGCTTAGATCGAATGCTCAAGAAATGGAATTGTCATGGTAAAGGCTTAGGCCCCCATGAACAAGGTACCCTGGAGCTCATCCATGTCAAAAAACATCCACAGTTTCAGGGTCTTGGTTTCACCTCTCAAGCCCATTCATCCAAAAATTTGGTACAACTAATACAAAAATTAGGTGTACTTCCAAACCCACCATCACATCTTTGCATCATTCCTTTAAAACATTTAATGCCATACCTCATCTTCCTTCATTGCAACTGAATACAACCTATCACATTCCTCCTTTATCCTTTAAATCTATTTTGGGTCCCTATATCCCAAGATCTATCATAACATATCCGCCATGTACCAAATCCATTTTGGGCCCTTATGTCCCAAAATCTCATCCCCCATCTTATCCTACTCAATCCTTCATCCACCAATCCCATACCCTTATCACCCATCATAAATATCCTACCCATTACATTCCTAATCAGGATAAACACATGCACATGTCCACATGCATCATCCCCCATCCTCCCACTCTAATTCCATCCTTATCTCCTCCATCTCATACAACTTCTTAGGCTCCTTCCAATACTCCTTATAACAATTTGGATGCCAAATAAAAAATGCATAAAGATAACTATTCACAAAAATCCAAAGTTTTCTATGTCCTCTCTAAAAGACATGAACAATCAAAGAAAAATCTAATCCAAAAGTTCACTCTATTTTAAAGACCACAAAGGTCCACCAATGTAAAAGAAAAAACTATGTGGATCCCAAAGGAAAAAGATGCGATTTATCTAAAAGAAAAATCCACAGTGGCATCCAAAGTTTCTAATCCACTAGCTAATCATTCCTCTCCTCCATCTCCTAGATCTATTTTGGGTCCTTATATGCCAAAGCTATCTATCATAACTCCTCTCTCATACCCACAAGTATGATCTACTTCCCATCCACTACTTCCACCCACCTCACAACATGTGCCAATGTTGGTCCTGACAACATCTTCCTCTCAAGCTCATTTCCCATCAATCCATCCAAACACTTCCTATCACCACATCCCTTATCCTACATTTACCCCCAATCACAACCATCTCATCTATGCATTGGCATGGGCCACCCATCCCAAATAAGCTTGTACCAACATCTAGCGATCACTACAAATGGGCTCCTATTACCTTGATTTTTAACTTGATTCTTGAGTCCTCCATCCATATCATCCTTATCATTCCATCCATAAACTCCCTCCAAAAACTCCCAAAAAAGTTAAAACAAAAAAGGTCCAAGGGTGAAAACTTGTAAGACAAGCGTCTTGGACAAGTACCATGATGAAAACCTAGAAAATAGGTATCATGTACAATCCCTCCATCTAATTCCTCTCCACACTTGGGGGAAATTTATTCTAGCATATCCTATCCATATCATTTGCCTCTCATAGGTCTATCATATCTTAGTCATTTGACCTCCTCCATCCTCCTTTGGATCTTGATAACAAAATAAAGGCCACCATGTATACATGCTTTTGGGCACCTTTTGGCATCCATTTCCCCATCAAAATTTTCATCCACCTATCATTTATTCACCTATCCTTCCATTCCATACAATCCCTCCACCTACCTTTGTAAACCTCATCCACCCATCATATTATCCTCTATCTGCCTATCTCATTCACCCATCAATGTAGCTTCCATCTACCTCCTTTATCCTCTTGTTGTTTTATCTTACATCTCGTCATACACCTCCAAATGCCTCCTCATGCATAACCTATCCTAAGTAGGGGCATCTTATTCCTTGGTGACGTATTCCTTGGAGACCCTATCACATCCATCTTTCCATCTCTCTGTCATTGTTTCAATTTCATCTTGTCTTCCATCCTTTCATCTCCCAATCCTTATCTTTCCATATCCCTCCATTCATAATCCTCTCCTATTAATGCTTCCATATCTGCATCTCCCAACATCTCCTCCATTTTTCCATCACTTTATATGCCCCCTTGTAATTGGTATCTCATTCCAGGCTACCCCCATGAATCCAATGCCATCCATTCCTATCCCCATGCTCCTAGAAATATACCATCCCATGCAAATCATGTCCATCTCCTCTATCTATCCAAAATCAAATATCAATCAACCAATCTATTCACATTCCTAGTCTTGTTCCTAGCCTTATTACAAGCCTTGATCTCAATCTAATCATCATCATCGAGATGCATCCTTCCCAATCCTTGTGTTGTTTCAAGATATATCATTCCCCCAACACCCTATCCACCATCAATCCATTTTGGATTTCCCTCTCAACTGGGGAGAATCATACATGTCTTTGCATCATATTCATATCAAGCCCTTGTACATACTATAACTTGTGTCTTGTGCATAGCGTTAGTAATTTCTCCACCTACGCCCATTTGTACATATGTGTCTTTAGGTCAAATCCTTTGTGTTAGTCAATCCTTATTTCAAAATGGCCTTTGTCCCAATCTATCTAGTGCTTCAACAATCATCCCCTAGTCCCTTTGAGGTTCGAGTGTCTCGCTTGCATCTTGTCATAGAAATATTAGTTTATAAATCTATCATTGGTCTTTGGAAGATCTATCCTTCCTCATATTAGACCAATCAAATCAATCATCATCCATCATCCTACCTATGGAAAAAGGTTTGTGAGATAATTTTTATTTCTTTGTTACGTTTGGATCTGTGTTTATGTTTTATCTTGAGCTTCCTTGTTTCACCTTCTCATGCTTACCATGATCCTTTATATCATGGTGCTTTGCGAATGGTGGAACTTGGGTCGAGGTCTTGATATTTTTCTTTTATGTTTGTGAGTCAGAATGATACGACCCTTGCATTTACAACATGTGATCCTTTGTTGTTGCATTGTGTACTTGGAAAATATTATTTTCTTGTGGGTTCCCCAACATCATTTTCACCCTTGATTCCCTTGTGACTCAGTCATATTGTTGGGGAAATCCTTGTCTATTTATTGCGTTAGTCCAATGCAATGTATATGACAAGGCCTTGCGTTCCTAGTAACCTTGGTAGGTCTTGGATAGTGCTAAATCAAAATTAGTGCTCACTACATGACATCTTCCATTTGGGAGGTTCGAACTCAAGCTTCTTAGCTCTTCATCCGCTTATCATTCACTCATCTTCCATGCATCCTCTCATCCATATGGAGAGAAAACCCATGTTCTCTTCAACTTACATGTCCTCTTGCGGGGGCATCCTAATCCTCTTCTCCCATTATCCTTTCTCCTAGTTACTCTTCTAATTGTCTGGGGCACCTTTTCTAATTCAACCATTTTATTTCTAACTCTATGTTTTACTTTTCTTTGAAATGATGCTACTATATAACATAATCTCAAAGAGGGGGAAAATGTAAACACCTAAATCTGATAAATAATTTTAATTAAATTTAGTCATCTTACTCACATTATTGATTAAATAATCATGTTTTATTTAATTGATTAATGTTATCCTTCTAGCTAAATTAATTTAATTAATTAGCTATAGTCCAATTAATCTAATTGCGACCCATAACCATTTAATTAATTAAATCATCTTCCTCTATTGATTTAAATAAATACCTTTATCTATTTAAATTAATTCATAAGTACATATCCTCCCATTTGTGATTAAATAATCTCATTTAATCAATTAGAGCACATGACTCCTAGCTTTAACCCTTAACCTGACCTATCCCAACCAGCTAATCCTAAGGTTCTAACTAACCCCAACCCATTCACACATACTAATCCCTTTTTAATTAATTAATCATCTATTCACCTATCCTTCCATTCCATACAATCCCTCCACCTACCTTTGTCAACCTCATCCACCCATCATATTATCCTCTATTTGCCTACCTAATTCACACATCATCCCTCCCTTATCCTCTTATTGTTTTATCTTCCATCTCATCATACACCTCCAAATTCCTCCTCATGCATAACTTATCATAAGTAGGGGTATATTATTCCATGGCGATGTATTCCTTGGAGACCCTATCACATCCATCTTTACATCTCCCCGTCATTGTTTTAATTCCATCTTATCTTTGATCCTTTCATCTCCCAATCCTTAGCTTTCCATATTCCTCCATTCATAATCCTCTCATCCATCAATCCTTGCCTACTAATGTTTCCAACTCTGCATCTCCCAACATCTCCTCCATCTTTCCATCACTTGATATGCCCCCTTGTAATTGGTATCTAGCTCCAGGTTACCCCCATGCATCTAATGCCATCCATTCTTATCCCCATGCTCCTAGCAATATTCCATCACATGCAAATCATGTCCATCTCCTCTATCTATCCAAAATCAAATGTCAATCAACCCATCTATTCACATTTCTAGTCTTGTTCCTAGCATTTTTACAAGCCTTGATGTAATTCCAATCATCATCATCGGGATGCATCCTTCCCAATCCTTGTGTTTTTTCAGAATATATCATTGGCCCAACACCCTATCCACCATCAATCCATTTTGGATTTCCCTCTCAACTAGGGAGAATCATACATGTCTTAATTTGTATCATCATATTCATCCCAAGCCCTTGTACACACTATAACTTGTGTCTTGTGCACATTGTTAGTTATGTCTCCACCTAGGCCCATTTGTACATATGTGTCTTTATGTCTCATCCTTTGTGTTATTCAATCCTTGTTTCAACATGGCCTTTGTCTATATCTATCTAGTGCTTCAACAATAATCTCCTAGTCCCTTTGAGGTTCAAGTGCCTGCCTTGCATCTTGTCATAGGAATCTTAGTTTAGAAATCTATCATCGGTCTTTGCAAGATATATCCTTCCTCATATTAGACCAATCAAATCAATCATCATCCATCGTCCTACCTATGGAAAAATGTCTGTGAGATAATTTTTATTTCTTTGGTACTTTTGGATCTTTGTTTATGTTTTATCTTGAGCTTCCTTGTTTCACCTTCTCATAGTTACCACGATCCTTTATATCGTGGTGCGTTGCGAATGGTGGAATTGGGTCAAGGTCTTGATATTTTTCTTTTATGTTTGCGAGTTAGACAGATACAACACTTGCATTTTGTACATGCGATCCTTTTTTGTTGCATTGTGCACTTGGAAAATATCATTTTCTTTTGGGTTCCCCAACATCGTTTCCATCCTTGATTCCCTTGTGACTCGGGCATATTGTTGGGGAAATCCTTATGTGTTTGTTGTGTGAGTCCCATGCAATGTCTATGATAGTGACTTAAGTTCCTATTAACATTAGCAGGTCTTGGATAGTGCTAAATCAAAATTAATGCTCACTACATGACTTCTCCCATTTGGGAGGTGCCAACTTAATCTTCTTAGCTCTCCATCCACTTATCATTCACTCATCTTGCATGCCTCCCCTCATCCATTTCAAGAGCACACACATGTTCTCTTCAACCAATATGTCCTCTTGAGGGGACATACTCATCCTCTTCTTCGATTATCCTTTCTCCTAGTTACTCTTTTGATTGTCCGAGGCACCTTTTCTAATTAAACCATTTTCTTTCTAATTCTATGTTTTACTTTTCTTTAAAATGATGCTACTATGTACCACCACCTCAAAGAGGGGCAAAGTGTAGACACCTAAATATGATTAATAATTTTAATTAAATTTAGTCATCTTACTCGCATTATTGATTGAATAATCATGCATTATTTAATTGAACAATGTTTGCCTTCTAGCTAAATTAATTTAATTAATTAGCTATAGTCTAATTAATCTAATGGCAACCCATAACCATTTAATTAATTAAATCCTCTTCCTCTATTGATTTAAATAAATACCTTTATCGATTTAAATTAATTCATATGTCCATTTCCTCCCATTTGTGATTAAATAATCTCATTTAACCAATTAGAGCACATGACTCCTAACTTTAACCCTTAACCTAACCTATCCCAACCAGCTAATCCTAAAATTCTAACTCAATCCAACCCATTCACGCATAATAATCCCCTTTTAATTAATTAATCATTAGCTAATTAGCATTCCACTCATTCTCTCTCCTCCCATCACATCCTCCTAATTCTCCCACCTATCCACTAATTCACTCCTAATCCTACCCTAATAATTTGCACAACCTTAATCATGAGGATTAAGAAATCCTAACCCTCTCTTAAGTCAATTGTCATGTCACATCTCTCAAATCCCCAATCATAAGCACTTAAGATTGACTTAAATGCTCTTACATCCCTCTTCACACTCCTTCCATCTCTTACATCTTTGTCCTCTCTCACATATCCCAAAATGGTCACATTCCCCCATTCTTCCAAGCCTCTCTCTTTGTGACACTTATCACAAAGAGAGCCATTTGAGAAAGCAAAATCCATGTGCTCTCTCTCAAAATCATCCTAGCCACTATTGAGATTTCCTCAATATTGCATCCCAACCATCCATTTCACCTCCTCTTTATCTATAAATTGAACCCTTCTCCCTTCACAAATCATCCACTATCTAGAGAAAAGTTAGCGTGCCAAATTGAGAGCCAAAAAACCGTAATCACACCCTCATAAAGCCAAAATCCTCACTCATCTATTGAAGCTTGATAAAAATATTATTTGAGCACACATCCAAATCCATTGGACACATCTACTCATCAAGGAAGTCTTTTTGAGGTGTTTGAGGTTTGCATTCACTTTGGTTTTGTAGGTCTTTCTTTGTCTAATCTATATGTTACATTGATATTGTGTAGTTGAATGTTTTACTAGCTTAATCCATTTGCAGACTCACATTTCTTTGTATACAGTGCTAGTATTAATAATTATAGGAAGAATCTAGATAATTATCTGGTGTTGCATGAGGGTATGCTTGTGTTGATCGATGATCACTTTAGGGCTCTATCCACCCCTTCTAATTTCATTATGGTCTCTGAGGGTGATGATACCAGTGTGGGTGGGTCTAGTGGTGAGTCTGAGGATGAGGAGTATACTGATTCAGAGGAAGAAGAGTTCACTCCCTCTAAAAAACCTAATAGGGATGCTAAATCTAAACCTAAGCCAGTTGCCAAAGGAAAGGGAAAAAATAAGATTGTGGTCTCTTCTAGTTTGACCTCTGCTAACATGGAGGGAGTGGGTAGGTCTATTTCCCCACTCTAGATCTTCATAAAAAGGGAAGGATAAAAAGAAAACTATTGTGTAGGGTCTAGAAGTGGCTCATCCTAGCCCTGGTAAAAATACCCCTATTGCCTCCCTTGTTTCCAACTCTAGTGGTCATAATGAGGCTGGTGCAAAGTCTCCTCAGAACCTCAAAGATGATTCTCCTCACTTCAAATTTGGTCATGAGAAATTGTTAGATGTATTATGAATAGTGCATGTTGTTTCTGGATTCAATTATGTGCAAGTTTTTACATCAACGTTTCGAATCACACTTCGTCATCCATCATCGGGATGAGAAGATATGATGTTTTTACTCCTTCATCTCTTCTCATCCTAATGCTAGATCATAAAGTGTGATTCAAAACATTGATGTAAAAACTTGCACACAATTGAATCTAGAAACAACATGCACTATAATTGATGGATTGTGGAAATATCTTAGCACTGTATTAGGAGTGGCAAGAGATAATGTTATCTTTTAACATGTTCAAGTGAGTTTTCCATAAATGGAAGGAGCTTCAAGTTAAACATAGAGCCAAGAGAAATAAAATGGAAGTGATGGAGTCCTCTATGCTTGGAAATATAGGTGGTCATGTTGTTGTGGAGGGTATTACTGTTGCCATTTCCCAAGATCCGCGGGTTGGTAATGCCCAGTGGACTAAGAATGAAAATAATTATGTAGTTGATTAGCTAAATAAGACTTTAGAGGGCATTTAAAAGCTTAAGAAAAAATATGTGGATAAGCTGTCGCAGGTTGAGGATAATGCCAAGAAAATCCAATCTTCACTTTAGACTATAATGACTCAGAGCCACAAGATGATCAAGAATATTGTTGAGATGATGAAAATTATGGTGGAGAATCTGAATAAGGTGCAACAAGAGAATATGGTTGTGGACTCGGACGTTGAAAATGAGAAAGGCTAGGGGGAATTTGGGCCCAACAAGAGAACTAGGGCTAACCTCAAAAGGAAGGCCTAGAATCCCTCTTTAGAGCTGCAAGAATTGGAGAAGGCGACTTTGAATATGAGTCAATTGGAAGCAAAGGTCACTTAGACCCTTAAGAATCTTGTGTAGCTTGTAGTCCTCTTTTCTAGTTTCCTACTATGTTTTATATTTTTTGCTGGCTTTTGATTGTTGCTCTTCGTATCTATCTTTTGTGCAACCTATTTTCTTTTTTATGCTAAAGATTTCTTGTTATATCTGATTTATTTTAAGAATCTATTGTAAAAAGGGTTTTGGGTCCTTTCAAAACCTATTTTTCCATAATAAAAAATATTAATAATATGAAATCATTGATTTCTATAATTTTATGTTAAATTTGATAAAAAACAAATATTTTTTCAATGGGCCCTTGGTCTACTGGTGAAGTTGAATGGTTCTAAATGAGCCCACTACGGATCAAGTCTTGTTGAGTGCATGGCTTCAACACCATAAGGGATGAGGTCGGGATCGTGCCTCAGGCAATTTTTTACGAAATGGATACCCCTCAGCCCTTGGCTATTAGTCGAAGAGGTTATTTAAATATTCAACAAAAAAATTTAATTACTTTAAAAATAGTTCATTCTACTTATTATGAGATGTTGGAAAATTTGTGGGAAAGACTTTAGATAGACTTGAAATCCTTTGCTAAAAATCTGTCCCAAATAGCTTGACCTTGAGTCATTCCAACAATATAACTTGGTCAATATGTGGACTATCTTAGCTACCCACCATCTACACATGCTAATCCTTCACCTCAACCTCCAACACACAAGTCTCCAAGGAGTTTCACAAGTAAGACAATAGAAAATCCCTCTCCTAAATATGATGAGTCATTTCATCTCACTCCCTCATGTAAAGCCACTAGTGATGAGTCCCTTCTATCACTCACACCTATTATCATTCTTCCATCTACCCCAATTATTGATCCTCTTCCATATCCTAACATCATTGAACCCATTTCATCTTTTGAATCCATCCAATTCCCATCCACATCTTCTCCTCCTAACATTATCCAAACTGCATCCAATGAACCTCATGAGTCCACCCTTCTTCCCTCTATTACAATTGCAAAACCTCCCATCCTTCCATCCACTCCATCTAAAGAATCCATCCATCCATCCCCAATCACACCAATCCAAACATGTCAAGATATTCTCTATAAGCAAGATCCTACCCTCTCAATTCCTCCATTACATAAGCCATTGTTATCACCCACTCCATCTCAAGATATACCATCCCTCATCCTAGTCAAGATCACATCAATCCATCCCCTCCACTTCATGATCCTTTATTTCCTCCAATCAAAACTATCCCACCACCATCACTCTATCCCCTTGGTTCACTTACATTCACCCATGGTGGTCCTCTTGAAGTAGAACAAATAAATTTCATATCTACCTCCAATGCACCTAATAATGGACTTGCATCTTGTTCTCCAATTGAGAAGTATCATAGCTTTGATCGAATGCTCAAGAAATGGAATTATCAAGGTAAAGGATTAGTCCCCCATGAAAAAGGTACCCTGGAGCTCATCCATGCCAAAAAAATATCCATGTTTTTAGGGTCTTGGTTGCACCTCTCAATCCCCTTCATCCAAACATATTGGTACAACGAATGCAAAATTCAGGCATACTTCCAAACCCACCATCGCATATTTGCATCATTCCTCCAAAACATTTAATGCCATACCTCATCTTCCTTCATTGCAACCCAATACAACCTATCACATTCCTCCTTCATCCTCTAAATCCATTTTGGGTCCCTATATCCCAAAATCTATCATCACATATCTGGCATGTACCAAATCCATTTTGGGCCCTTATGTCCCAAAATCTCATCCCCCATCTTATCCTACTCAATCCTTCATCCACCAATCCCATACCTCTATCACCCATCATAAATATCCTACCCCTTACATTCCTAATCAGGATCAACACATGCACATGTCCACATGCACCATCTCCCATCCTCCCACTATAATTCCATCCATATCTCCTCCATCTCATACAACTTCTCATGCTCCTTCCAATACTCCTTACAACAATTTGGATGCCAAATAAAAAAAGCATAAAGATAACAATTCACAAAAATCCAAAGATTGCTATGTCTGCTCTAAAAGACATGCACAATCAAAGAAACATCCATTCCAAAAGTTCACACTATTTCAAAGATTGCAAAGGTCCACCAACACAAAAGAAAAAACTAAGTGGATCCCAAAGAAAAAAAATGCAATGCATCTAAAAGAAAAATCCACAATGGCATCCAAAGTTGTTAATCCACCAGCTAATCATTCCTCTCCTCCATCTCCTAGATCTATTTTGGGTCCTTATATCCAAAAAATACCTATCATAACTCCTCCCTCATATCCACATGTATGACCCACTTCCCATCCACTCCTTCCACCCACCTCACAACATGTGCCAATGTTGGTATTGACAACATTTCCATCTCAAGCTCATTTCCCATCAATCCATCCAAATACTTCCTATCGCCACATCCCTTATCCTACATTTACCCCCAATCACAACCATCTCATCTATGCCTTGGCATAAGCTACCCATCCCAAATAAACTTGTAACAACATCTAGTGATCACTACAAATGGACTCCTATTACCTTGATTTTTAACTTGGTGCTTGAGTCCTCCATCCATATCATCCTTATCATTCCATCCATAAACTCCCTCCAAAAACTGCCAAAAAAGTCAAAACAAAAAAGTCCAATGGTGAAAACTTGAAAGACAAGTGTCTTGGACAAGTACCATGATGAAAACTTGGAAAATAAGCATCATGCTCAATCCCTCCATCTAATTTCTCTCCAAACTTGGGGGAAATTTCTTCTAGCATATCCTACCCATATCATTTGCCTCTCATAGGTCTATCATATCTTAGTCATTTGACCTCCTCCATCCTCCTTTGGATCTTGATAACAAAATAAAGGCCACCATGTATACATGCTTTTGGGCACCTTTTGACATCCATTTTCCCATCACAATTTTCATCCACCTATCATCTATTCACCTATCCTTCCATTCCATACAATCCCTCCACCTAACTTTGTAAACCTCATCCACCCATCATATTATCCTCTATCTGCCTACCTCATTCACCCATCAACGTAGCTTCCATCTACCTCCTTTATCCTCTTGTTGTTTTATCTTCCATCTCATCATACACCTCCAAATGCCTCCTCATGCATAACTTATCCTAAGTAGGGGCATCTCATTCCTTGGTGACGTATTCCTTGGAGACTCTATCACATCCGTATTTCCATCTCCCCTTCATTGTTTCAGTTCCATCTTGTCTTCCATCCTTTCATCTCCCAATCCTTATCTTTCCATATCCCTCCATTCATAATCCTCTCATCCATCAATCCTTGCCTATTAATGCTTCCATCTCCTCATCTCCCAACATCTCCTCCATCGTTCCATCACTTGATATGCCCCCTTGTAATTGGTATCTAGCTCCAGGATACCCCCATGCATCCAATGCCATCCATTACTATCCCCATGCTCCTAGAAATATACCATCGCATGCAAATCATGTCCATCTCCTCTATCTATCCAAAACCAAATATCAATCAACCCATCTATTCACATTCCTAGTCTTGTTCCTAGCCTTATTACAAGCCTTGATCTCAATCCAATCATCATCATCGGGATGCTTCCTTCCCAATCTTTGTGTTGTTTTAGGATATATCCTTCCCCCAACACCCTATCCACCATCAATCCATTTCGGATTTCCCTATCAACTAGGGAGAATCATACATGTGTTTGCATCATCATATTCATCCCAAGCCCTTATACATACTATAACTTGTGTCTTGTGCATAACGTTAGTCATGTCTCCACCTAGTCCATTTTCACATATGTGTCTTTATGTCTCATCCTTTGTGTTAGTCAATCCTTGTTTCAACATGGCCTTTGTCTCTATCTAGCTAGTGCTTCAACAATCATCCTCTAGTCCCTTTGAGGTTCGAGTGTCTCGCTTGCATCTTGCCATAGGAATCTTAGTTTAGCAATCTATCATCGGTCTTTGCAAGATGTATCCTTCCTCATATTAGACCAATCAAATCAATCATCATCCATCATCCTACCTATGGAAAATTTTTTGTGAGATACTTTTTATTTCTTTGGTACTTTTGGATCTTTGTTTATGTTTTATCTTGAACTTCCTTGTTTCACCTTCTCATGGTTACCACGATCCTTTATATCATGGTGCATTGTGAATGGTGGAACTTGGGTCAAGGTCTCGATATTTTTTATTTTATTTTTGGGAGTCAGTCATATACGACCCTTGCATTTCCAACATGTGATCCTTTGTTGTTGCATTGTGCACTTGGAAAATATTGTTTGCTTGTGGGTTCCCCAACATCGTTTCCACCCTTGATTCCCTTGTGACTTAGGCATATTGTTGGGGCAATCCTTGTGTGTTTGTTGCATTAGTCCAATGCAATGTCTATGATAAGGCCTCGGGTTCCTAGTAACCTTAGCAGGTCTTGGATAGTGCTAAATCAAAATTAGTGCCCACTACACGACATCTCCCATTTGGGAGGTGCCAACTCAAGCTTCTTAGATCTCCATCCACTCATCTTTCATTCATCCTCTCATCCATCTCGAGAGCACACCCATGTTCTCTTCAACCTGCATGTCCTTTTGAGGGGGCATCCTCATCCTCTTCTCCCATCATCCTTTCTCCTAGTTACTCTTCTAATTGTTTGGGGCACCTTTTCTAATTCAACCATTTTCTTTCTAACTCTATGTTTTACTTTTCTTTGAAATGATGCCACTATGTAACACCATCTCAAAGAGGTGCAAAATGTAGACACCTAAATATGATTAATAATTTTAATTAAATTTAGTCATCTTACTCGCATTATTAATTAAATAATCATGCATTATTTAATTAATTAATGCTAGCCTTCTAGCTAAATTAAATTAATTAATTAGCTATAGTCCAATTAATCTAATGGAAACCCATAACCATTTAATTAATTAAATCCTCTTCCTCTATTGATTTAAATAAATACTTTTATCTAATTAAATTAATTCATAAGTCCATTTCCTCCCATTTGTGATTAAATAATCTCATTTAACCAATTAGAGCATGACTCCTAACTTTAACCCTTAACCTAGCCTATTCTAACCAGCTAATCCTAAGATTCTAACTCAACCCAACCCATTCACACATACTAATCCCCATTTAATTAATTAATCACCAACTAATTAGCCCTCCACTCATTCTCTCTCCTCCCATCACATCCTCCTAATTCTTGCACTTGTCCATTAATTCACTCCTAATCCCTAATCATTTGCACAAACTTAATCACGAGGATTAAGAAATCCTAACCCTCTCCTAAGTCAACCATCATGTAACATCTCTCAAATCCCTAATCATAAGCACTTAAGATTGACTTAAATGCTCTTACTTCCCTCTTTCACACTCCTTCCATCTCTTACATCTTTGTCCTCTCTCACATCTCCCAAAATGGTCACATTCCCCCATTCTTCCAAGCCACTCTCCTTGTGACACTTATCACAAATAGAGCCACTTGAGAAAGCACAATCCATGTGCTCTCTCTCAAAATTATCCTAGCCACTATTGAGATTTCCTCAAGATTGCATCCCAACCATCCATTTTGCCTCCTCTTTACCTATAAATTGAATCCTTCTCCCTTCTCAAATCATCCAGTATCTAGAGAAAAGTTATCATGCCAAATTGAGAGCCAAAAAACCATAATCACACCCTTATAATAAAAAAATCCCCACTCATATATTGAAGCTTGATAAAACTATCATTTGAGCACACATCCAAATCCATTTGACACATCTACTCATCAAGGAAGCCTTTTTGAGGTGTTTGAGGTTTGCATTCACTTTGGTTTTGTAGGTCTTTCTTTGTCTAATCAATATGTTACATTGATACTGTGTAGTTGATTGTTTTACTAGCTTAATCCATTTGTAGACTAACATTTCTTTGTATACAGTGCTACTGTTAATGATTATAGGAAGAATTTGGATAAGTATCCGGTGTTGCATGAGGGTATGCTTGTGTTGATCGATGATCACTTTAGGGCTTTCCTTGCCCCTTCTAATTTCATTCCAATCTTTGAGGGTGATGATACTAGTGTGGGTGGGTCTAGTGGTGAGTCCTAGGATGAGGAGTATACTGATTCAGAGGAAGAAGAGTTCACTCCCTCTAAAAAACCTAATAGGGATGCTATATCTAAACCTAAGCTTGTTGCCAAAGGAAAGGGAAAAAAGAAGATTGTGGTCTCTTCTAGTTCGACCTCTACTAACATGGAGGGAGTGGGTAGGTCTGTTTCCCCCCCTCTAGATCTTCATAAAAAGGGAAGGATAACAAGAAAAATATTGTGAAGGGCCTACAAGTGGGCCATCCTAGCCCTGGTAAAAATACCCCTGCTACCTCACTTGTTTCAGCTCTAGTGGTCATAGTGCGATTGGTGCCAAGTCTCCTCGAAACCTCAAAGATGATTCTCCTCACTTCAACTTTGGTCGTGAGCAACTGTCAGATGTATTATGAATAGTGCATGTTATTTCTGGATTCAATTGCGTGCAAGTTTTTACATCAACGTTTCAAATCACACTTCGTGATCCATCATTAGGATGAGAAGAGATGATGTTTTTACTTCTTCATCTCTTCTCATCTTGATGCTGGATCACGAAGCGTGATTCAAAACGTTGATGTAAAAACTTGCACACAATTGATTCTAGAAATAACATGCACTATAATTGATGGATTGTGGAAATCTCTTAGTACTATATTAGGAATGGCAAGAGACAATGTTATCTTTTAACATGTTCAAGTGGGTTTTCCACAAATTGGAGGAGCTTCAGGGTAAACACAAAGCCATGAACAGTAAAATGGAAGTGATGGAGTCTTCTATGCTTGGAAATACAGGTGGTCACGTTGTTGTGGAGGGAACTATTGCTACCATTTGCTAGGATCAACAGGTTGGTAATGTTCAGTGGACTGAGAATGAAAATAATTCTATAGTTGATTACCTCAATAAGACTTTAGAAGCCATTTAAAAACTCACAAAAAATTATGGGGATAGGTTGTCGCAGGTTGAGGATAATGCCAAGAAAATCCAAGCTTTGCTTCAGACCATTATGACTCAAAGCCACAAGATGATCAAGAATATTGTTGAGACGATGAAAATAATGGTGGAGATTCTAGATAAGGTGCAACAAGAGAAGATGCTTGTGGACTTGGACACTGAAAATGAGAAAGGCTAGGGGGAATTTGGGCCCAATAAGAGAACTAGAGCTAACCTCAAAAGGAAGGCCTAGAATCCCTCTCTAGAGCTGCAAGAATTGAAGAAGACAACTCTGAATATGAGTAAATTGGAAGCAAAGGTCGCTTAGACCCTTAAGAATATGGTGTACCTTGTGGTCCTCTTTTTTGGTTTCCTAATGTGTTTTGTGTTTTTTGCGGGCTTTTGATTGTCACTCTTCCTATTTATCTTTCATGCAACCTGTTTTATTTTTGATGCTAGAGCTTTCTCATTATATATGATTTCCTTTAAGAATTTATTGTAAAAAGGGTTTTAGATCCCTTCAAAACCTATTTTTTTAATAATAAAAAACATTAATAATATGAACTCATTGATTTTATAATTTGATATTAAATTTGATTAAATTATTTTTAAGAAAAATAGTTCATTCTACTTTTCAACCATGAGATGTTGGAAAAATTGTGGAAAAGACTTTAGATAGACTTGAAATCCTTTGCTAAATTTTTTTCCCAAATAGCTTGACCTTGAGTAATTCCAACAATATAACTTGGTCAATACGGGATAATCACGAGTATTGTGGCCCACGGGCCACTTTAAATTTAAACTAGTCAACAGTGAAAAACAAGCCAATCACAGCCCTCCAACTCACGGGCCACAAAACCCATCCAATCAAAATCAGCCTTGTAAGGGCTTTGACGAATCAGGTTTCTACATTTAGCTGGATAAGCGACGGCCGTCCGATCGACGCCAGCTGGGCGACGCTAAGCAATTGAGGCCGTCCGATTTCAATAACTAATCTAACCCAAATTGAAAAGATTACGCATGATCCCCTTAATTAATCGGAGAGCAGTGAAGAATGATGCATATATAATCAGAGCCAATCCATTTTATCATTTGATTTGGTAGTAAGACTCGACAAAAGCAGAGATCTGTGGAAAAATACAACATGGGGAAGTTGGCTGTGCCAACAGTGCTGTTGCTGCTCTTTCTTGTATCCATCATTCCTGACAACAGTAAGAATGAATGAACTATTTTTTTGTTGTTGTGTTTTTCGAAGTTGTTTGCTCCAGATATGGTTTCATCCACTGTTCAGAGAATTTCTCAATGGATGATATGATCAACTTGGACAAATGGCTTGATTTATGGGGACCTGAAGTTGTGAGTGGTTTGTGCAGGTCGCAACGTAAAAGCCAATGCAGAGGCAACGGCCGCTGCAGATGAGGTTGTGGATTCTCCTAGGGTTGAGGAGGGCTTTGGAGCCATCCCGGACGCACTTTCAACTGATGCCAATGTTGCACAGAGGTTAGATCTCCAGTCTCTGAATCCTCATTTATTCTTCTTAAAGCAGTAAATTTCCCTTGACGCGTCCCTGGACTTAGATGCGATTACTGAATGGATTTTGTCTGTTGGACTAAGCCATTCCCAGGTTAAGTTGGAGTAGTTTACCATTGACATTCATGAGTTGTACATATGAAGATGCAACATCTCTTCTCAATATTCGAATATTGGTGTACTGGATGAATTACCACACGCGGATTTGATCACTGCTATATCCCATTTGACAAATTCCAGATCCCCGTTTTTTTCTTGCTTTATAGAGTATTTACTTTTTGCTAATTGGATTTGTATTTTGAACACTCCTACCAGCCAGAGCGATCTATTAAATCATAACTGGTTAGACCTTACACCTGGCCTCATCCACTGTGGCATTTTACCCATATGTATCACCTTAACCAGGCCTCTGCCCATAAATCACAATATGTGCTGGTTCGATGCTATGTTTTAGCTAAATTCAACACTAGACTTATTCGATCGTGATTTGAACAAAGAAACTCTGCTATAAAAGTGCGGATTATTTGCCCTTGCCACTTAAAATTATCTCATTCGACTTTGCTCCTAATGATACAAGTAATAAAGGCGTATTTTTCTTTCCAGGGAGGCAGAGTCTATTTCCAAGAAGTCTCTGCGAGCCAATGCCCAGAAGTTTGAATTCCAGGCTGAGGTTTCGAGGCTGATGGATATCCTCATCAACTCCCTTTACAGTAACAAGGATATCTTCTTAAGGGAGCTGATCTCAAATGCCTCTGATGTAAGTACTTAACCATTCATCTATGTAAAGGAAAAACATAAAAATCATTTAATGTCTTAATGGCTTTGATTCAGAAACTATACCGTTGAATCTTGATAAAATATAACATTATCTTTTGGTTTCTCATGGAAAATGTTGGATGCTGATTTGTCCACGGTGTTTGTCTACAGGCTTTGGATAAAATTAGATTCTTGTCTCTTACGGACAAGAATGTGTTGGGAGACGGTGAGGATGCCAAGCTTGAAATTAAGGTAGAACAGTGTATTTGCTACTGGTTGAGCAAATTAAATCTTTCTTTGCTAAGTAAAGTTTGGTTAATGTATGGGAATTTAATTGTAGTCGCTTTGTTTAGTTATATTTAGTGAATTTGATATCACGAAACATTTGATACATAATTAAGACATCCCATCGAAAGTCGTTGACAGATCTGATATTTCACAGTTAAGTTCAAATCACGTCTATTTTAAACATTCCCATGATTGCAAGAC
The DNA here is from genome assembly GCA_027943335.1 of Chamaecyparis obtusa. Classification (NCBI taxonomy): domain Eukaryota; kingdom Viridiplantae; phylum Streptophyta; class Pinopsida; order Cupressales; family Cupressaceae; genus Chamaecyparis; species Chamaecyparis obtusa. The sequence goes on from BSBK01002843.1 coordinate 512,469, forward strand.
ATATTCGTTACATGCCGGGATCATATATGTGAATTTTATTTTATCCAACGATGCCTTTACGTTAGACAAATAAGGGGACGTTACACAGGGTTTGAACCAGTTTCATCATCAGTGTAATCAGTCATGTCTTACTAGTTACTATTAAAAAGCGTAATGGACCTATAATTGTTTTTCTTATCTTTTAAGTTTCTCCTGCTCATTTATCATTCCAAAGATTTTTCTCCTTAGCATATATTAAAACTCCTTTTGAACTCATATTTTTTCCCCGCCCTTTACATGGACTGCATCATTTGTTTTCTTGTTATTGAGAGCGTATGGAAAAGGATTTTCCAGGATTAGAAATCTAGTCCATTTCTCAAGTTGGACCTATTTATGTATAGGTCTGTTCAAAAGTCTTCAGTCTAGTGTTCGTCCAACCTGTACATTTTTCAGAACTGGTCATATACCAAGGATCTAGAATGGTGTGATTGCTCTACCTTATTTATGATGAACGCCTTCTATTGTCTATATTATCAGCTTAGTGCCAGCTAGATTCATGCCCCTTTCATTCTAGTTTTTAATATTATTTCAGCGTTAGTATGTATCCAATTAAAACAGTCAATTTATTATGCAGGCCTGAGCTGACAACAAAACTGTCATCAGTGAGACAATTTTTTTAAGTTTAATCAGACCTAGCTAAATTTTGGCTTTTCTTTTGGCATTGATTAAAATTGAATTTTAAAAATGTTGATATTGATAAAGAGTTGAAAAAATCCCAGTTGCTTTCGGTTGCTTGAAATTAAACATAGGGAAAACTACTATGAAAACTCGTAAAACAATTACATAGGGAAAACTACTATGAAAACTCAAAATTTGAAGCCTTATGGGGTGGCTGATTGAATAGATATGATTGCAAAATTAGAATCTGTGGACTATCAATTCACAACAAAGCGGCTACCAAATTCCAGAGGTCTCATTTTTGAGAAAATCTAAAAGTATTTTATGGGCATCTAGGAAAATTTTGAAGGCCTGTTTCGTTGCAACTTATTGCCTACAAATTCTAAGCTTCTATTAAGTAGATACCTTTCTACTATATGTGTTCGAATGTGGAAATGTAGAGTTGGGGTCATGTTGCTTTATCTTCATTTTTTCTTGCATTTCCGTCATTTGTTTCTGTGTGTAATAATAGTTTTGTATCTTTAACAGATTAGTTTGGATAAGGAAAAGAAGATTCTTTCAATTCGTGACCGTGGTATAGGAATGACTAAAGAAGAGCTGATCAAGAATCTGGGGACAATAGCCAAATCTGGAACATCAGGCAAGTTATTGTCTAATATTACGAGCGGTAAAAGATTGGGCCAAACAGAATTACACTTTTAACTTGGTATGCGTTACTGAGGTTTTACTATCTCGGTTATTTACTTTTGCAGCCTTTCTGGAACAAATGCAAAAAAGTGGGGATCTGAGCCTTATTGGTCAATTTGGAGTTGGGTTTTATTCCGTGTACCTTGTTGCTGATTATGTTGAAGTTATTAGCAAGCACAATGATGACAAACAGTAAGCTCTGTGCTTTGCACTTGTCTTGTGTGGAATGATGTAACTCTGTACTAGTTTAGTTGAATGATTTCAAAATTGTATAATGTTGGTTGAATGAGGCTTTTGTAACTTTAGTTTGTCTTATTTAATTTCCTCTGCTTTGTTGATTTATGGTACATTACTTATGGTGTCAATTGCTTTTGGCTAATCTTACAGATACATTTGGGAGTCCAAAGCTGATGGAGCATTTGCAGTAATGGAAGATAATGAGAATGAGCCAATTGGTCGAGGAACGGAGCTTAGAATTCATCTCAAAGATGAAGCTAGTGAATATTTGGAACAGGGTAAATTGAAGGTTAGTTTTTTGATTGGGTTTCTGCAGGAATGTAGCAGTAGGTATAGTGCTAATTTCTGGGATTCATGTTAGAAACATAATTTCATGCGTGCTCAACTTATTGTGAGCATATTATAAACTAAACTTATTGCGTGTCAGCTCATTAATAACTATAGACTAATGGGGTTGCATGTTAACTCAGGAACTGGTGAAGAAGTACTCAGAATTCATCAATTTCCCTATTTATCTATGGACTAGCAAAGAACAAGATGTAGAGGTTCCTGCAGATGAAGAAACTACCGAGGAAACTACTGAGGATGAGGATAAGAGTAAGAACTATCCAGATTTCAAGTTCTTGATTTTGTGGGTAGGATAAATTTTTGAAGGCAAATTGTTTTGCTTTTTCAGTTTGTCATTCATATTGTCCTGTTTATGCTGAGAGGTATAAAGTTAAACTACATGTAGTGGGAGCAAGAAGTGGGATGTAATGGTGTATGTGTACAATAACACTTCACAAGATATACAATAAATATTTAACAAAACAAATATTAAAAGAACCTGTGAAAGCAAACAAATGAAATATTAATTACTGAATGGAGGATTTTAAAAAACTAGTGTCTTTGTCAAGTAATATTTGGTTTATTGGTGTAGTTGAATAGCACATAAAGAGTCTATTTCTAAAGGGATGGAGTCCATGATTGTGCTCCAAGTGACTTTGGCAGAACGAGTATCTTGAAGTCATTGGCTTTTAGCTAAAAGAGGTCAATTATTCATGCAGCTTTTGTTTATGCTCTCAATACCAATTATTTTAAAAAAGATCAGAGATTGTTATAATAATATAAAAAATGTCAATAACACAAAATGAAGTTGTCTTTCTTTTTTTCTCAATCAAAATGTACATATAAATAAATAAGACTCCAACAACAAAGAGGAAAAAAATAAAAAATTAAATAGTACTAAGAAGAAAAAAATAGTATTAAAAATATGAGGTGAACATGATTAAATGTTTTGAAACAAATTATAGAAGAATTTCTGCATTTGAATTGTGCGCATAGTTTATGCATTTAACTATAGTTAGTAAAATGTTCCTTAAAATTGTAAAAATAAGAGCAAGTGAAATTATTGTTATGACTGTGAACTTAGATATGTAGTAAAAATAATTTGTTTTCATTTAACGTTGACCACTATAGAAAAATAAAATAGCTCTTCATAAAAGTTTAAATTTGTGTTGTTACGACACCTATGCTAGTTTTGGCAACAAACTTAGGTTTATCTTAGCATAAATTTGTGAAGTTTTTGCTTGTAGTAGAGAAAATATGATGTGATTATATTGATTTGCATATCAATTAACTCCTCATTCTCTTCTCGCAGGTGAAAGTTCTGAAGAAGAATCAGAGGAGGAAACTGAATCGAGTATGATATTATTATACCTAATAAATCATCCTAATTGTTTTGTCAACCTAAAACTAATTTGATGGCACAATGAAAAGTTAATGCGGATAAAATGTTCCTTTTGCTTCTTTACCTTGCATTTTTGGCTTAAGACAACGCCACTTGGCGTGAATATTTTTTTTAATCTTTAGCTCCTTATAGTACTTTTTTTAGTTATTTTGTTGGGCATTAAATGGTGTGGAAAATAGGGAATTTTTATATTATTCTTATGCTTCTTATTTGCCTGTACCACTTACATCCAGAGCCCAAGGCTAAAACTATTAAGGAAACAACATATGAGTGGGATCTTCTAAATGATGTCAAGGCAGTCTGGCTTCGGAATCCAAAGGAGGTCACTGATGAAGAATATTCCAACTTTTACCATTCACTTTCAAAGGTTTGTGAACTGCAACTTTAAAGTTTCGCTAGTCTATTTTCAGAATATTGTAAATGAGTCTGCTAGGGTGATAATAAAAGGGTATTTAACAGACACGAAGAGCATGGATAAGACTGCAGAAGGATTTTCAGCCATAATGGTTTTGAAGGCTAAATCATTTAACAATCCTGATTTTTTTAGGTTTTTTACAATGTTACCTCTTATACTTGGACAAAATGATTTGTAGTATCACTATTAGATCTTCAACTTCAGTTGATAGTTTTCCTTAGTATGAGCAACAATTTAGTCAAAACTGCAAGCATATGGATAGATAGAGTCTAGACACATCATTTGAAAATATATGATAATGTGAAGTCCAGTGTTGTTTTAGGTATAAGTGCTCAATATGTGAGAATTTTGAAAGGAGGTCTTGTTTTAGTAGCATAAATGCTTGATAAGAGAAATCCATGTGCGTCATAGGTAAATATTGGTTAATTTGGAAGTCAAATGTAGAAGAGGTGACAAGTTTATATGGCAAAAGTTACGAGATTATTGCCAGAATTGATTGGTTTTTTAATTATTGTTTTAAGCACAATATTTTTTGGTAAGGGGGAGAGGGTGACATTACTGGGCCCCCTTTTTTATGGAGTACCATAAGAGGGTATGTGTATCATCTAGTAGTGTGCTGTTTGCCTTAATGTTTCTGTGGATTTGAGCTTGGGTTTCTTTTTGAATAGCACAATATTGTCTAATAAGCTTAATTTAAAGAAAAACGTAAAAAATCAACTTTGACTGTTTTCAGAGATCATTATAATTTAATTCCATAAGAATCTGAGTTAATATCTAGTTTTTATTACTAGCTAGAAATACTATTTTTTCTCTGTACTGCAGCGGGTATTTGTATTAAAATGACATTTGTTAAAGGATATGAGTTACAGTTGAGTGCTATTTTATATTCCAACTAAAGTGTAATCTGTTTCATGCTTGACAAAGTTCAAGCAGATGGTTGTGTAGAAGCATTACGTGATGATCTATGTGGACTCTCAACCTTGTTTTAGTAAGATGAATAATCTATATGTGAGGATCGCAGGTGTTTTGTCTCTAAAAATGCTTCATTAAAAATTAAATATTGAAGGGGAAACTGAAATTTTTAATGGTATAAGTTCCAACACCTGTTGACCAATTGCTTAATCTCTTGTCATAACTGTTTGTCATTGTAATGTTTTGATTTTAGAGGTGTTTCATAAGCTTCACTTATTACAGTATTTTCCTTGTTCTTTTAATGTCTGCTAAACCTGTACTGCACATTCTCTACAGGATCTTAGTGAGGAAAAGCCCTTGGCATGGAGCCACTTCAGTGCAGAAGGTGATGTTGAGTTCAAGGCTGTTTTGTTTGTCCCACCAAAAGCTCCCCATGATCTCTACGAAAGTTACTATACCAGCAAGGCAAATATTAAACTGTTTGTTAGGCGGGTCTTCATTTCTGATGAGTTTGAAGAGCTTCTTCCCAAGTACCTTGCTTTCTTGAAGGTTAGTGTTTGTCATTGTTGTTCCTGCCTATCTGTTTTGTTTGCTTTTATATAGATGTATGATACACACTGCACTTTATAGACTCGCTTTTTATTTTACATGGCAGGGTATTGTGGATTCAGACACTTTGCCACTCAACGTATCACGAGAGATGCTTCAGCAGCATAGCAGTTTGCGGACAATAAAGAAGAAGCTAATTCGTAAGGCTCTTGACATGATTCGTCGTATTGCAGAAGAGGACCCTGATGAATCTGCTGATGAGGAGAAAACAGGTACAGACATATTCAGTTATTCACAATTTCACATTTCTATAGGCTTGGGCAACAAGTGGAAATATACTTATTGTAGTCATTGAACTGCTCTGTCTAGGCAGTCATTGATTGCTGATGTACTAAAGGATACATTTATTGCAGATGCTGACTCAGAAATAGATTCGGAGAAAAAGGGCAAGTATACCAAATTCTGGAATGAGTTTGGAAAATCTATTAAGTTAGGTATAATCGAGGATGCATCAAACAGAAACAGGCTTGCAAAGCTTCTGAGATTTGAAAGGTGACCGCTACTGTCCATTTTGAAAGCATATAATTTGTTTTCGTGATTGTGGATGAGTCCTCTTACTAAAGTGTTACACTATGTTTCCAATCATTAAAATTTTCATGCTACTCATTTATACTGGTATTCTCTGTCTGTTTTAATAGCACAAAATCTGGCGATAAACTTACATCACTTGACCAGTACATATCAAGAATGAAGAAGGACCAGAAGGATATTTACTACATTACTGGTACTAACAAGGAGCAACTGGAGAAGTCTCCATTCCTTGAGAAGCTGAGGAAGAAAAACTACGAGGTGTGTAATTTATCTTGTAGCTGCTTGAATGTTTTAGATCTTGTTAAGAGATTAGAACATTCATTGCAGCAGCTTAGAATTTTAGTGGTTTAATTTTCCTAAGTTGTCAGTTTATAAACGACTCTGCTGTATACTCTAGTCCAGTGCACTGAGATGGCCCATTTGCAGGTAATTTTCTTCACGGATCCCGTTGACGAGTACTTAATGCAGTATTTGATGGACTATGAAGACAAAAAATTCCAGAATGTTTCTAAAGAAGGACTCAAGCTTGGGAAAGACTCTAAGGACAAGGAAATTAAGGAGTCATTCAAGGATCTGACTAAGTGGTGGAAGGATATTCTTTCCAGTGAAAACGTTGATTCAGTAAAAATAAGTAACAGGTTAGCTGACACCCCTGGAGTTGTTGTCACGTCAAAATATGGATGGAGCGCAAACATGGAGAGAATTATGCAATCTCAAACTTTATCGGATGCCAACAAGCAAAGTTACATGCGTGGGAAGAGGGTCCTGGAGATCAATCCAAGGCACCCCATTATCAAAGAACTCCGAGAAAAAGTTATTCTTGATCCAGAGGTATTTTCTAAAAGCAGTGTTCAAAATATAATGCTTATAAAAATCACCAAATTTAGCTTGCCTTTTGAGATTTAGTTGGTTTCAGAGTTCATTCAATTCAATCTCATATGTCATCTTTAATCATTTGTACCTGTTTTTATGAATTTAATTTTGCATATTTTTGTTTTAGTTAGTGTTAATTAATGACCAATAATTTTAGTGCTTATATCTCTTAGGTTACTTAGGGTGTTTTTATACAATTGTGAGCTTTTGATTCTCTCTGAAGGGATACTTTGGTTGGGGAGTTTCGAAGGGTGCCTTAGATCTGCTTATCCTTTGAAATTAGGATGTTAATTTTGTTCCAGGGTATGGCTTTTAGTTTGGCATGCGCAATATGGTGAATTGTAAAAGCAATCTGATTAGAAGAGGATCTGTGGTGTTAGGAAATGATTATTGGGTAATTTTTTTCAGTTAATTATGGCCTCGAAGAAAATGGAAAAATAGAAAGGTTAGCATTGGTCGAATAAGTTGGTGGTTTCCAAATCTTAGATTGTGGTCTTCAGGCCAATGACCAGTTTATGTGACTCAAGGTAAAAAGAATGAAGAGGGTCAAGCATGGGTTACCTGTATCGATTCTAGATGGGCAAAAGAAAGTCTATATAGCAATCTCCTACATTTTTGTCCCAAGTTCATGTACTGCAAACTGCACAATCTTTCGATAGGCGCCAGGCTTCTGCATTGTAGTTGATATACTATGTTTTTGAACATGTTTTTCATTTCACTTTCTTTAGGTCATTACATTTTCTGAAAGTGCAAAGTAATAGTTTCTGCATTTTATTCAGAACTCAGAGCTCTGCATTTTGTGTTTGTATTTTTTAAAGAGTTCAATTAAAATTTTAAGAAAGAGTTCAATTAAATTTAAGTTTTGAGAAGGGATTTTAATTAATGTGTGTTCACTGTTATGAATTTTCTTGCAGTCTGAAAATGTAAAGCAAACAGCAAAACTAATTTACCAGACAGCATTAGTGGAAAGTGGGTTCATCCTTAATGACCCAAAGGAGTTTGCTGCGAATATTTATTCAGCAATTAAGACAACTCTCAATGTCAGTCCTGATGCAACAGTTGATGAAGAGGACGAAGTGGAAGAAGAAACCGAGATTGAAACAACAATAGACACAGAAAAGGTAACTAGTTAGGTTTGAATGTATCTGTGCAATTGTAAGAAGAATCCATTGCCTTTGTTGTAATTTTGTGTGCCTTACTTTGCAGGAGCAGACAAATGAGGATGTCTCGGAAGGAAGCACCGCTAAAGAGGAAATCATCGAGGATGTAGTTGAGGAGGAATCAAATGAGGACCATGACGAATTGTAGATAACATAGTGTAAGGGTAAGGCCATTGGCCGAGGAGTTTTGGATAATTGTGAGATATAGATGTAATTTCTGAAAGTCTTGCAAAGTTCACTGAGATAAATACCGTTGTGTCTTGGATTCCTCAAAGCTAGAATTTACTTGCCACTAACGTTGGCAGCATTGCATGGCAGCCAAATCAACTTTGTTAAGTTGAATGAAGAAGGGATTGAACTGTCTCTCTCATTCTTATTTTCAATATATCAGACTTTTTCAATTTACAAGTATTTCCATTACGGCACTTTTAGTAGAAAGCTAAAAGCTTGCTATGAATATTTTTAACTGCCTAAATGTTCTGAAGTCTATGCTACCAGGGTTTCTATTGTGGCTAAAATTTAATTCACTAATATTCAAGATGACAAGAACATAATTGAAGAATGGCAAATGGACGATTCATTGAATGGTACACACATTGCTCTTAGAATGGCACTTGGATGCTTTCAACAAAAGCTGTTGCTTACTCAGGTCCAGTTTTGTTTGTAGCGTTTGTTGAAGTAAAACTTAACTGCACGAATCAAATTTGCCTGTAAGACAGGTTTAAACTATGTTTAGGCCAAAGCAGGGCAGGAGACTTACTAGTTCAAATTGCTATCAATTCCAGCATAGGCCAAGCCCCTGACAAAAACACATAAAAACAAAAACAAAACTGATGTAGCGATTTTTGTTGTTGTTTTCCACTACAAAATATGCAGATCATGAAGAACAGATACTGAAAATTTCACAAAAATCTGTTGTATTTTTAGATTTTTCAAATTTGGTCAATAGTACATTTTGTAGAGAGCTTAGCTGCGTCCATCAATTCCCTTCAGATCAATATAGTCTACAGACCATGTAGTGTAGATGCCATTCAATCAAACTTTTAATCAAGTCTCTGTAAAAGTCTTATAAATATTGCAATTGTTGTTTTTCAGTTTTAATTATTTAGTTTCCAACAAAATAGTAGAAACGAGAGAAACTAGTACAAAATATAAATGCAGCAAAAATGAGACCGGTATGTCATGTTATGTTTAAGCGAGGTCTCATTGATGAAAGAGTATATGATACTATATAAATTTTATTTTATATGGTGTGAAAAAATATGGTTGTTTTATTTTTTTATTGATGATCTTATAAATTTTATAATATAAGATTATTTAGAAATATTAAGTTTATTTTCTATTGTTTTGATAAATAATTAGTAAATAAAAATTTATTAATTATTCTTTATAATGTAATATATAAATTTAAGGAGTGATTGTCAACAAGTTTCAAATAGTCTTGTTTGGTGTTGTGTTCATGAATAACAAGTAAAATGTTGGGTTTGAACAAATGTTTGGCAGCTTGGAATCAAAAAATGTAAACTTCATACTAGTTCTATCACACTTAGATGACAATTGACAAGAATAAAGTTAACTCATTTTAAATAAATTTTGAGCTAGATAAAATCTTTTGCAATACAATTTTCTATACAACCTTAAACTATATAAGCTATATATGCATATATTGAAATACACTCTGCGCCTGTTTGGGGGCTGGAATTAGACTGGAATTGGCATTTAATTCCGGATAATGTCAATTCCATGTTTGTATCCATCTAAAAATTTGGAATTGGAATTTCAAAATTCCAATTTTGCCCCAAAATGGGCATTTGCATCTTCCACTCAAATAGATGGAATTCCAATTCTAATTTATATAAAACCAAATTTAATATTTCGTGTATATATACACACATGTGTATATATATACAAATGTGTGTATATGTATATACACACATGTATGTATTTGTATATATATACACGTGTGTATATACACACTCGTCAACGGGATCCGTGAAGAAAATTACCTGCAAATGGGCCATCTCAGTGCACTGGACTAGAGTATACAGCAGAGTCGTTTATAAACTGACAACTTAGGAAAATTAAACCACTAAAATTCTAAGCTGCTGCAATGAATGTTCTAATCTCTTAACAAGATCTAAAACATTCAAGCAGCTACAAGATAAATTACACACCTCGTAGTTTTTCTTCCTCAGCTTCTCAAGGAATGGAGACTTCTCCAGTTGCTCCTTGTTAGTACCAGTGATGTAGTAAATATCCTTCTGGTCCTTCTTCATTCTTGATATGTACTGGTCAAGTGATGTAAGTTTATCGCCAGATTTTGTGCTATTAAAACAGACAGAGAATACCAGTATAAATGAGTAGCATGAAAATTTTAATGATTGGAAACATAGTGTAACACTTTAGTAAGAGGACTCATCCACAATCACGAAAACAAATTATATGCTTTCAAAATGGACAGTAGCGGTCACCTTTCAAATCTCAGAAGCTTTGCAAGCCTGTTTCTGTTTGATGCATCCTCGATTATACCTAACTTAATAGATTTTCCAAACTCATTCCAGAATTTGGTATACTTGCCCTTTTTCTCCGAATCTATTTCTGAGTCAGCATCTGCAATAAATGTATCCTTTAGTACATCAGCAATCAATGACTGCCTAGACAGAGCAGTTCAATGACTACAATAAGTATATTTCCACTTGTTGCCCAAGCCTATAGAAATGTGAAATTGTGAATAACTGAATATGTCTGTACCTGTTTTCTCGTCATCAGCAGATTCATCAGGGTCCTCTTCTGCAATACGACGAATCATGTCAAGAGCCTTACGAATTAGCTTCTTCTTTATTGTCCGCAAACTGCTATGCTGCTGAAGCATCTCTCGTGATACGTTGAGTGGCAAAGTGTCTGAATCCACAATACCCTGCCATGTAAAATAAAAAGCGAGTCTATAAAGTGCAGTGTGTATCATACATCTATATAAAAGCAAACAAAACAGATAGGCAGGAACAACAATGACAAACACTAACCTTCAAGAAAGCAAGGTACTTGAGAAGAAGCTCTTCAAACTCATCAGAAATGAAGACCCGCCTAACAAACAGTTTAATATTTGCCTTGCTGGTATAGTAACTTTCGTAGAGATCATGGGGAGCTTTTGGTGGGACAAACAAAACAGCCTTGAACTCAACATCACCTTCTGCACTGAAGTGGCTCCATGCCAAGGGCTTTTCCTCACTAAGATCCTGTAGAGATGTGCAGTACAGGTTTAGCAGACATTAAAAGAACAAGGAAAATACTGTAATACGTGAAGCTTATGAAACACCTCTAAAATCAAAACATTACAATGACAAACAGTTATGACAATTTTAATGAAGGTTCAGATTGAGAAAAATTAAAGTAAATGCTTCATTAAAATTAAAAATGCTTCATTAAAAATTAATTAACACCTGTTGACCAATTGCGAAGGTTCAGATTGAGAAAAGTATCTATAACGGGAGATTGCTGACGGCAATTGAGTATGAGGATATATGTAAAATTGCATGAATTCGGAGGTCAGTGTTTTGGAAACGCTCTAAATTGAGTTTTCTTTTGTTTATCAAATGGATTTATGATTCCTACACTAGATTTTAATTTTGTGAAGCCCAGTTGTGAAATAGTAATCCACAAGTATAGGACAATTTTGTCTCGGGGATGCTTGTTTAACTGCTATTGAAAGAGTCTCTCTTTCTTCTTGTTGTAATTGAATCAGTTTTATAAACAGAGCTACTTTTATAAATTATAAGAGTCTTCCTTGCCGATGTTTACTGTTTCTATATCAGTTGAGTCATTTTATATAACGATTTTATATAACGGATTTGTTTTTATAGCTTTTTGTTACAGCCTTTGGTCCATGTAGATTTGGTACTCATTCAATTACTTGTGTGGGCATTTAGCTGGCTGGGATTGCAGCATAATTACCTAAAGTTTAGGAAGTTAGCCCCTGATTTGAAACTCTTTTATCGCTTGACAGTTTTTTCTATCTTGATAGATCCTTCAGAAACCATTTGCTGCCCCCTTGTCTACCATTATGAATCTGATCCTGATCCCTGAATGTTTTAGAAATTCTACTGGGTGCTTTGGAATCTCTGGACCCTTCCCAGAACATAGGGATATCATTTAACACTGTTCTGAGCAAACTCCACAGAAACTTTTAAATAGATGGACATAACTCCACTTACACATACTTGGGGGTTGAATTTTTTGGTCCCACCAATATGAAGCCTACATAACATTCCTGTCATTGCAATGGATACGTCTCTCTGTCTATCTTCGAATGTTAGTGTCTCTAGATCCACTTCCAAGATATACATTCAAAGATACATCTTTTGGATACCATCATCAAGTCTATGAATTTGTATGGCTTTGAGGTTTGAGGGCCTCACTTAGGATCTATTTTTTAGGCTTGTATCGAGAGGATCCAAACACTAATGTTGTAATCCATTATTAGGGCAAGGCAAGTGAATTTTTAGTCAAAACATTGTCTAATTGAGTTTGTTGCCCAACCACTACATCTTGAGACTATCTTCCTATTGGACTTCTACATACACTGACTCAAATCCATGGGTGATTCTACTTTTGGTTATGATAGATCCATACTTAGTTCATTCTTTTGAGAGGATTACTTCATTGGACCTAATTCAGCATTGTCATCGTTGGTACCCTCAAACTAGCTCACTCCTTTGCATTGACATCTCTACAAATAGACTACCTCCTTTCATCCATTTATTAGATGCTCTTACTCAGCAAAAAGATGTTTTCAGTGGGATAATTGGATCCATGGCGAACCAGACCAATTCATACTCCATTGAGAAGCAAAGTTTACAACATGCAAGAAAGGAAAATACTTGGAATGTCCTAAAATAGAATCAGAGACATGCATATGCACAAACCATGTAACAAGGAAACATAACATCATCAGAGATGCATCAAAATTCATCTCAAGACAAATTGGGGGAAATTTTGCCACGAAGCCTTCATAATAGTTTTACAATTCCAGTAAACTAACCCTTGAAGTAAACATATCACATATCAGCAAGTGTGATATAAGAGAGGCTATGCAAATACCTCCTAAGAAATCATTACCTACTCTGGAGACATCTGATCTTGCATCTACTTAGCTAGACAACAACTTTTCCTACCATCCATGCACAAGGTAAGTCTTCACTTACAATTTTGCGCCTGCAACTAACATTCATTGATTCCCTAGAATACATTTTTTTCGCCACAAAGGCAAGTTATTTGCTCACAAACCAAACCTACTTACATTCTTCTCTCATGTATATATAGCAATACATTTACATATGACCACTTGGGTGTGGAGAATAGGTGGCATGTCAAGCCACATTAACATTGGGCCTTTCCCACATCAACCTTTTGATAAATGCACCTACAAATGGGAGAAAATCTTTATTGGATCATGATTTGGTACTTGGTCATAGGGGAAAATAATTGTCTAGTATATGCAAGTCAATACATTCAATTTGCAACCCTACATCAGCATGGAACACCTTTATACTTCATGAAAAAAGATGAATCCACAAATATAAAAGAATCCCTTGTTTATGCACTACAAATGGCTCCAAGAATATTAATATCATCATGCATGGTCCCATATAAACTCAACCATATCACCCAAGACAAGAGGACAACAACTACATCTTTTAAATGTTTAATTGTTGCCAAGACAAGGAAGCTGAGCTCTAAATTAAGTGGTCTAGGACACGGGATTTCTAGCATATTTAGGCTTCAATCTCTGCCATTAAGCATCCAATGGCATGAGAAGATCATGTAGAATGTAAACATGTTGAATATGGCCTTTGTTACTTGCATTATTATATTGAAGACATCACATTATGTTTAGTAAGAATATTTAAATAATGAACATAATAGCCTTGGGTGCAAACCTTAACCTTACTTGTTTGGTTTAGATAAGTGTTTGGAGAGTAGTTTTCAGTTTGGCAAGCAATGTCTGATTCATGAATACTGATCAGAATTGCAAAATAATGCTTGTAGTTAAAAACACCAATGACAAGGTTCATTCAATACTAACAGAAATACAAAGATCTGATGTAATTTGTAAGAATCATCAATCACTGATATTATATAAAATACACATTTCTCAAATCACCAACCTATCATTTCATATAGCGAAGAAGGAAATAAAGCTTTGAGTGTTTCCCACAGTCTACAAAATGTTCGTTAGTAAGCAATGTTGCAAACACTAAGGAATTCCATCCACCTTTCTTAGACAACTGCCCACGTCCTGCTCATTTGTTGCTGTACTCAAATGAAGGAATGAATACTATCAATGCTCCCCTTAAGAGGCGACAATATGGCTCAGGAAACTCACATAAGAGGCAACAAATGATAAATATAATTTGGCATAGCATATGTGATTGGCTTGGTGCTATTTTGACCTTCTTCACACTCCCACAACTTGGAATCTTTTCTCACGCCATGTCCAAACATCCAGGGAAAGCCACGACCTTGGTGAAATCTATGGCTAGCTCTGGAATTGTTTATTGATTCAAAACCTACTGCCCAATATGTGCCACAGTCAATCGAGTGGGATTCGTGCCCAACTAGATGCCAATGTTTTCATCCTTTATGCGTAATACTAATCACTGAGGTATCCTAAGGTCCACATTTTGTTTTTATTTCCATCATTTGACCTAGCACTTAATCTCCTAATTTAAATGCTACCATATTTGGCTCATAATAACAAAAGCATCCCCGATTCAATATAATTTCTTACACTAAGGCCACAGATTAAATCAGCTAATGAACCCTTAAAAAATTTCCTGGCATTAAAAATATGATATTTCTCTCCACAAGTTTACTCAAAAATCACCTAGGGGCACCTTGGTTTTGGCTGAAGGCCTACATTCTCCATTGGTGGTCCTCTTATAGATGGAGTGGCATTTCAACCTATTTTTTGTGAGAACCCCAAGTTCTCCTTCACATACATTTATACAAATCTTGCATGATATCGTAAATTATAACAACAAACACATCAATCAAAAAGTTTTGATTTTTCACCATGCAATGAGTCTGAAAATTCCATATTTTATTTCCCGCTTATACAATCACTTTTTCAATAAACAAAAGACAATCCAGTTCATAAAAAGTAATTACATATCTAATTCCAACATACACATTTTCTGATTTTTACTTTCCCAGGTTTGATATTGAAAAGCAACACTAAATGGCTCCAAAAAAACAACTCAAAAATGATTTCCCAACCTTGAAATCCACACCAAACTAAAAACTGCAATCACGTTTATTGAATTCACTAAACACTCTAAATCTACTCCAATTTGGCACAAATATGACTCCATAATGAAGCCATCACTGGTATGCAAAATTCAATGGGTCTTATTGTTGGCATAACTGATGTAATTGATGCTGAGACTAGATGAGTATGTTATGTAATGTGTTTGATGCAAGTATGATGATAGGATGATTAGTTATAATGTTGTCATTGATGTCAACTTAGTGGTTGTTGGTTGACAGTGTTTATGTTATGCTGAGGTATGATCAAGAGGTTGAATCCCGCACTATGGTAAGAGTTGGAGTGTGCAATCGTAGAGGAAGCTTATGTGATGTCTCTAGATGATATATCCATGACCGCATAAGTTTCTCTTATGTGTGTAGTGACTTATGGTTATTTGAAGTTTGTTAGGAAAACAAGTAGAACAGGTTGAAGCCAAGGGGTGATGATTTGATGAATGTGTCAAGATGGTTTGGATTCTGGTGTTGCAATTCAGGATGTGGTATCTTGATTGTGTTATGGGGTTGCCGGAGTGACCGCATCAGGATTGGTGATCGGTGGATAGAGTTACAGTGGAAAGGAGATCACTTAGTGAAAGGCACATGAAGTTCTTGGAACAATCGGTTAGATCCTTAACCAGTGATGTTGCACCGTGTTCGAAGGATCGTGGTGACGTGTCAGATCGATGTGGAATGATGAGTTGGCATTCTTATGATCGTGGTGATCAGATTTCTTGGAGTTGTGCAAGTGCATTAGAGAGTGTGTTATGGTTTGACTTTTCTTTGTCAAATCGATGGTGCGATGGATCTGGAGGCCGACATGAAGTTGAGATTGTAAATGATAATTGGTATTACGTTTTAGGGTTTATGAAATGAGCAGGAATTAATTGTAATGATGTAATTTAGGTCTTAGCCGACCTAATTAGTGAAAATGTATTTATATCATTTTTGATGTATTATGTATGTGGAGAGAGAGAGGAGAAAGATCAATGCGTGGTGCTGCTATTATTGTTGCGGTGGTTTATGGTGATCAGAGGTGTTAGTAAAGAAGTGAAGAAGTGTTTCAGAGCAGACCATTGATCAAGGAATGCACTGGATTTGTCATGCATTGAGTGCGAATATCAAATCACTATTTACTTGTTGATTCTAGTAGGTTGACAAGAGAAACCCCTTAACCGGGTCACTCCTTACAGGGTGTGCAGGATCCTAACAGGTCTGAAGACTAAATCCTCTAACAAGGTGACTTCTTAATTGAAGTTCTAAATCCTCTTGCCAAGTAGATCCTAATAGGTCTTTGTTGTAAGCTTCTAGGAGGGCTGAACACTTTTAATCGGGTGAACCCTTAACTGGGTGGATGTAATTCTCCTAACTGGGTGACTTATTACTATAGTAGTGAGGATTTGTGGGTACTAATTCCCACACATGGGTTTTCCCTCTAACAAGGGTTTCCACAAAAAAAAAATGTGTCAAAGTGTTGCATGCTTTTGATGTTTGTTTTATTTTGTTGCTATCTTGCTATTTGCTTTGCATGCTATATCTTAAGGAAGTTGGTGGTGAAAATAGTTAGAGTTTTGGTTACACTGATTCACCCCCCCTCTCAGTGTCATCTAGCATTAACACTTTCAACATTTCAAATTGCTGAAAACATTAAAGAATTGTCACCCTCCAATGCTGATGATGTGCATAAACTCTTGTCTCACAATTCCCAAAACTTCCAAGAAACAAATCAAAAAGCTCATATGCATAATGAATCAATTTGTACTTGATGCCCTTTTTATATTCTTCTCATGAGGTTCGACTCATAAAACTTCTCAAACAAGTCAATTAAATTGCTAAGAATTGACTTTATAATATCAATTTAAAAGCTCCTTGGTTTAGGTGCCCAATTAATTTAATCACTTAATGCACTTTAATGATGTCTCATGGCCCTCATTTACTTTATTACTTTATGATTGGCTTAATAATGAATTATTAATAAAGTTCACTTTATTAATAATTTAATAACATGAGCTTGCGCCATTGAATTTAAATCACTCAGTCAATTGGAGGTCAGGGGGACCACTACATATGCCATGACCAGGTGCCTTGCCAAAATTAGCTACTCTGTACATCTGACTTACTATAAATAGTTAGTCCCTGAATATCTGCTCAAACCAAAGATGATAAATCTCAACACTACCACATACCCTGTTTAGGTGACTTGCTATTAATGGAAATCCAAACTTTCCTGAAATAGATACTTACTATAAATAGTAATTGTGCCAAACTGAACCAAACAAAGAGCAATCCTAAACACTCCTGTCCTTCGAAATGGTAATTGGCCCCTTGTTTTGCCGATGGAGACCCTATAACCGCTTGTCTTTGCCTATGAGGGCCAATGATAGGCTAAACCAAACCACAAACCATGGTGAGCTAAAATGGAGACATTACAGTCCGCCCTCCCTGAAATTGCTTGTCCCCAAGCAATCTTAGAAACAAAATAACACACTAGTCCACCCGGATCCCAAGGGTAGAACTATGTAATGTTTTTACTGATACCAACTAGCTCTTGTAACACCAACACCAGAATAACTGATAGTACTTGCCGAACCAAATCAATACCAACCACTGGTATCACATGAGGGAACAACTCAAAGGGAAACAACTTGGAAGACTGGCAAAGTTCACTTCCAAAAATTGCACTAGATGAATTGTCATACATAGTAACACATGCGCCACTAAACTGCGCATCTGAAAGAGGTCATGCACATGAGGGTCAAAAGTAAAATTGTAGGCACTCCTCACTGTGTAAACTCTTGAAAACCCCTTAGTGAGCTTTGTCTGAAATCTTGATGCACTGGTAGGATCCCAATCATCATGAACGCTCATCTCAAGAGAGTGATCAACATCAACCTCAAAAAGCGGATTGTCATATGACCATGCAACATTCGCCTCAAACAAAGGATTGTTCACAAAGTGAACCTCACTACTGTGCTGATCTGAACTGTACACCTTTGAATTGCTAGAGTCATGAAATGTCTCACACTTTTCTTGAATCATATCATGCTTCTCCTGTAACACCCCACCCCTCTCTCTAAAAAGAGAAATAGTGCGCAAGCTTTCCTCATGATAAGCATCATCATGTGTGTTATTATCAGTGCACACATCAACACCAAAGGTACTGCTGCTATGTACCTCATAGGATAGCTCAAAAGATACTGTAGAAATTGCTGATTTAACAATGTCTTCACACACTTCCTCTTCCAAGGTAGCTGCATGTCCATCCAAAACCCGATCGTGGGACCAATGAATTTTCTGATTTATTTTCCAAGGTCTGATTTTTGCTCTCCATAGGATCAACTATATGTTGGTCACTAGCTGCTAAAAATTCATTGTAAAGATTTCTAGATACTTCATCTGTAGAGATCTCTTGTTTCTCCTTTTTGTTTTGTGACGTAGACCCCTTAAAAATGGATGCTATATACCATGCTAATCTGTCTATGGTTGCCAAGTGTGAAAGCAATTCACCCATCCTTTCATGAATTTGTCTAAGCTTATCCAATTCTTTCATCATGACATTTGACTGCTTTTTGGAAATAGTCATGCTGTTCAACTGAACGTTCGCAAGAAAACCCTCCTAAAAAACTCACATGCAATCACTAGTACTAACATGCAACAACTGATACTACACATGCCACCACTAAGCATTGACATGCAACCATTGAAAATGACATGCAAGTGCTGATCACTAACATTCAACCCTCAGAAATGACATGCAAACATCTGGGTAGTCTCAAAACTAACATGCAAGTGAAAATCTCTGAAATGCAACATGAAGTCCCTGACACGCAACTAAATATTTTTGATTAACCTAACAGGATGGCAGGAAACCGTTCTGATACCACTGTGAGAACCCCAAGTTCTCCTTCATATACATTTATAATTTTTTTGCATGATATTATAAATTATAACAACAAACACAAATTAAATATTTCTAATTTTTCACCATGCAATGATTCTGAAAATTTGAGATTTTATTTCCCACTTATACAATTACTTTTTCAATAAACAAAAGACAACCCAATTCATAAAAGAGTGATTACATATCTAATTCCAACATACCCATTTTCTGATTTTTACTTTCCTAGGTCTGATATTGAAAAGCAACACTAAATGGCCCCAAAAAAGCAACTCAAAAATGATTTCTCCATCTCGAAATCCATGCCAAACACCCAGCTAAAAACTGCAATCACCTTTATTGAATTCACTAAACACTCTAAATTTCTCCAATTTGGCACAAATATGACTCCAGAATGAAGCCATCACTAGTATGCAAAATTCAATGGGTATTTCGCCATTTCAAATTGCTGAAAACATTGAAGAATTGTCGCCCTCCAATGCTGATGATGTGTATAAACCCTTGTCTCACAATTCCCAAAACTTCCAAGAAACAAATCAAAAATCTCACATGCATAATGAACCGATTTGTACTTGACGCCCTTTTTATATTCTTCTCACGAGGTTTGATTCATAAAGCTTCTCAAACAAGTCAATTAAATTGCTAAGAATTGACTTTATAATATCAATTTAAAACCTCCTTGGCTTAGGCGCCCAATTAATTTAACCACTTAATGCACTTTAATGATGTCTCATGGCCCCCATTTACTTTATTACTTTATGATTGGCTTAATAATAAATTATTAATAAAGTTCACTTTATTAATAATTTAATAACATGAGCTTATGCCATTGAATTTAAATCATTGAGTCAATTGCAGGTCAGGGGGACCACTACATATGCCACGACTAGGTGCCTTGCCAAAATTAGCTGCTTTGTACATTTGACTTACTATAAAATAGTAAGTCCCTAAATGTCTTCTCAAACCAAAGATTGCAAATCTCAACATTGCCACATAAGCTGTTCAAGTGCCCTGCTATAAATGGAAATCCAAACTTTCCTGAAATAGGCACTTACTATAAATAGTGTGTCAAACTGAACCAAACGAAGAGCAATCTTGAACACTCCTCTCCTTTGGAATGGGAATTGGCCTCCTATTCTGTCGACGAAGACCCTCTAACCATCTATCCTAGCCTATGAGGGCCAATGAGAGGCTAAAACAAACCACAAACTATGGTGAGCTAAAATGGGGACATTACATTTTCATCTTGGCATTGCTTCTCTAACATTTGGCAGTATCATCGTAGCTTCAATAAGCCCTTTACTTTTATCATTTATTTTGTTTGTTGTGCCCTAAAATTTGAAATGTTAATTGTTCCCAATGAATCTAAGTAGGAAGATCAAAACTGAGAGATTTGGCAAAAGATAAGACGTTGCAAATAGCTTTTTGTAGAATCAAATTATTCATGTCTAGGATGAGCTATTGGCTATCGACAATGAAATGAATGACCAATGAAGGTAGCAAATCAATGTGATGCAGGAGCATCTCGGGTCCTTGGCAATCCTGTGTCACCAAAAACAAGTTTGAGTTTTCCCGTGTTGCTCGGTTCCTGCTTTGACCGAGTTGGCTCGGTAGTTGCTTGGTTTTCTTTGTTAACTGAGTTGGTCGGTTAATTCCCTGGCACTCGGTTATCCTTGCATACCGAGTTGTTTGTTTTAGTTTTCTGTTGAGGCCAACTTGTGCAATTAATTATGGTCATGGATTTAATGTTGGTATCTATCATTGGGAAGCATGTGGACCTAGATTTGGTCGTTCCTTCCGTTGATGGTGGATCTGAAGGCCGACTTGTTCGGTAGCCTCTTGTATATATTGTAATCTTTGGTTGTAGTTTTAGGACATCAATCAGGACATCAGTTTTAGAAGATTGAAGATAGTTTCAGATCCTAGCATGTAGGACTTCTGTACTTGAATTGTAATATTTGGCCCGAACCGGGAAGGCCTTACAACCCGGCATGTATGAATTAATGCCTTATAGCCTGACATGTATGAATTAATTTGAAGAAATATAAGGAGTTGATCTGCATTCTCTCTCTCATTTGTGTGTTATTGCTTTTGTGTGTGATCTCTGCAAGGTGGATTGGTTAGGGTGTGCCTTTGGCCCCTCTCCTCATCCTCCCTTGCGTCAAGTGGTATCAGAGCAGAGGTGAGATCTGGATCTAGATTTGCGAATCTAGGTTTAAGGGTTCCTTCTTGTCAAACCCTAGTTGATTTGTTGTGGGGTAGTAAATTGCGATCTGGCCTGCAATTGCAGAGGGTTTCAAAATGGTTCGTGGGAGGCGAGATACGGATCCAGGATTGGCAGACATGTTGAGACAACTTGCTGCTAGATTAGAAGCTGTTGAGACATCCCAACAAAGAGGAAGACATCTTGAAGATGTTAGTGATGATGAAATTGAGGAAGAACAAGGTGATGTAGAACCTACACCAGTGATGGGTCAAGGTGAGGAAAGATTGTTGAAAGCTTTGACAAATTTGAAGTCTACACCACATTTCAATCCTCTTGAGTATAGTGGAAAATTGGATTCGGATGAATTGGTGGACTGGATCACCGATATGGAAAAGTACTTTGAATATGAAAATGTCCCTGAGGAAAAGAAGGTGAAAATTGCAAGCACAAAGTTGAAAAGTCATGCATCCTTGTGGTGGGAACATATACAATTGGACAAAAAGAGGAAAGGCAAAGACAAAATTAAGGTATGGTATAAGATGGTGAATAAATTGAAAGGAAAGTTTTTACCTTGTGATTATCAGATTAACCTAGTTAGGCGAATGCAAAGTTTGAGGCAGAAAGATAGCTCAATAAAAGATTATACTGAGGAATTCTATAGATTAGATATCAGATCCGGACATGATGAAGATGATGTGGAAAGAATTGCTAGGTACCTAAATGGATTGAGAGTTTCCATCCAAGAATAAATCAGTTTGGTTAAGTTGGAAAATATTGAAGAAGCTTATCAATTTGCCTTGAAAGCTGAGGAGAAATTGAACAAAAGACATGAGCAAAGACAAAGAGGTAGAGGTGGTAGATTCCCTAGAGGAAGAGGTAGATCCTATGGTGAAAACAATAGATATGAACCAGAAAAGACAAATTTGGATAAAGGCAAGACCGAGTGGAAAGGTGAAAGTTCATTTAGAGGAAGAGGCAATAACTACCGAGGTGGTTATAACAGAGGTGGTTTTCGAGGAACTTGTTACAATTGTGGAGAAGGACATAGATCATTTGAGTGTACACATGCAAGTAAGAAAGTTGGTAGCAGTAGAAATGCTTTGGTGCAAGAAGAGTCACCGAATGAACCTAAGAAGGAAAAGAACTTGATGGTAAGGAGAGCACTTTGGAGTGAAAGTAATAAGGAAGATGCGGTAAGGAAAAGTTTATTCAAGACCAGATGTAGAGTTTCTGATGAAGTGTGGAAGGTAATCATTGATAGTGGAAGTTCGGAGAACTTGGCATATGAGGAAATGGTTACAAAGTTGCAGTTGAAAAGGTTGGAACACCCGAAGCCCAATCAAATTTCATGGATCAAAGATGAGCATACACTCTTGGTAAGTGAACAATGTTATGTGAATTTGAAAATTGGAAAGTACTATGATAAGGTGTTATGTGATATCATGCCTATGGACTATTGTCATATTTTGTTGGGTAGACCTTGGCAATATGATAGACATGCTATATATGATGGGGGATTGCATAAGTATACTATTTGGGTTGATGGGAGAAGACAAATCTTGTTACTTTTGATTGAAGAACCTGTTAGTAATGTTTGTACATCTGTGAAAGTTTGCTTGATGGAAGGAAGAAAGTTTGTTAAGGATTTGAAGAAGAATGATGTATGTTTTGCTGTGATTCCTAACAAACCGAGTAAGAAAACAGAAGATAACATACCTGAAGAGATTGATAAGTTACTCACCAAGTATAGAGAGATCATTTCTGATAATGTACTTGATGGTTTACCACCAAAAAGAAGCATTGATCTAATCCTTGGAGCTAGTTTACCGAATAAGGCACCACATCGGTTGACACCTACCGAGAATCAAGAATTGAACTGACAGAGTCAAGAATTGTTACAAAAAGGTTTGATCCGAGAAAGTTTGAGTCCTTGTGCAGTACCAACTGTATTGGCACCTAAGAAGAATGGAGAATGGCAAATGTGTACAGATTCCAGAGAAATCAACAAGATAACAGTGAAATATAGGTTTCCTATACCGAGAATGGATGACATAATGGATAGTTTGACTGGAGCAAAGTATTTTACCAAAATTGATTTGAAAAGTGGATATCATCAGATCAGAATCAGAGAAGGTGATGAGTGGAAGATTGCTTTTAAGACAAAAGAAGGTTTGTATGAGTGGTTGGTTATGCCTTTTGGTTTAACTAATGCACCAAGTACTTTTATGAGATTGATGAATGAAGTTTTGAAGAAATTCTTAGGTAAATTTGTGATTGTATACCTAGATGATATTCTGATATTCAGTAAGACTAGAGAAGAACATTTGTTGCATGTTAAAAAAGTATTGCAAAGGTTGAAAGAAGAAAAGTTGCTGATAAATTTGAAAAAGTGTTCTTTCATGCAAGAGGAGATTGTGTATTTAGGATTTGTGATTTCAGCTGATGGTCTAAAAATGGATCCTGAAAAGGTTGAAGCTATTTTGAATTGGCCTACACCTAAGAATGCTAGTGAGGTAAAGATCATTTCATGGTTTGGTAAGTTTTTATCGAAAGTTAGGAATTTAAGTTCAATTTGTAATGCTATAACTGAGACTATGAGAGGAGATAAAAGAGAATTCAAGTGGACACATGGAGCTGATAAAAGTTTTGAGACTCTGAAGCAGAAGGTTGCTGAATTGCCTGTGTTAGCATTGCCTGATTTCAATAAGGTATTTCAAGTAGAATGTGATGCAAGTGGAAGTGCAACAGGAGCTGTGTTGAGTCAAGAAGGTAAACCTGTTGCTTTCTTTAGTGAAAAGTTGAATGATGCAAAAAAGAAATATTCTATGTATGATCAAGAATTCTATGCTATTGTTCAAGCCTTGAAGAAATGGAGACACTATTTGATACCGAGTGAATTTGTGTTGTATACCGATCGTAAAACTTTACAGTATTTGGGTAGTTAGAATAAGTTGAATCAGAGACATATGAAATGGGTTGAATACTTGTAGAGTTATACATTTGTGATAAAACATAAGAGTGGAGTCACTAACTGAGTTGCTGATGCATTGAGTAGAAGATCTTTGATGATTGAGATGAAAATTGAAGTTCTTGGTTTTGATGACATGAGAGATTCATATGAATTTGATCCTGATTTTTCTGAGCCATGGAGAAAGTGTAGAGCACCTATTCAAGATCAACCGAGTACTAAATGGGAAGACTATTTCATTCAAGGAGGTATGTTGTTTAAAAGTATTCAGTTGTGTATACCGAGAGGATCAATGAGAATTAACTTGATAAAGGAGAAACATAGTAGTGGTTTGGCTGGACACTTTGGTGTTGACAAGACATTAAATTTGCTTAAGGAGAAATACTTTTGGCCGCAGTTGTATAAGGATGTTCAGAAATTTGTGAAAGTTTTGGAATTTGTCAAGTTGCAAAAGGAGTAAGTCAGAATGCTGGATTGTATACACCGATTTCTATTCTTGAGAAACCTTGGATTGATATCAGTATGGATTTTGTTCTTGGCTTACCGAAGACAGTAAGAGGTAATGATTCTATATTTGTTGTTGTGGATAGATTTTCTAAAATGACACATTTTATACCCTATAGAAAGACATCATATGTAGTACATATAGCAGATCTTTTCTTTAAGGAAATTGTCAGATTGCATGGATTATCGAGGAGTATCATCTCTGACCGAGACAGTAAATTTGTTGGATACTTTTGGAAGACCCTTTGGAAAAAGTTTGGCACCGAGTTGAAATATAGTTCTACATTTCACCCACAAACTGATGGACAAACATAAGTTGTGAATAGAAGCTTGGGTAATCTTTTGAGATGTTTAGTTGGAGACACACTGAGTAATTGAGATTCTATGTTGGCACAAGCAGAGTTTGCATACAATAATTCAGTGAATAGGAGTATTGGAAAAATGCCTTTTGAGATTGTAGATGGCATACAACCGAGAGGTATATCAGATTTGAGGGATATTGCTAATGACGAAAAGAGAAGTGGTGAAGGAGTAAAGTTTGCTGAGTTCATGAAGACATTGCATGAAGATGTGAAACATAAGTTGGAGAAAAGTAATCAGAAATACAAAGTCAAAGCTGATAGATCTAGAAGACATAAGACTTTTGCAGTCAGTGATGAAGTAATGGTTCATTTGAAGAAAGACAAATTTCCTATTGGAACATATGGGAAGCTAAAAATGAAGAAGTTTGGTCCTTGCAAAATTTTGAGGAAATTTGACAGTGGAAATGCTTATGAGATTGAGTTACTTGATGACATGGATATATCACCTATATTCAACATTGCTGATTTGTATGAGTACCACGAATCGGATGAAGAAATGATAGTACCGAATGATTATCCTAAGAAACAGATAGAAGAAGTTGAGCAGATTTTGGAAAAAAGAGTTGGCACAAGTACAAGAGGAAGATAGTATATGGAATATCTGGTAAAGTGGAAGAACAGACCGATTGAAGATAGTTCGTGGATTTCACAATCTGAGTTGGATTCAGCTCGGGTTGTACCTGCTGCATGATTCAGAGAATCATTTCAAATAACCCCAGGTGTCTGATGCAGGAGCATCTTGGGTCCTTGGCAATCCTGTGTCACCAAAAACAAGTTTGAGTTTTCCTGTGTTGCTCGGTTCCTGCTTTGACCGAGTTGGCTCAGTTTCCTTTGTTAACTGAGTTGGTCGGTTAATTCCGTGGCGCTCGGTTATCTTTTCCTAGCGCTCAATTATCCTTGCTTACCGAGTTGTTGGTTTTAGTTTTTTGTTGAGGCTGACTTGTGCAATTAATTATGGTCGCGGATTTAATGTTGGTATCTATCATTGGGAAGCGTGTGGACCTAGATCTAGTCGTTCCTTTCGTTGATGGTGGATCTGAAGGCCGACTTGTTCGGTAGCCTCTTGTATATATTGTAATCTTTGGTTGTAGTTTTAGGACATCAATCAGGACATCAGTTTTAGAAGATTGAAGATAGTTTCAGATCCTCGCATGTTGGAGGACTTCTGTACTTGAATTGAAATATCTGGCCCTAACCGGGAAGGCCTTACAGCCGAGCATGTATGAATCAATTTGAAGAAATATAAGGAGTTGATTTGCATTCTCTCTCTCATTTGTGTGTTATTGCTTCCGTGTGTGATCTCTGCAAGGTGGATCTGGTTAGGGTGTGCCTTTGGCCCCTCTCCTCATCCTCCCTTGCGTCACAATGTGAAATAAAGAAAGATAATCTACAAACTAAAGCTTACCCATGTGAAAAGTATGTCATTTGAACTTGCTTTGATTGGCATTGGGTATTAAAACTAGCTCACACCAGGAACTCTCCATATTATTTCTAATATAGAAGGCACTAGCCTATAGAGGTGAGTGAGCAAAGGCAACTTTAAAAGCAATGCATTTTATTTTTCCAAGAGAATAGTTTATTTTCTTCTAAACACAAGCGTGCATTACACAATTCAATGCTATAATGTCCCTTCTCAAATGACAGGCCACAGGAAGTCAAATTCTAGTCTATCATATTCCCTAGGCTAGAATAAATGGTTAATAAAGGGAATAGGTGAATAATTAAATAAATGGCTAAAGTTTATATTGTTTATAACATCTTTAATTATTCACTTTTAACTTAAGCCCCTATTTTTCAATCATTAATGTGGGGCCATATTGGAAAAGGGGTCGACTTATCTGCTTGAGTTATTAGCAAGGCAGTTGAGAATAGAATTAGAAACTTCTAATTGAGTCAAGTTGTGGAAGGAAAGAAGCATAAAATCTGCCTTTTGGAGCCGATGAAGTTTATATGTAGAATCGAATGAGAAGAAGAGGCATCTTTTGAACATTCTGATTATTATTTCTTTATCTTTGCAAGTTTTCTTCCAGGACGCAACCCCTGTGCAAGAATAGCTTCTGGATGGAACCCCAGAAGTCTGTTTAAGTCATTTCAGTAATCGCAGATCTAAAAATAATATCCAGCGCAACCTGTAGCAGGAAAGGTCAAATAATTAGAGGCAAGAATAATTATCTGGGTAGTTCGCATGCTTCAAAGGCAAACTGTAGGAGATCCAGGTATAATGCTAGCTGAGTTCAAGACGACAAAAGTAATCCTTGATTTTGAAGGCACTGCTAGCTAGGGAGCTGTGGATATAGTAGCCTTAGTCTATTGCCAAAACCTAAGTTACCAAATTCGCTCATGCAACTTGGAATTCACGGTTCGGTTCGGTCCAAATTCGGGTTCGATCCGAATTCGTAAAAAATTTGCTATTTGTCTGGGTAATTCATCTAGAATTCGCCAAAACGGACCTTGGATGAATTTCAAAGGACTCGGAATGAATTTCCTTCCTAGCCGGCGGACCCGGAATGAATTTTTGGGCATTTTTGTGACTTTAGGTCGAATTCGTGGGTTTTTGACTTTCATTTGACTTTCAACGCATTTTTTAAATTATTTTTTAATTTGTTTTTTCCACTATCTACCCTATAGCGTCGCATTTTTTAACGGTTGTTTAATGTTTGTTTTTCCATTATTCGCTGGAGTAGCGTTTGTTTGATTCTTCGCAAAGCAGGGAGGCATTTGTTTTGGAGCTGTCGACTGGAGCGGCGTTTGTTTTGGAGCTGCTATCTGGAGCTGCTGCGTGGAGTCTAGAGCGGCGTGGAGTCTGGAGCTACTGCGTGGACTGAGGTATTAGTATAGTCTATTACTATTAGACTATTAGTCTATTTTAATTTAGTATTACTGATTACAATATTACTATTTAGTATTTACTATAGTATTAGTCTATTTTAATTTAGTATTATTGATTACTGTATTTAGTATTACTGATTACTGTATTACTAATTACTGTATTACCATTAATTTATTAAATAATAAATAGTATTTGTATTACAGTATTTCTATTAGTATTTGACATTTGTATTAGAGTATTTTTGTATTTGTATTATAGTAATTAGTAACACTATTAGTATTTGTATTAGTATTACTATTACAGTATTACATATTGACATAGTTATTAACTTATTACATATTACTTATTAACTTATTTGTATTTGTAAAACAATAAATGTAATAGTATTTGTATTTAGTTTTAAATTTAAATTTATAAATTGCTAATTGTATTAATATTTTTTTCAATTTTGTTTTGTTTGTAAATTGTTGTTTGTAGATTCATCATTCAGACTCAAAGAATGGCTGCAAGTGTTTCTAGTACTGATAACTCTCGCTTCAAAATAGACAGACGCTCTCCGCTATGGAAATATGTGGAAATGGTTAACCAACTGCCAGGTGGAGGAGGTTATTTGTGGATATGCAGTCATTGCAAAGAGGAATTCAGTAGCTCTTACAATAGAGTGAAAGCACATTTGTGATTCATTCCTCAACAGGGCATTAAATTTTGTACAGGGAAACCAAGAGTTAATGGGGTACTACCTAAAACCTTTCTTCCAAACCACATTGTGAACAAATATATTCAAGAGCAAAAACAAGCAGATAAAGAATCTGGGAGGGCAAGTTCTCATCCTTTGCAAAATGCTAGGAAAAAAGCAAAAAAAACATCTATGTCTTCAACTTCCACTCCCAATGAGCAACCTGTTGAGGGCCATCCATTCTTGCGTCCTCCTCAAGAAGTTATCATTTGAAAGAAGAGAGCAACAGGGCCCTTGGAATTATCATTTCAAAATGAAGCTAGACAAATTGCTGAGGCAACCATAGCGAGATGCGTCTATGCATGTGGATTGGCATTTAATGTTGTTCGCTCACCATATTGGCAAGAAATGGTGAGATTAGTTAATGAGGCTCCAAAGGGGTTGAAGGGCCCGGGTTATGAGAAGGTGCACACCACTTTATTGGACAGTGAGGTGCTAAATGTGGAGGCTTCCATGAAGCCCATCAAGGATTCATGGGTTGAAACAGGTGTGACCATAGTATTTGATGGATGGAAAGATGTGAGAAATCATCCTTTGGTCAATGTTATTGCAGTGTCCACAAGAGGTGCAATGTTTCTAAGAGCTGTGGATTGTGAAGGAGAGGTGAAGGACGGTCCTTTCATTGCAAACATTCTCATCCAAGCCATTGAGAAAGTTGGCCCTCAAAATGTTGTTCAGGTAATAACCGACAGTGCCAAGAATTGTAGGGCAGCCGGCTTATTGGTTGAGCAGCGCTTCGAACACATTTTTTGGACACCTTGTGCTGTGCACTCACTCAACCTAATGCTGCAAAAAATTGGCACTAAGATTGCGTGGATTAAAAAGATGTATGAAGAGGCACAGGAGATCCAAATGTTTGTCATGAACCACCATATGACGCAAGCCATATTTAGACAATTCTCAAAATTGGAGCTCTTGAAGGTAAGTTCAATTGTATTTTAAATTTTAAATTTAAACATGTTCATTGTTTTAGAATTCTATTCACTTTAGTTTAGTAAACTTTCTATCTTGATTTTAATTTTAATTTATTATTGTTTGAAATAGGTTGCCGAGACTTGCTTTGCCTCCAACACTATTGTTTTGAGACACCTTGTCAAGGTTAAAGAGGCATTGTCTAGAATGGTAATCAGTGCTAATTGGAGCATGTGGAGGCAATCTAATAGTGCCAAGGCAGCTGCCATTAAGGCATTGATACTAGATGACTCTTGGTGGGATCGTGCTGAGTACCTTCTGAAGTTCACCGAGCCTATATTGAGCATGATTCGATACACTGACATGGATAGGCCTTGCTTGGGTGAGGTATATGATGGCATAGACTCCATGATTGAGGATATTAGAAATATCATAAATGAGAGAGAACAAGATCCTGATGAAAAGTTCTTCAAGGAGGTACAGGTAATCATGGTAGAGAAGTGG
>BSBK01002843.1:547500-905000 GCA_027943335.1 Chamaecyparis obtusa
CCCCAAAAGTATGTTTGAGTCATTTCAGCAATCGCGGGTCTAAAAATAATATCCAGCGCAGTCCGTAGCAGGAAAGGTCAAATAATTAGAGGTAGGAATAATTATCTGGGCAGTTCGCAGGCTTCAAAGGCAACTGTAGGAGATCTAGGTATCACGTGAGCTCAGTTCAAGACTCCAGCCTCAAGATGGCAGAAGTAATCCCTGTTTTTGAAGGCACCGCTAGCCAGGGAGCCGTGGATATAGTAGCCTTAGTCTATCGCCAAAACTCTATGCATGCAACTGGTTTATACTCGCAGTAAAATTCTTGAAGTTTCCCTGTTTATAAGGCGATGTAAGCTGGTATGTTGTTAGTCATATGTTATAAGCATAAGTTGATAACCTCAATGAGGATTTGTCAGTACTTTAATGGTAATCAAGTTATTGCAAGAAGTTCATATTTATGTATGACTTAGTTTGTTTGAAGATAAATTCTGGAAAATTTTGAGTTCAATTAGCCAGGATATTTCAAATGCCATGCCAAATTCCACTTCCCAACCCTTCTACTTGATGTTTTGATACCATTTCTTTGCAAGTGAAATAACGAAGTATGACCTATGTATTTACCACTGGTGATGCTTTATAGTTTGTATTTATATATTTAACTGCTGGAACTAGAATGTTTAAGTCTTTAAAATTGATTAAAAAAATACTTTTACTAGAAACACAAGGATTAAGATTTTTGTGATCAGAACACATCAAAGGAGTGACAAGAAAACAATACTAAAAAGATGTCTCAATGATAGAAATCCAGTACAAAAGGCTAAAACATGATATTCAGAGTCAATAAATCATTAACTATAATCCAATGATGGAGATTTCTATATTCCCAAAAAGCAAAATTTTAAAACTGAGCATCACTGTAAAATAACACCCTTGAACAAGAGTGACAATCTTTTGCCAGCCTGAGATGTCTTTAAATTAGCATGGATTTGATAAAGAACGCAAGAATGAATGGTGTAAAAATCTGTCATTTTAAATACCGATATGATATAGTGACTATTTTTTCATAAATAATATAATGAACATATGTTTCCACAATGTACTGTACTTAGGTTTTGAAAAACCTTGGCTTGTAACGTAACTCTTATTATTCCTATTTTATGGAGGAAAACTACAACATTCTCTGAAAATATATATAAATAACTTTTAAAAATGTGTAAGAACATTAAATTCTCCATTTCATTACGTCTCGAGGAAGCTGTTTTAGGTGTAGTATAGTGCATTTTTTGGGTAAAGTTACAAAGACCTAAAATTCAAACTAAAAGAATATGTAAGAGAATTAATTTTGAGAAAAATGTGGAAGTGACTGAAAGTTCATTTTGTGGGTGCCACAGGCTTGCCAAATTTGAAAGGTGGGGACTTACAATGATCATGTGGGTACTTTTGGGCCATTTTTGAGGGGACAACAGGGGACAGCTGTTAAAAACATAGGGGAATTTTTAAAAATATAGAGAAATTTTAAATATGCATATCATAACATTGATAAAGTATTCATCATAGACATTCTAGAAGCTTAATACGTTTAGAAGGATTTCAAAAAGTGATTCATCATTGAAGAAACTTTCATTGTCAATGTGCATACATATTATATTTGATCTATAACAAAAATGCCCAAAGGCTCTAAGTTTGAACTATGAGATGACATAGACTGTAAACAATAAACATAAATATGAGAAAATATAATAATATATCAGTCCATAATCATTAGATGGTAGGTCTAAGAGTCTAAATCAAGTAGATTTGATGCCCTAACCTCCTCTTTCAACTGCTGTTCACTCCTCGACCAACTGCTCCTCTTGCTGCTCTTCTCCTTTTTTGCAAATGTGAAAGTGATTTTTTTCCTTCTTTTTAATTGTTTTATGCTTATATTAGGTTTTGGTATTGTTTAATGTAGCTTGGGTGTACTTATAGGCTTGACCAGCTTTATTTTCAAATTAAAAGTGTTTTTTAAAGCTAGCCATCCAATAGTGGCTTGGACCTTAGGGGACGGCCAAAAGTCCCCGAGACAGCTCAGGGACTTCTGGCCATCCCCTATGTCCCGAAAACATTTTGAAAATTCTGCACAGATTGGGGATGGATAGGGTACTTCAAAATTCTGTCCCCACATCCTATTACTGTCCTCTGTACAAGAACGAGGGTACCAGGACAGGAGATGCGTGCCCGTGGAGCATAGGTTCATGAGCATTTTCAGACTTGTTTTGCCATGAATTTGCGACGCAAGTAGGTGGGGTAATTTGGCCCGGGGACTTCTGGCTGTCCCCTATGTCCTGGAAACGTTCCTAGACTTCTGCACATATTGGGGACGGACCGGGTACTTCAAAATGCCGTCCCCGTACTGTTCTTGGTACAAAAATGAGGGTACCAGTACAGGGGACGCGTGTTTGTGGAGCATAGGTTCATGAACATTCTCAGACTTGTTTTGCCATGAATTTGCAACACAAGTAGGTGGGGTAACCTGGATGTATCCTTCTTGGATTTATAACTTCATCCTCTTTTCTTGTTCATGCTTGTTGAATCTTCCGAGTATATGAATTTTTAATTAATGTCTGGATACCTGAAGTTACCTCCCAAAATATTCAAATCATGGTTGCATGTTGTGCATATAGTAGAGTCGTTTTTCTAACTTAACTTTTGAATTACTAAATATTTTCTTTTAGAGAAGAATTCAGTTGTACTTGAAGTTTGTGATTGGGATATGCTGTATTATAAAATTTAGATTAATAATGCTAACTATTTGTTTGTGTATGATATATGAGGAATCTTTCTTTGAATAACAGTTCAATGGGAATACTATGAATTTATGAAAGCAGTGATTGGCTGCTTCGTTAAGGACAAGTGTTTACTACAAAGGTGGTCTAGGTTCTCTTTGATAATATGCCTGTTGTGGTTTCTGGAATTAAGAATCGAGATTATTACTTGTTAGCATGTGGCTGATAAAACAAGGTCAATTTAAATCCTCTCGACATCTTCAATCGTCTCTTGTTAAAATTAGTACCACCTTATGTTTTGCATTTAATGTTGGATAAAGGTCTTGATCTGTTTCTGAGGTTGGTTTGACATGAGAAGGAGGAGAAGCAAGGTAGATTGTTGGAGCTTGAATAAGTGCATATAAGTGGAGCTATTTAAACAACAGAGCATTAGCTGTTTATAAATTTTAAGAATATGCAATGGTGCTGGAATTGTATCTGATGCGCACAAGTGCCTTCATTAGCTGGATATCTCAAGCATTTCTTTTTCAGGTTTGAGAATCTGCTACAATGTCTGTTAAATGTTGTAATGCAGCCCTACTCTGGTTGCTACAATTAATCCTGGAATAATTGCAGTTCAGGACACAGTTGCACCGCCAGTGGATAGTTGGGTACTTAAGGCTCTGTTTATTCTTTATAGTAGTTGTTGTCACTCGGAACTATGCTTGTGCCATCTTTTACTAAGAAAAATGCACTGCACCAAAAAGTGTTAATGTATGCCATATTAAATGAGTTCCTCTAAGCTGTAGATGGACTGGCTGCATGGTCTAGTCCTAAATTGCATGACTCCGGGATCTGAGTTGTTGGATATGTAAAATAAGATCCAAATAAACACTAAGATACAAAACATCAAGTGTTATTTGTTCCATAGATACAGTGAAGGGAAAACTCTACCAATTTTTGGAATCCATTTTTTAGTATTTATCTTTTCACCTATATGCTATACATTTACGCTCACTGTATAGGTTTTTATATTTTTGTATGTCCTCATAGTGAATTAACACATGTACTCACATCTGTACCACGTGTGACACCTATTGGAGGGTGAGTCAATTGTCTATTACTACATTCATTCCTCGTATTACATATTCAAGGAGATCATTGTATTATTTTTCATTCACTTTATGATAGCTTTTTAGGTTTTTATTGTGGAATTTATTGGATTATATTCATTTTATTATTTCAATAACAACTTTAAACGAGCATGGTAATCCAAATAATGTTACACTTATAAATTGCCATCTATGCAAGCATATACACAATTTCTTTTAACTATACAATATCACTTTAATCAAATTAAATTCCATATAATAACTGAAGTACCACAACAAAATGAATTTCTAACTGTACTATCATCTAATAGGAGTGGACTGGAAATAAAAAAAATTGTTGTTCGTTTTGATGGAGTGGATGTAGATTTTGGGATATAAGGACTTAAAATGAATGAAGGAGATGATGAACTATTTAAGATTGAGGATTTTGGGAAGACCAACATCTGAGGGCATTATTTTTTTTGGCGAAAATGGCAGGGAAATCGCAGTTTGCAGGTGGAAAGCGGGAAGGGCACCAAGTTTGGTCAGTGCATGGCAGAAGGTGTCCTCTGCCATCTCAGAATCAAATGTTTCACTAGTTCTATCTGGACAGAGAGCGATCTAGCACTCACTTCAGTCGGGGTCAACATCAGGTACATGATCCCTCCTCTCTGCATGACTTTGCTAGTCTTTTTCGAGGTCCTCCTATTGTCCAACCCGCTACTTCCCGGAAACCTTCTCAACTGTCCCAGGGTTTTAGCTCTTGCCCTTTTCAGCAAAAGTTCTCTGGTCATCAAGTTCATAATGATGCTTCCATTGTCCCCAACATCTTCCGAGGAAAAGCTACTGTCCAACCTGCAAAACCTTTTTTCGTTAACCCTAGGTTCCATTTTAAACCTTTGCCTTTTCCATCTCCTCATTTCTAGGCTCCTCCTCAGAGGATTAAGGGTTTCTTCTCATCTGAGCTCCCCACCCCTTCCATTTTTGAGAACGGGGAAACATCTGCTCAAGCTGAGAATCGCCCTGCTCAGGTTGACTCCTCCGAAAATCACCATTATCAGCAGCCCCATTTCAAATTTCAGAAAGGGCGGGAGAATTTTTCAAACGCCCGACATGATTATCGAAGTAAAAAATCATCATTTCATGGGCGATCTAGGAAAGGGCATGGGCATTTCAGGAAAGGGCTTGGTTGGCATCCTCATCCTTAGCCGATTTTTGACATATGTCAAGGTGCACCACCTGGGTCACCTGTCACTATTCATCATTCTCCTGGTCCTAGATCAGAACAGGACAAACCCTCAAATGTTCTTCAAAATCCTAGAGGGGTCAGAGCACACAATTTCCAGCAGAAAGATTCTAGAGTACCCTTTAATCTAAACAAGTCTTATCAAGTGTGGCAAACA
Organism: Chamaecyparis obtusa; assembly: GCA_027943335.1. NCBI lineage: Eukaryota > Viridiplantae > Streptophyta > Pinopsida > Cupressales > Cupressaceae > Chamaecyparis > Chamaecyparis obtusa. The sequence goes on from BSBK01002843.1 coordinate 552,721, forward strand.
AATCTTTGCAGACCTCAGCAGATCAGATACTTTCTTCTTTTGCTAGCGGCAGGCCAAATGGGCTAAGTATTACCTTGCCAGAAAATCTTCTTCAGGAACAAGTTGATCACCTTCGGGAAACGACTCTCATCGGTAAGTTCTCCAATAGTGACATCCCATTTTCTGATATTAAGAACTGGGCTCACCAGAATTGGATGGGTTTGTCAGACATATTTAGCTTAGATGACACTTTGGGCTTCTTTATGGCTAAGTTTGCTTCCGCAGATGAGAGGGACGATATTCATAAGGTCAAAAGCTAGTTCTGTAATGGGTCTAGCCTTTTTACTGCACTCTGGTCCCCAAATTTAAGACTGGACAATAGTTTCCCCCTTTATTTTCCTGTTTGGATATGCCTGCCAAAACTACCCCTAGAATATAAGGAGCTTGAAATTGTGGAAATCATAGCCAATAGGATTGGTATTTTTACTAAGCATGATTTGCTTCCTTTTGAGCTTCCTCATCGAGGCACTAGAATTTGTATTCTTGTTGACCCTTCCAAGAAGTTTCCAAGTGCTATCACTTTGAAATCTAAATGGGGAGTTTGGGAGCAATCTATCGTTCTTCAAAACGAGGCCTCAGTCCAAAATCACCAACATCAGCTAGGTCATTTCACTTCACAATGTAATATCTTGACTAATTCTATCCTGAAGGTGTGTGAGGATCATTGTACCAATCCGTCAAAATGTTCTTCTTCTTATGTCCATCATAATCAGAACAACATTCACCACACTTGTGTAGAGACTACTAATCCTGCCAAACAGGTGCAACATCAAGTTATGGCCTGCTTCATGTTTGCGGTGAGCTTCCTTCTTTTGCTGCAACATTATTCCACTCAGGTTGGGAGGAGCCACTTGTTTCTAATCAAGAGTTGGATAGTTTAGTTCATCAACTTATGTATCAGGCCTCGCCTATTAAGATGCCCATATCACATGATGTACTTAATGAAGAGACTTTAGTCAATCTTATAGCTCAGAATTTGTTAGATCAACTTTTGATTGAACTGGCTACTAAAATCATATATGAAATTGCAGAGGAGGAGGGTATTATCCATCATGAAGACTTTAAGCAACATAGAGATTCAACTTCTGCAACTCAAATCATAGTTATGCAAGATTCAAACTCTGTAGCTTTACTTCCTACAGTTCAAGATGTGCTTCTCCCAAATTTCAGTATGCTTCAGAACTTCTATAATAGTGATTTTCATATTAACCAGCCTCCGATAGACTTGTTAAATAATGAAGTCATCTGGGCTATCAAAGATCAGTCAGTGAAAGATAATCAAATCCAGCCCTCTCATGAGGTGATGGATAAGCCATGCCAATTGGAAAATCGAGTCCACAACAGTCCTTTGGGGAGAGATTTTGATCATAAAGTTTCTTTATCAATTGAACAATCTCTGAATCAAAAAATAGTTATGTCTCCGATGCCTAAGAAGAGGGGCAGGAAGCCAAAGAATATTCAGACAAAGGTGGAAATTGATGCGGGAATTCAATCTACACTAGATGGGAAATTCACACCTTCAAAAAGAGAGACGAGGAGGACAAAGTGTCCTCCTTGTCCACAATGAAGATTGCTTCATGGAATGTCAGAGGTTTGAATGCCTCTGACAAAAGACATAGAATCAAACAAGAACTTGATTCTATGAGGGCGGACATTATCCTATTACAAGAGACAAAAATGTCTCAACAGACTTTTGACAAATCATTAGGGAAGTGGAGACCTTGGCAATCTATCCAGCAACTAGGTGTTGGGGCCTCCGGGGGATTGGCCGTATTGTGGGATCCTAAATCTGTTCAAGCACAATGCTTAGCACAGGCTGATAACTTCCAAATGTTAAAAGTCACTGCTTTTGATCTAACCTTTGTCTTAATCAATGTGTATGGCCCTAGTGCCACAAATGACAAACAAGCTCTTTGGTTGCAGTTGACGGATTTTATTCAGCTCCAATCCAGTCAACAAATTGTGGTGGGAGGAGACTTTAATGCTATATTAAATGCATCTGAGAAAATTGGGGGCATTTCTCCACCAATAAAAACTATTTCTGATTTTTCAAACTTTGTGGAGGACAATAAACTTATGGAAATTGAACTTGTCATGGGCTCTTTCACATGGACAAATAAAAGAGTAGATTTCTCTCAGATCGCAGTTAGACTGGATAGGTTTTTGATTATTGTTGATTGGAAGCTCATTGGGAGTACTTTCCAATAAGAGATTTTAGCAAGTTCGGGTTCAGATCATTTTCCTATCACCTTATAGTTCATCATGCCCTCGACCACTTCAGGCCCTCAACATCACCCATCTTTCAAATTCAAAAAAATGTGGTTCAGACATCCGCAATTTCTTCCTCTTCTGAAACAATGGTGGGAGAATGCTCTTGCATGTGAGGGAACTAAAATGTATCAATTCGCCCAGAAACTTAAATTCATTAGAAAGAAAATCAAAAAATGGAATGAGGTCTCCTTCAAGAACATCTTTAGGGAGAAAGATCAGGTTAAACAACAACTCTTGGATATTCTGGACAGAACGATTAAGCAAGGGCTGAATAAGGAGGATTTTATAAACCAAAAAAAACTACAAGTAGACTGGGAAGAATTATGCTCTCATGAAGAGATATACTGGCATAAAAAATCAAGAGAACTTTGGCTTAGGGAGGGAGATAAAAATACACAATATTTTCATGCATCAGCAAAACAAAAACGTGCTGTCAGTAGGATCTTCTCCATTCATAATGCACAGTCAGGTACCTTAATTTTAGATGCTTAGGGCATTCACCAGGAAGGGGTTAGATTCTTCCAGGATCTTCTAGCACCATCACATCATCCGGATCCCTCAGCTCTCCAAATGCAGGACATCCTTCAAGCTATTCCTACCATTATTTCAGAGGTTGACAACATCAATCTGATGGGCCCTTTCACAATTTTTGAGGTAAGAAAGGTGGTGTTCTCATTAACACCAGACAAATCCCCTAGCCCAGATGGTTTTTCGGCAGCCTTCTATCAAGCATGTTGGGATTTCCTTGGGTGGGAGTTGCTGGGTATTATTGAAGAATCAAGAAAAAGTAAATCAATGCTAAAAATTTTCAACACAACAAATATTGCTATCATTCCAAAGATTAAGTCTCCCAGATCTTTTTTAGATTTCAGACCTATTTCCCTCTGCAATACAATATACAAGATAATTACTAAAGCAATTTACCTGAGACTTCAGCATTTGATTCCCAGTATTGTGTCTCTAGAACAAGGAGGTTTTGTCCCAGGAAGAGAAACTATGGAAGGTGCCCTAGTTGCACATGAGACCCTCCACTCGATTGACACATACAAAACCCCATGCTTCATCATCAAATTGGACATGATGAAAGCCTATGACAGAGTTTGTTGGGATTTTCTTTTTAAAGTGCTCCAAAAATTTGGCTTTGACAAAAGATGGTGTAAATGGATTTGGTCATGTATTTTGGGGGCGGCCTTCTTTGTGATTATCAACGGATCGCCTGCTGGCTTCTTTAAATCAACACAAGACATTAGACAAGGTGATCCCCTATCCCCGGTCCTATTTATTTTAATGGCAGAAGCTTTCAGTAGACTCATTCAACACTTTCATATTAGGGGCCTATGGAAAGGAGTATTACTAGGGGACACAAATATTTCGGTTACTCATTCTTTGTTTGCAGATGACACTCTCCTTTTTGGTTCTGCCAATGCTTTGGAGGCTAAACAAATTAAGCTAACTTTAGACCTATATTCAGCAGCATCAAGACAAAAAATCAATCCTCAGAAGTCAAAGATCTATGTTCTCAATTTTGATTTGATCATCACCAATAAAATAATTTCAATTTTGGGGTTCTCAGTTGAATCCCTCCCCTCAGTATATCTAGGCATCCCCCTTTTTATTGGAGCTAATAAAACAACATATTGGCTCCCCATCATTGAAAGGATTAAGGCAAGGATAGTGGCCTGGAAAGCCAGATGGCTTTCTCTTGCAGGAAAAATCCTTCTCATTAAGACAGTGCTTACAACAATCCCAAATTACTATATTTCAGTACTCAAGGCCCCTGTATCAGTTATTCAATCCATCCAAAAAATCCTAAGGGACTTTCATTGGGCAGATAACAATTCGGGAGACAAAAAAATTCCCTTGATCTCCCTCCATGAGATGTCACAAGGTAAAGACTCCGGGGGTGCTGGGTTACATGATATGACAATGAGGAATAAAGCTTTTGGAGGGAAATTAGTTTGGCAGGTTTACTCTAAATCGAATTCCAAATGGTGTCAGATTATGCAACAAAAATATCTTGATAATTCGAGCCCAATGAGAATCTTTTCCATCCAAAATCCTCCTAAAGGGTCTGCCATTTGGAACTTTATGATGGAATCAAGAGACATTGTTACACAGTATATTACTTGGGAAGTTAATAATGGTGGCAGTATCAGCTTTTGGCGTGACTCTTGGAGTGGGATGCCTCCTCTTATTCAATCAAAATCTCTGGCTAATGTAGTGACATCCTCTGAAGCTTATTGGGGTAAATCATTATTAGACTATGTTTTTGCAGTTTGCATGTTTTCAAGAAAGATCATCTGGAAAGACCTGACTGATCTTCTAATATCCACACAAGATAAACTGACCTTCTTGAAAGTCTTGTCAGAAAGAGAGATTTTTCTGTCAGGAAAGGAAGACAAACTAATTTGGGCTCCGGGTAAGTCAGGATCATATACCATAAAAGAAGGCTATAAGATTATTCAACAACAAACATTTGATGTCAATACTACTCGAGCATATGAATTCTGCTGGAATGTGCCTACTCTCCCAAAGGCAGGGTGCTTTTCTTGGCTTGCTTTAAAAAAGAGAATTCTTACAAGTGATTGTCTTACTAAATTTAATATTGCCCATCCCTTCAATTGTGTCTTGTGTGATCAAGTTGTGGAAGATGTTGATCATCTCTTTATTAGATGTTCCTTTGCTCATCAATGTTGGACTTTTGTCCTTAGTAAACTTCAGTATCCAACACCACTCCCAAACAATCTATGGGACCCTTTTCAAGCCTAGCCAACACTTTATGCTTCTTCACTTTTTCATGGCTTATGGAAATGTATTCCTTCATGTGTTGTCTGGGCAATATGGTGGGAAAGAAATAAAAGGATCTTCCAGAGAGATCCTTCCTCACTCAATATTGTCTTAGTGGGTATTGAGAAATCGATTTTGGAAGTCATCAATGCTAGTCACCATAGAGTAAAATGCAATCCAGTATTTACCAATTGGGACAGCTCTATCATTCAGGAATGGAAAGACATTCACATTCCTATTGGTTGGCTTCATCGCAGTTAGTACTCTTCTCCAGTTATCAGGGACAATACTCATTGGCTTCCCCCCTCTGATGGATCAATAAAACTCAACTTTGATGGATCATCCAGAGGTAACCCAGGTATATTTGGGATTGGAGCTTGTATCAGATATTAGTGTGGACAAGTTCTTGCTCTAAAAACCTCATCAATTTTGCTAGGTACAAATAACATGGCTGAGGCATATGCACTATTTGCAGGGTTAGTTTTGGCAAAAAAATGTGGTTTTCAACATATTCAAGTAGAAGGTGATTCAATGGTGGTTATTAATGCATGCATTAAATGTGAGTCTTTTAATTGGAAAATAGCATATATTCTACAGCAAATATGGTGCCTACTAGATTCATTTAGGAATATTCTTCTCTCTCACACTCTTCGGGAAGGGAATTCAGTTGCAGATTATCTTGCCAATTTAGGATGTGATGGACTAAACCTTGAGCATATTAAACCACTAGATTTGTCAATTTTATCTAGTGAGCTTCAGGCTTTAATCATTTATGATCAAAAGCACATTCTGAAGTTTTCAAATTAATCAAAATCAGGTACTGAATATTATGTTCATGACGCCCCTCCTGTACCTTCATAAATTTATGACATCATACAGCTTTAGTTTGCCCGCTTCAACTTTTGCTCTGCTTTCGAAGGAGCCTAAGTAATTTCTCCACACCTGCATTTAGTGCTTCACGTGGTTTTTGAAATCTTGTGGCTCTCGTGCCTGCCACGTATGTTGGGGGTACAACAACAACAGCTTTGCATTATGACTACAAATGAATTCAAGTGTGTGAATTCATTGGGAATGTTTGCTCGTAATTCTATATAACTATGACCTCTTTTTCCTTTTATGTCACCACAACCGTCTTCCTTGCTTTGGCTTTTGGGGTGTTCTTTGGTCTTTGGTTGAAACATGGAATTTGATAGCTATTCTACATGTGGTAAATTTCATTTGGACCTCCCCAGAAATTTTAGAGTCCTCATTCCGCCGACTTTCTCAGAAACCCCACTTCCGCATTGCATTAATGGTCCAGAGCTTGATCAGGTCTTTAGGTGCCAGTCTATGCTACATTTTAGGGTTGTGAGAAGGGTCATTGGTGAGCATGTGCTCTCACCGCGAACCAAACTAATTCTTTTCCCTTCTCAACTTCTCTCAATCTTTCTATCAAATTTGATGGATCTTCTTCAATCGGTGGATTCAGTGTTTCTCATTGTTAATAAAATTGTTCTCCCTCAATTCAACTCGGGGAGTTTGATTATGAGTGCTCTGCAAAAATATGACCTATGGTCAGGGAAAGCGCTAGTGGGCGGGATTTTTTCTCATCATGCATTGATGACCAGTCATGAACACTTCATGGCATTTGACAGTTTCAAATGGGCTATGGAACAACGCAACTTTCAGATTGTTTGGGCCAACCTACAATTTGTAAGCCATGCACTTGGCCTGGAGCTTTCAAAAAATATTAGGTGCCTTGCGCACGCAGTCTTGGACCTCCTTGTCTCTCCACTACCTCTGATTCGTCCTCCTTCTCGTTTGGCAACTGCTGTTCCAGACCTTAATGTCACTATGTCACCGGCTTTGTCATCCAACGACCCCGTCGCGGCTTGGGCATCCGATGATGGCTGGAACCTGATTACTCCCTCGGCCCCTCCTTGAGGTTGGGAATTGGTGTGGCTCCATGTACGGCACCCCTCCTCCGCCAGCTCCATGGACATTGGTGAATAGTTACTTTTTTGTATAGATGATTTAAATTTTTGAAATTTTTGGCTTCATCTCCTCGATCCCTTCAGACAAGGGGCTTTTGTAGTAAATGGAGATTTTGCGTAATGTAGCTGATTGGATGTAAATTCGAAGTGATTGGATGTAAAAATGTAATGATTGTAAATATCATCTTTTTTGTATTGGATTACGACTCCGGGGTTTCTTCCTAATTCTTCCACGGACGAGTCCTTGAATCAGATTATATAAATAAAATTATGGTGGCTTGTCCACTTCAGATTAAAAAAAAAAAAGATTGAGGATCTTGGGATGTAAGGATCCAAATTTTTTTTTTGAAAGTTGGGAGATGTTTAGATGGTAGAATAACAATTTAAAATGTCAACTTTGTTTTATGATGTAGTGCTTATATGAGAAAATCTACATGGTTTTTTATTTTTCTTTTTACTTTATGGGCCTTGACATCCTTTTGGATATTTCTTTTTGCTTTTGGGACAAATCTTGCTTTGTTTTTTTGTCTTTTAGATGAAACATGTTGATCTTGGATATACGTGGATTTTTAGACTAATAGATTTATTCTTGACACATAAGTTGCTTCGAAGAGCAATATGATTCATGAATTGATATGAATGATATGGAGGTATTTTGAATGGGTTGATGTAGGTATATGGTTGGAAGGTTCTAAAAAAATGTGTGCTTTTGCTGATCTTGATTTATGATAGGGTAACTAGATTTTGAGCTATGAGTGAAATAATTGATCAAGGGATATAAGGACCTAAGATGGATGAAATAGATGAAGGGGAATGTGCATGCTTGGGTTTAGATGGAATGATGCATGATTTAGCGGGGATACCATCATCTTCTGAGTGAGCTATGTAGTTAAGACAATGATAATTAGAATTTACTTTGATATTAAGGGGTTCTAGTAAACTTTGCTTATATATACCTAACCCTTTTCCTTGATAATGCATGTTTTGACAAATCTTTTTACCAATGGGATAATAATTTCTTTTGAAACAAGGGACAAGTCCATTTTGAGGAGGACATGGTATGGAAGGAAGGATAAGCTAATGAAGTAAATTGGATTGAATGAAAGTGGAAGAATTGATTTGATAAGGGGTTCATGAACAACTTGGTAATGGGATCTTAAGGAGGATTAGGTATGGAGCACACCACAAGATTGAGAGGGGGTGGGTGTTGGGGGGAGGAGGGAGAAAAGCTTTAAACTCTTTTAGTCACAAATTTCATTAGTTAACTTTTAACCAACTTAACATTAGGAAATATAAAGTAGTGAATAACACACACATGAACATCAAATTTTCATGTGGAAAATCCAATGTGGGAAAATCCACAGTGAGAACAAACTGACTAAATGAATATCTAAATACAATTTTGTTTTAGGCTCAAGGCTAAGGTAGCTCTGGGCTCTTGATTTGACTTGTAGGTTTAGGTGCACAAATTTAAGGCAAGATACAAGTGACTTTCAAGTTGAGATGCACAATCCCAATGCAAGTTACAAAAGGGACTTCCAGGCTAAAGCTCATTGCTTTAGGGAAAAATACATATTTTTACAAGGTGCCAAAAGGGCTCACTGTCTTCTAGGAGGAACAAAAATAAGATGAATTGAAATCAACGAAGCCTCCAATCATGAAATTATCCTTGAATCATTGTGTTAAGTGACCAACTTCATGATAAACACATCACACACATCGTTGTCTCAAACTTTGATCTCAACCTATAATACATTGAAATATACAATCATGAAGGCACATCACAAATCTTTGCACTTCTTCACCACATATTTTCTTGCATGATTCACACACACACAATCACACACACACACACACACACACACACACACACACACACACTATATATATATATATATATATATATATATATATATATATATCTCAACTTGTTCATAAAAAATCTGAAATAGGTCGACCACATACAAAATATACATAACTCAAATTAAGTCAAGTGCTAAGCACACTTGGGGTAAATGCGATCTACATTGGGGGATAAAGGGGACCTAAACACATCATAATACATCTTCATAAGTTGATTGAAATGAACTGCACACAACAATACATAACATGTAGATACATGATGTAGCATGTTAACCATTCGACCCAAAAATAGCATCTGATGCAAATAAATCAATGCGGATCTTCATACACCATGATAAGACCCATAACAACATCTTAACTCAATCTCCAATGTAAGTTTAGACCAAAAGAATATGATCCAACTAAGATAAATCAACTAAGTTTGCTAGGGACCAACACCGACATCAATGTTGAGAAACAATTAATCACAACTTCTCTTGTAGAGAAAAACAAAACTTAAAAGTACACTGAGATACTACACAAGTATTTTGAACATGTCCTCGAAATTGCACAATAAAAAATAGTAGTGGAGCAATGTAGAGCATTCTTCAAACCAATCCTAATCCACATTGTTAGCAAACTACAATTACCAACCTCTTCAACTGAACAACTAAGGACCTAAAATAATAATAGTGCAATATACACATAACATATACATTATTTTTGGAACTACAAGCATATATCACATATTGTAGAGGAATGCAAAGCATTCTCCCATACAAATTTACAATACTCTTTCCTGCACATTCCATCTTCCAATACTATAACCTTCTAGAAATAACACACTTAATATCATCACTAGAGATCATATCAACATATGAGCACTTATTTTTGGACCTTCATCAATCATGATGCATCAAGTAAACATTCACACACATTAGGTTGACATCAATGACAACATTGAACTCATATTACCAACAATCTCCCCTTTTGTCATTTATGACAACACCAAAGACAAATACCATCAGTGCACAACTTACTACTGTGATACTCTCCTCTTTATCATCAACACAATAATGATTAACATCAATGACAACATAATGCAGTATTTTCATATTGTCAATATTCTCCCCGTTAGTCATTAATGACAATACTTGTGCCACTTCTGCAACTCTCTCCCCCTTTGACATCAAGGAAAAATGACATAAATCTCCAAACAAATCTTCCCCTTACAAGGATATCTTTCAAACTTTTGCAACACCTTTCCTACAACCAAGAAACCACAACCTTTCTACTCCCCTTGAGAGCAGGCATCACATTAAATTAGGAGACAAAAGATAGACTTTGAGTCTCCCCCTAGAAAGATGCACCATTTTATGCATTTAGCTGAAAGTAGGACGAGAAATGACCCCTAAATTTTATTGGAGATACTTAAAAGTATCATTTGACAGAGCCTTGATGAAATGTTTGCAATCTTATCCTTTGTACACATATGCTTTGGTTTGACTTCTCTACAACATTCTCACTTAAGAAATTATACTAGATAGAAATTTATTTAGTTTTTGAATGCATCACCATATTTTTTGAAGTATTAATTACACTTGTATTATTACACATAATAGGAATAACTTCATCATACATCACCTTCATATCTCGTAGAGTCTTCTTTATCCACATCACGTGAGTGCAACAAGATGCTACAACAATATACTCTACTTCTGGTGTTGATAATGATATTGGATCTTGCTTCTTACTTATAAGAGACCAATCTATCCCCCAAGAAAATGCACCACCACTTGTACTTCTTGCGTCATCAACACATCTGACTAATTAGCATTTGTGTAAGCCTTCAAAGTGAAATCATCATCCTTTTTATTCCATAAACCAAAATTTAGAGTCCCTTTCAAATATTTGAATATCCTTTTCACTGCCTTACCATGAGATTTCCTTGGATTAGCTTGATATCTTGCAACTAAATAGACTACATGTATAATATATGGTCTTTGATGCAGTCAAATAAAACAATCCACCTATCATAGATATGTAAACAATTAATCCACTTCCAAAGAATTATCATCCTTGGTCAAATGACAACCAATAACCATAGGGGTTCCAACTAGTTTAGACTTCTCCATACCAAACTTCTTCAACATCTCTTTGATATATTTAGTCTAAGAAATTAAAATAACTTCATCCAATTAAGTAACTTAAACACCAAGAAAAAATGACAACTCACGAACCATTGACATATTAAATTATTTTGGCATTTCTTCTACAAATCTCTCGCATATATCATCATCTCCAAAAATGATATCATCAACATACACAACTACTATCAAGAGTTTGTCACTAAAACCTTGAAAAAAAGATTACTATTTGTGATACCTTTCTTGAAGTTTGACTGCAATAGATACTTGTCCAACCTTGTATACCAATCTCTAGGAGTTTGCTTGAGTCCATAGAGAACATTCTCGAGCTTGCAAACCATGTCCAAATATTTTGACAATTGAAAACCAACCAATTATTCAATGTAAACTTCTTCAAGATTTCTATTCAAGAATGCTGACTTGACATCCATTTGATATACTTTAAAGTTCTTGTAAGCAACAAATGCAAAAAACATCCTTATAGCTTCCATCCTAGCTAGTGGTGCAAAAGTCTCCTCAAAATTTATATCTTCAACTTGTGAATACCTTTATTAACCAAACTAGGCTTACTTCTTGTGACTTCCCCATCTTCATTCAACTTGTTTGGGAACATCCACTTTGTTCCTTTCACATTCTTGTCCATCAGTCTGAGCACTAGTTCCCATGTTTGATTATTTTCAATATGATTTAGCTCTTCTTCCATTGCTTTCATCCATCCATCCATTTTTTTTCTAGCTTTTGCAAATGTCTTTGGCTCTACCTTAGATAAGAAACATAAAGTAGCTTGTTCACTTGTCTTAGCAAGTTTTCTCAGAGTTGATAGGCCAAAATTGGGGCACAGAATAAACTACATTCAACTTGGTCTGAGTGTCAATTCAGGGATCATAATCTTGCAAAAGGTGTCGTGGCTATTTGTATAAGGGCTATAGGTAGCAAGTTGAGTGGGATGAAATGTAGTCTATGAAAATAAACATAGAACAAATCAAAATAATCATGGTGATTAGAACTGTCACTTTCTAGCAACAAGAACAACAACTTATAAAGATTGCAAAATTTAAACAAATAACAAACCACACCTGCATATAACATAGAAACAACATTTAATAAAGAACATAAACGAGCTTAAATCATGCTTAATTACTATTTCAGAATAAAACACTACGCTATGAAAACCAAACACACATTACTGTAACTATGAAAGATGGAAAAACACCAAATGTTCCAAGAATTCGCACACCCCCCCAATCCACCAGGTGGTGACATGAAAGTGATGGCTACACTAGATTGATCAACAAAATGTTATTTTTATTTCTTAGGAAGATTACATAATTCTACATATAGAAATTTACTTACAATAATATGTGTATAGTAATCTACCTCCATAGCTAATATTACACACACACACACAACATAAAAGAGAATGTTTTATTCTAGCCTATGACCAACAAAATAGTGGATCATGTGCCTTGGCCACTAAACATAAATTGAAAACAATTTTTTTGTTACAATAACAAACAAAAATAGGGAATAAGTAGAATTTTTCTTTAACAAGCACAACAATTATCATTAATTGTGTCCCTAAGTTCGATCCTTGTTATGTGCTGAGTTGGAGGAGTTATGCGTTGAGCTGGAGAATCCATTTTGTAGGTGAAAGGTGGCTATTATAAAGATATAGAAAATAGCCAAAGATTGGAGCCATAAAATGATGGTGACAACAATGTAAACAACACCAATTGTTGTGGAAGAATACAATTAGTAGGAGTTATGAAAATGGAGCCAATAAAGCACATGAGCCAAAAACAAGAAGATAGATATTATAACAATTATGATGATCAAAGTCCATTGTGGCAATAGAGTAGACTGACAAGAAGGTTCCTGCATAGATGGTGATAGGAAGATTTTCACCTTTAAAGCCTCATGTTGAAAGATTATCTTCTTGACATAATTAAAGATATATTAGTAAATACAATATGATATTTTATTCACATATTTTATCTAAAAACTAAATTAAATATTACTTATTTATATTAAATCACCTACAACATAAGATGGTAAAATGGTATGATATGGAATGAAAATGGAATGTTGGAATGGGTATGAAGGTGCATGAAATAGGCTAGGATATTGTATAAAATGAACCACAATTTCCTCTTGTTAGGAGTCTGTATTCCTTTTCCTTTATCTCCAATGATCTGATTCTTTGAATGATTCTTCTGAATATAGTTTGTAGGTGTCTTAGGTATAGGTTTTGATTCATTTTCTTCTGTATATGATTCTTCCTTATCTTCAACATCTTCTTTCTCTTCTACAACACAGGGGGAATCTTCTATCTAACAAATATTAGGTTTTGGAGCAACCCGATTTATTTTTTCATTTACTCTAACATTTGTGCTTTCTATAATCCCCGCTAGTCTCTTGTTGTAACACTAGTGTACTTTTATCTTTGTAGAATATCTAATAAATGTTCCATCCCCAAATCTTGAATCAAACTTTCTGAGATCATCTCTCATGATGTAGCACTTGCTTCCAAAAAATATTGGGAAACTTGACAGTAGGGGATCTTCCATGCCATAACTCACAAGGGTTCTTAGTGTGATTAACCCTTATTTGTACCCTGTTAAGAATATAGACATCAATATGTCTAACTTCTTTCCATACATATCAAGTTGGTTAGCACCTTTCAATATAATCCTAGACATCTCTTGAACAACCCTATTCTTCCTATCTAGAGCTCCATTCTACTATGGAGTCCTAGGTGCAAACAATTGTCTCCTAATACCATGTTCTTCATAAAGAAATTCAAATTCATTTGATGTGAAGTCACCATCTCAATCAAACCTTTTTTTTAAAAAAAAATTATTTTATAAATCTTAGCTTCTACTTCATTCTTAGCCATAGATTTGAACACTTTAAATCCATCTAAGGTTTCTGATTTTTCTTTTAACAAAGTAAGCTATGTCATTTTATAGTAATAATCAATAAGAAACATAAAATATCTTTCACCATTTAATCCTCTTGTCTTTGTAGGTCTGCACAATCTTATATGAATCAACTCCAAAGGTTTTGTACTAGAATACTCCTTGTTCTTGAATCTAGTCCTTGTTTTCTTTTACATCTAACATGATAATCCTTGGAAAATATCTCACCACTTGAGTAGAATTGGTCTTCACCATGTTGTCAAAATTAATGTGACCCATCCTTTTGTGTCGTAACCAACATTCACTTCTTTGTGTCATCATACAATATTTCCTCTATTTTCTTTTAGGCAGTATACTTTATCATTTGGCATTATACCTTTTGCAACTAGTCTTCTAGAATCTACTTTTTTTATCTCACATTTGGACCCATAAAATATAAGAATGTAACCTTTACAACACATCTGACTAATAATAAAAAGATTATGTTTCAAACCTTTAACATAATAAACATCTTTAGTCTTGTTCTTACCATCAATGGATATGGTTCACTTACCACAGATTGGTGCAACCTCTTTACCACAAAACTTAACTGATCCACCATCATAGTTTTCAAAGTCAAGGAAATTTCTTCTATCACTAGTCATATGATTTGAGCACCTTCTATCAATTACCCAAGCTTTTGGTTCTTCTTTTGTATTTAGAGTAGTCCACACAATCATTGATCTTTCACTATTTTCATTAGCATGTGGAGTACCAGACTTATCACTACTATCTTCCTTTATGGCTAGAAACGTCTCATCATTTGAATCATCACAATATTTATCTTTGGATGAATGATCCTCTTTTGAATAGAAAATCTTCTTAGGCTTGTCTCTACCATCTTCTCTTTTGTTTCTATCATCTCTTCTATATTTATCCTTTCTTTTGTTATCATCATCAAACATTTTATAGTTATCTTCTTTGAAAGTATATCTAGGAACATAATGATGAATTCTTCCACAATTGAAACATTTAAAAAACAACTTACTATTTTTTGGACCCTTTCTTTAGTCTTATCACAAAGTTTTCTTCCTTATCATCCAAATCATTTCTTGTTTCAAGGATATCTTCAATCTTCTAACTTGATTTGAATGCAACTTCATGATATTATCTTCAAATTCCTCATATCTTGAAGGCAAAGATCAGTCCATATATGTTGATATTATGACTCTACATAGTAGCATATATCTTAGGTCTATAGGATTTTGGAAGTGTTCTCATCACTTTTCTCACTTCATTCTCCTCCATAGTTATGCCAGTAGACATTACCATTTGGCATTATACCTTTTGCAACTAGTCTTCTACAATCTACTTTTTTGATCTCACATTTGGACCCATAAAGTTTAAGCATGTAACCTTTACAACACATTTGACTAACAATCAAAAGATTATGTTTCAAACCTTTGACATAATAAACATCTTTCATCTTGTTCTTACCATCAATGGATATGGTTCACTTACCACAGACTAGTCCAACCTCTTCACCACCAAACTTAATTGATCCACCATCATACTTTTCAAAATCAAGGAACTTTCTTCCATCACTAGTCATATGATTTGAACATCTTCTATCAACAACCCAAGCTTTTGGTTCTTCTTCTGTATGTAGAGTAGTCCACACAATCATTGATCATTCACTATTTTCATTAGTGTGTGGAGTACCAAACTTATCACTACTATCTTCCTTTATGGCGAGAAATGTCTCATCACTTGAATCATCACAATATATATCTTTGGATAAATGACCCTCTTTTGAGTAGAAACTCTTCTTAGGCTTGTCTCTACCATCTTCTCTTTTGTTTCTGTTATATCTTCTATATTTATCCTTTCTTTTGTTATCATCATTAGACCTTTTATAGTTATCTTCTTTGAAAGTATATATAGCAACATAATGATGAATTTTTCCACAATTGAAACATTTAAAAGACAACTTACTATTTTTTGGACCCTTTCTTTAGTCTTCTCACAAAGTTTGCTTCTTCATTATTTAGATCATTTCTTATTTTGAGGTTATCTTCAATCTTCTTACTTGATTTGAATGCAACTTCATTATATTATCTTCAAATTCCTTGTATCTCAAAGGCAGAGATCAATCCATATAGTTGATCTAAATTATATATGTCCATATTATGACTTTCTATAGTAGCATATAGCTTAGGTCTATAAGATTTTGGAAGTGTTCTCATCACTTTTATCACCACTTCATTTTCCTCCATAGTTCTGCCAATACCTTTGATTCCATTCACTACCTTCTTCACCCAATGTAAGTAACTTTCAATGTTCTCATCTTCAAATGTCCTTTAATTCTCAGACTTGTAATTCAGGTTATGCATATTGACTTGACCTTCACATCCCCTTCATAGATATCCTAGAGATTTTTCCAAACCTCTTTTGTGGACTTGTAGGACAGAAGCTTCAAAAGCTTTGAGTCACTTAAACTACTGATAATTACATTTCTTAGATTCTCATTGTTCTCATTTAGCCTTGTACCATCCTAAAAAGTTAGCACCCATGATTGGATGCTCAGTTAAGCCCTATTTTGATAGTTTTGAGATTTTATGTCCATTATGCTTGATCTAACTACCTATTTTTTTACCAATCTAGCATTTACCTTATCTTCCCGGCTTCCCATTTGAATTTTTCTAATTTTTCCTAGGATTTGTTCCATGAGGAATGAGCCCAAATTTGAATCAAGGCCCCATTGCAGTATTTTAGTGGGATTTTAGATCTTGTGGTTGACCTAGCTTAAATTTGAATCTCAAAATTTGTGATGAGGTATATAAACACCCTATCTCTCCTCATTTTGGTAACTAAGATGAAGAAGCAACCAAGAATAGGTGCAATCTATGTATGATCAAGAAGCATTCAAACAATCCAACAAATTCAAGATTTAAAGGAAAGCATCCAAGGTCTAGTCTCTCTCCAAGCATCCAAAGCAATTTGAAGGTAATCTTCTCGATTGAAGCAAGATTCTCTTCCATGATGGCCAATTAGAGGAGTTATAAAAGAAGTAAGAAGATCCTTTATCAATTCTTCCTGCATCATAAGTGTTCAATCAAGCATAGTAATTGTAGACACCTAAATTCATCCTTTAACATTAATTAAATTAAATTTAATTAAGGACCCCAAATAACATTATAGTTAAATTTTAATTAATTATATTTTAAAAATTCATCTATTTATTTAATTAAATAAATTCACTAATTATAGTTTTGAATTAAATTTAAATACTACCTTTCATATTATTAAATTAATTTAATACACGTTCCTCCATATTCCCCATTTAAATAAATTTTTAATTTATTTAATTCCCTCACATTCTTTATTTCTACTAAGCCATGATTAAATTAAATTAAATTAAATTAAATCCTAAATCCAACCTAGATGCTATCCTACACACATCACTTTCTATCTAATAAACCTACTCACTAATTAACTAAGGTTAATTAGGCTAATTTTTGGATTCCTACATCCATTAGTCCTAATTATTTTCTCACACATGTGTGAGAAAATTTCTAAAAATTTCCTTTTCAAACATTGCTAAAATTTGCATAAACAAGGCTTCTTACATTTTTTATGACACTTCTTACACCTTCTAAAATGGTGAAAATAGACTTTTTCTCTTACACATCTCTTACACACACTTACACATGTACTTGAAGTAAACATTGACCTCTCACATCCTAAGTTGCTCACACATGTGTGAGCAAGTCTTGGACTTTGCATGGCTTATGTGTCTCCTTTGTGGCACCTATGTGGATTCCACATACATGCCACCTCACCCCAGCCCTCCAAAATCCTATAAATAGGACCCTTGCCTCAAGAAAATCATCCATCATTTGCATGTAGAATTATAATGTTAGTTTGTTTTCTTGCATTTAGAGTTTTTTACTAACCATTTGGTAGTTGATAGATTTCTTTCAAGATTTGTGACTTAGTTTGCTTCATTCATTTCTACTTATTAGTTGCATGTCATTGATTTTAAGGGTTGCTTTCATAGCTCCTCCTTAAACTTCTTTGGCTTCTTGTATTGAATGCTTGAGAGTTTCTTCCATAGCTCCACCTTGAGTATTTCAATTCATCTTTGCATTCATAGTGGGATCCATACTTGTGTTGGGAGAGCACACCCACAACACTCTCTAAGAGCTTAAATCAAGCAAGACTTGGGTATAGTTGCTTCTTGCTCATCGGAGGTTGTGGTGGAAGCCTTTTGTTTGGTTCTTGCAAGTTTATAAAATGTTAGATTAATGTTTGAATATCTTGTTTATTGCTAACATTTGTATGTTTGAACTTTCTCCCAATAGGTTGGTTTTCATCACATACATTTTGGCATGCCCGGTGGGACCCACAATCCCATTTTTTGACTATTCTTCTTTATCTTGTGAAGGTTTCCCTTGAATTTTCCAGATAGGCATCTCTACTGGACCAAAGGCATCTTTGCCTGGACATAGGCGTCTCTGCTTGTAGACAGGTGTCTCTGCCTACAAACATGTGTCTCCGCTAGAAAAGAGTTTTTCTCTCATTTTAGTTTGTTTTAATTAGTAAAACTTGTATTTGATAATCACTTTAAGGCTAATGATCATTATAAAATACCTAATTGTATCTGCAAATGAATAAAAATACATAAAACTAATAAAATCTTTGTTTTTGTGCAGATAGGTGTCTCTGCATGTACATAGGTGTCTCTACTAGAAAAGGGAGTTTTCTTTGTGTTATCTTTTTTTAGCTGATTAAGTAAAGTTTTCTGACATATTAAGGTTAAAAAATCACTGTCTTTGTCATAAGAAACCTTTTTATGCATTTGTAACTTAATGGGAGCATAAAAATTTAAAACATTGGTGGTTAATCTTTTCTCTGTGCAGACAAGCATCTTTGCCTATAGGTGTCTCTGCCTGGAAACATACATCTTTGAGAGACAGGTGTCTCTACTTGTAAACAAGTGTCTCTGCTTGTACACAGGTGTCTCTTCCTATGCATAGGCGTCTCTATCTGATTTCATCTTTTTTTCATAATATCTTGCACTTTAAGTTTGCTGATCTTAGTTTTTTAGAAGATACTGATATTTTGTGACTTCTAACAGTGATTTTGCAGAACGTTGACCAAGATTTGAAAATTCTAAGACAACTAATTTATTTGTTTTGCAGGACGTTGTTAGAAGACCAAACACATTAAACTACTTACCAAAGTTATTTTGTAGGTTACCAAGGAGATTCAATCAAACATTATGTTTTATTAATGATTTCGTAGGCACCTAGCATTAAATAGGAAGTTTATTTTTTTGATAATGATTCATTAGCTAGGGGATTATGCTCTTTTCTCCAAGTGGGAAAATTAGAAACCTAGAACCTTTTGAATTGTTGTCTTAAAGAAAAGACTTGGAATTGATCATTTGTTTGGTGTGTTTGGGAGAAAATCTTGTTGGATAGGAGATTATGCTCTTTTCCCCTTGAGGGAAAATTAGAAATCCAGACTCCTTCTTGTGGCCAATCCATACATTTATTTTCAATCCTTTAGATGGGCATGCCGGCGAGGTAAAAATCTCCCAGGAATGACCCACGTGAGAATGAGGTGTTAGCCCACCACTCCAACTCACGTTAATAAAATTTTATTTTTGGGGTTAAAGCCTAAGAAGCTGGATGAAATTTGAGCTTATACATGGCTCTCACCTAACATTTAGTAGGGCCTCACTGTCTCAATCATGTTTACATGACTACTTGTGTCAAGGTGCTTTGTGGGGCTATATGTCTTAGTCGCACTTGCACGGACACAAAGAGTGTGTTTGAATAGAGACCCTCACTAAAATCCATTAGTTAGAAGCCACCTGATTCACCCTCGAAAGGTTGATAATCTATGTGCGAGGAGAATAGTAATCTCCCCAAACACATTAAACTACTTACCAAAGTTGTTTTTTAGGTTTCCAAGGAGATTCAATCAAACATTGTATTTTCTTAATGATTTATTAGGTACCTAGCATTAAATAGGAAGTTTATTTTTTTGATAATGATTCATTAGCTAGGGGATTATGCTCTTTTCTCCAAGTGGGAAAATCAGAAACCTAGAACCTTTTGAATTGTTGTCTTAAAGAAAAGACTTGGAATTGATCATTTGTTTGGTGTGTTTGGGAGAAAACCTCATTGGATAGGATATTATGCTCTTTTCCCCTTAAGGGAAAATAAAAAATCCAGACTCATTGTGGCCAATCCATTCATTTATTTTCAATCCTTTAGATGGGCCTGCTGGCGAGGTAAACAGCTCCCGAGAACGACCCACGTGAGAACGAGGTGTTAGCCCACCACTCCAACTCACGTTAATAAAATTTTCTTTTTGGGGTTAAAGCCTCGGAAGTTGGATGACATTTGAGCTTATATACGGCTCTGACCTAATATTTAGTAGGGCCTTGCGATCTCAATCACATTTACGTGACTACTTGTGTCTGTAATACCCCAAAAATGGGCTATAGGTTCATTAACCTCCTACATCAACAAATTGAATGAAATCGACATCAAAGTCCTAACCTAAGGCACATCTGCACATCAGTTTATCAAAATCCTATTTGATTTTATCATAATTCTGCATCGGGGAATATTCATTGAATATTCCTAATTTATCTAATTATCCTAATTGAATATTATTTGGCAATAAATCATATTTATCCTAACATTTGATTAATTAAATATACTAAATATTTAATTGATTAAGTTTAATTCTGCCACTTAATTATTTAATTAGATTTAATTATATTTATTCCTAATTAATATTATTTAATTTTGACAATAAATAAAAAATCCTACGAATAATCAGTTGAATTCTTATTTAATTGATTAAATTCTAGTTGTCAATATTTAATGATATAGTTTATAATAAAAGTTTGCTTTAATAATTGATTAACCCATAAATCAGTTATTTTTAAATTCAAAATCAATTAAGTTGAGAATAAATCACTTTATTTTTAAATTAATTCATATTAAATCACAAACAATCAGAAAAATAATCAACTTTAAATCAATTATCATTTTCAATTTGTTAATTCTCTAAACTCAACATGTGATTGTGAGTTGAAAAAGTGAACTAAACTCTATTTTAAGCTAAAAAGTGCTTTTGCATGATTTTATGAGTTGATATTTTCCTAATTTCTTGTTAACTCAAAAATCAACTCGAGTTTATCAAGAGTGATTTATGGATTTTCTCAATGCATCCTCAAGCCCTGAATTTCTATATAATCGAGGCTCAACTCTTCACAAAATGATCTCTCAAATTTGCATACTTACTCTGGTGAATTTGCATCTAAAAGAACCAAGCTTTTGTGAAATAGGCCATTTGTGAAGTCTTTGTTTTCAATTCATTCATTTTCATATCATAGCATTGTTAGAATAGATCAATTTGCATATCATTCCAATCCATTCTAGATTAGTTTCATATCCAGTTTTTCATCTTATTGCATGCAAAATCCAAAAAAATAGATTAATCTACATTCATCTTTCATCCATCTTTCAATCATTTAAATCCTTTGTTTAGGTGTTACATTGTCACTGATCTCGACCTGAATCTGAGAATACCATACTCACACCTACTAGAAGGCAGTAAATTGCCTAGTTAGCTTATTTCATCCATATTACAGATTTATCAATTTGCTAACCTCTAATGTTTTACTGAAGTGTTGTGTCTCCAGCTAGGTATAAAATTCACACACACATTTATGGCACCCACCGTGGGGCCCTGAAACAGGTTTCCATTTCTTTTCTATCAATTTTCTATCATTTTCTATCAAAACTGCAATTTTTATTTTTCTGTTTGTACAGTTTTCGTACGACATTTGACAGATTATCGTACTAGGACCTACTGATTTTCATATGACAATTGGTATTTTCAAGAATCATCCTGGTTGTTTGGGACTTACTGTGTCATGTGTGCACAAACCCATTGTCGTTTCATATTTGGAGTGTCGTGCGGGAGGTAATTGATTGTCGTATGAGTTTTGGTACCAAAAATTCAATTTTTGTATCAGATTTATAGGTATTCTTTCAGATTTGGACTAATAGCTAACCCTAACAATTGATATCTACTATTTTTGATTGATACTTGCTATTCTGGCTCATGGGAAAGCACAACAAAATTGCAAATCAGGTAAAATCTACTAAGCGTGTTGTGTGGGAACTCAAGTATTCTACTACGATCTAATAACACTTTGATTTGGGACATAAAATGAACTTCTCACGTGTCTAGCTTGAGTGTCTTCCCTACTTTAATAAATCACACTTCAGTTTTGGGCTCTAAAAAGAACATATATTTTCTTTTTGCATATCTGTTACACATATTAATTAGGCAATATGAACACTATTTGTGGAGTTCTTGAGAGAGTGGCCTTCATTCGCTTGTTTTGCATGTGAAGCTCTTCTCGAAGATAGATCCCCTTGTAGGTAGGGAGGATACTGTTATTATCTCACATTCTACTTGGTTTAGTCCTCAACTTTGATCGGTACATTATCTCTTGGTCCCACTTAGAGAGCTTGGTAGACATTGTTGTTGACATCACAAACCTTGGTGAGGTGGTTTCAGTCTTAGCATGTCAAAGAATCTATTTTCTATGTTGTGGTGAAGTGAAGAGGCTAGAGGATTATGCTCTACTCCCTTTTTGGGTAGTATCAGAAACTCAGATCCTTGAATCTGAACTAAGTCCCCCTATGGTCCTTTTTGTGAGTCACCTTTAGAGAGGGTTAATCGTAGTGGACATTCCCTTTATTGGGTCAACCACATGGACAAAACCTCAAGCGGTAATGCCATTTTCACCGTGGTAGCAACAACCGCTATATAAATGTCTTTGTGGAAGAAATCTCCATAGGTGTAGTCTCTTATTGGGCTGACAAATCTCCTCAGCAGCTCTTGATTGATTAAATTCTCAAACTGTATCAAAACTTCGATACACCTGGATTGGATTTCACCCTCTTGAGATTACAAAAGTTGTAGAGTTAGACCATTACTAAGAACCCTAGTGAGGCCAAATTTTTATTTTCTAGGGCTATGTGCATGATTGCAAAACTTTTGAGAACATACACAAGTAGCATTCTTAGGGATTAGAACAATAAGTCACTATTCTTGTTCATGTGCAAGGTTGCTTTGTCCTTTGCTCATTGTTTGAAGATGATTGCTTGTTCCCTTGCTTGTTGTTCTGCATGCTTGATATTTACTTGGTTACTTACAATGAATGAACTTGAGACAAACTATTACACATATTCAAACCTGGACATAAAATTTTGCAAACAATCTGATACTAAAAACCTTGAAAATTGCAAAATTGCAAAATCTAAAGCAAAAATCCTTTTTGGTGGAAAAAGTCATCCTGAAACTAGAAAAGTCATACAAGTTTTCTAGACTGTCATGCCAGAAACCCTAGATTGTCGTACGGAAGACTGTATATTGTCATAAAAATCAAGCAAAATTTTATCTTGGTGTCAATTGTCGTACGAGCCTTGTCAAGTGTCATGCCGGAGCTAACCCAGACTCGTATGAGCTTGGAGAAACTCATATCAAAATTTTACAAAGTTTCCAGAAACCTCCAAAATTTGTCAGAATTATAGTTTTTATAGCCAACTTCCAAATTTTGTCAACAAATTCACTGTGTCAGGAACAGAGTAGAAACCAAAAGATTCCAACCAATTTTCTGAAAGTGGTCTCTTGAGTTTGATCCAACCTTCTAATCTATTGATTTGAATCACGTTCATCTTGTGTCAAAACCTTGTCAAACCATCTTCTAATTCAGTCTTCAACAAAATGGCTAAGTGTTGCGAGCTCATGTCCGCTATCTTTTGGGTGTCTACCCATACATCTAGGACACAGTATCCTTCATTTACATCCAAATCAATCTTCAACCAATCCAATCTTGACAAGGTTGCGACATTCGATCTTCTTGAACCAAGTCATTCTTCAGTTGTCTTAATCTCTCTCTTTTGATTCACCTAAGGTTAATGGTGGAAACTTGAGCTTCCTCACAACAAAAATAAAGAGAACAACCCAGAATCTCTTCAGTAGCATCTTCTATGATTTCTCAAACATTTCATCAACCTTACAACACCAATCTATTTGGATAAGATGCTCTTGGAAACCTTTACTTGAAAGGTGGTTACAAAACTCCTCCTGTATCAATCCATTGAGGTACTAAATCAACTCCACATCAATCGATCCTTGGTAGTCCTCATAACAAAACAATGTCTCAAGGAGGAGGAAACCAAGGATCCCAGGGCCATCAATCTAATCATGAAGATCCTGAACCGACTCCATCTGAAATTGAACGATACAAAAGTGATGAACACTTTCAAAAACTGATGAAACATTTCTTGCAAGAAGAGAAAGAAGCCTACTTCTTGGAGCTAGCTCGACAAGGAGCCAAACTTCTTCCAAACTATAATGTTGAAGATATCATCACTCAAGAGGAAGAAACTCCTATCACAACCATGATGAAATAGATGCATGCTATGCAAGTCAAGTTAAACAAGATGGAAAAAGAGAAAGAACCTACATAATTATTTATGGAGGCTCTATGCCCCTTTCCATTTGACAAAAACTTTTACATGCCACCATTCCCAAAAAGAGTGGAGATACCAAAATATGATAAGTATGATGGAAACTCTAACCCACAAGATCATGTTAGAGAATTTTGTACTCAATCTGCGGAGTTTATGCATGAACCAACCTACCTAATGCATCTTTTCCCTTGATCTTTGGGAGGGTCAACTATTCATTGGTTTCGTAAAATGCCTCCAACAATCAAAACTTTTGAGGAGTTGATCAAATTGTTTTACCAACAATACTCCTACAATATTCAACATCCAATCATCATGATCGATATCTACAATCTGAAACAAAAGACAAGAGAACCCTTCCTGAATTTCCTCAAACGATGGGGGAAGAAATTTTCACTCTATGCTAGATCCATTCTGGAAACTGAAAAACTTGAAATCTTCATCAACAATCTAATTCTGGAACTCAACTATCATCTGCAAATGAAAAATCATACTTCTTTTGAGAAAATTGCAAGAAATGCCATTAAAATTGAAAATGTGCTTTCTCATAAGGGAGACATATCGATTAACAAAGATAGCAAGTATGAATCTGGTTCTAGTTCCAACAACAAAGACAAAGTCAAATTCTGGAATAAGAACAAGAATGTTGTAACAGATGGTGTTGTTGATCACATCAGTTCTCCATCAAAGGCACCCGCATTCAATCTCACCATGTGCACTCAAGCCATAAAAGCTTTTAAACAAAAGGCATCTGAGTCTTCTAAAAAGTCTAAAGACTATAAACCTTGGGTTACACCAAAGTGCGAGTTCACTCCTTTGGGTGAGTCCTTAGAATCTGCCATGAAAACACTATTGGAAAACAAAATCATCACATTAGTTGAGATTAAATCATTTGATCTGGAACCTAAACTAAAATGGTTTAAAGAGACCGATTTCTGTGACTTCCATCAAAACAAGGGTCATAAAACCAATAACTACATACGCTTAAAGCATCTCATTCAAGACAAAATTGATGAAGGAGAAATTGTAATTGACAATCACAAAACCAACAATGATGATAAAACATTCACAGAACCATTTCCGAAGCATAATCAAGGAGATTCATCTTCTCAACCTAACATGGGTGCTAAAGTTAATTACACCTAGTCCAGAAACAATGATTTCATAAACATGGTTGAACCCTACCTATTTGAACATTGCAATGTCATCACTATTGTGTGAAAGGATAGAGATAATCAATCAGCAAATGTAGTAACTCGATCACAAGCTCGGGTGCATCTACAAGGACAAAACTTGAGTTCATCAAATGCCCCTAAGGTACCTTTCAATCTTTCATCTACTTCTAAATAGAGGGCTACCTCAAAATAAACTCCTAAAGAGACCAGGCCAACATCATACATCATTGTCCAACAACTCCAGCATACCAATGCAAAAATATCCATGTTTGAGTTTCTTCAGATATCTCCCGCTCATAGAGCTATTTTGGATAAGGCCCTACTCAGTTCTAATGTTCTTGACAATCTTGATCTAGATAGATTCCAAACTATTGTTGGTCATATGACATCACCCCAGTATATCTCCTTTTCAGAGGAAGATGACAATTCATTGAGTCATCCACATAACTAGCCTTTGCACATTGAACTCTTGATCCAAAACCGTCATGTCAAATGTGTGTTGATAGATGAACGCATTGGTCTAAATATCTATTCCTACAAATTGATCACACAACTAGGATTATCAGAAGATGCCATTGATCCTAAAAAGAAGATAACCATAAAAGCATATGATGAACAAGAAAGATCTTCCAAAGGAATAATTGTCCTACCTATCAAAACAAGACCAGTTATCAAAGACATCACCTGTCAAGTTCTAGATCTTCCTTTGGCTTACAATGTTCTTCTAGGGAGGCCTTGGATACATGAAATGCAAGCTATTCCATCAACATACCATCAATGTGTGAAGTTTCCTTATGATGGGGTAAAGGTAACAATTCCAGCTGACATATCCACATCTTGCAATGCCTTGAAAGAAAGTGCTAACAAACTTGTCCCACATAATAGAGAATATTTCCCCAAGTACACATATATTGCATCTACATCTAAGATGGAAGTCATTGCCAAAGAAGTCAAAATTATGGACATAGGCATGGGGGAATACACTATGGAACCAGTCCTATCTCTCACATCTCTCTTGATGTCTCCAAAATCCTATGGACAACCTTCAGACAAGGTGAAACCTACAACTAAAGAATCCCAAGTCATATTTAATGGGAGTTTTATCATAGAAAAAGTGTCCAAGCAAGAATCTATTGAAGAAGAAGCTATACTAGCATGGTTATACAAAGATGAGTCTCAATCCCAGTCAGTTCAAAAATGTGACTCTAAAATGCCTAAAATCCCTATCAAATCTTATGGACCAAGTCATAAACTCATGTCTAAAATGAGGTACACTGGAAAAGGACCTTGAGGAACAAGAGGCAAAGACATTGTAACACTAGTTGAACACTATGGAAGAATGACCAAAGATACTACAGGCCTAGGGTATCAAAAGAAGCCTTTTCATCTCAACAAAAATTCTCCATGTCTTAGAGCAGATTGAACCATCAACAAAAACTCAGCTAGAGGAAGAAACACTACAATCAAATGGTGATGATTAAGATACCTCTAAACTTATCCCTTATGAACGTTTACCTCAAGAAATACTAGATCTTCTTAAAGATGAAGAAAAACCTAAGGAGAATATCAATGTAGTAGATACACAAGAACCTACTACTAAACAAGAAGAAGGTAAACCTGTCGTAATAGCTGAGCACTTGGGATACAATAGTGATTTTGAACTAGACTCCCATGAGTATGAATTCAAATTAGACTCAGAAGGAAATCATGCTTGGAGAATTTGTCCTAACTTTACACATGTTCTCAGATTTCCCAAAGGTCTATATGAAGAATCAAAAGATGAATCAAATGACTATGAATGGGGAGTCACTCCAGAAGAAGATGAGCTTATCATTGAAAAACACATTGATGTCATTCACCAATATTCACCTAAATTCGATGTGAGTCTAGAGCAAAATGATGAACTTAGCAAGTCTAATCCACCTATGGCTGAAGCGGAATCCAATAATGACATTGAGACTATTCGTGAATTGAACATTTTGAGTAGTAATATCACCTTTGAATTCAAGAGTCAGGTTAGGACCAATGATGACAACACCATATGCATGAACACCATTTCCCAATCCTCCCCGACATTGACTATCCAACATCCAGAGCTTATTGACCAAACTGCTACTGATCCAAACTGAGATATCC
Source organism: Chamaecyparis obtusa (assembly GCA_027943335.1). Lineage (NCBI taxonomy): Eukaryota > Viridiplantae > Streptophyta > Pinopsida > Cupressales > Cupressaceae > Chamaecyparis > Chamaecyparis obtusa. Next base: position 580,565 of record BSBK01002843.1, read on the forward strand.
ATACCTTTCCAACTGACTATGCCCTTGCTTGCTACCTCAATGCAGTGGAACCTATGAAAACTTCCATCAATGAACCTAGCATCAACATGATAGAGTCGGATATCAAATATCTCAGTCATAAAAATAAGAGTAAAAAGAAAAAGATTTATGAGGGTGAAAACCACTTTGTGGCAGTCTCATAACCTAAAATAGTAAAAAAAAAAGATGTATCCGAAGGTGAAAACCTCTCTGAGGTGCCTAAGGATGAGATATTTGATGTCCTTTTGAGTCATTTATAGGACAGATCTCTAGTATTGATAGAACCAACTCAATCTATCAACTTGGGTACAATAGAGGAACCACAACTCATTCATGTAGCACAATCCCTATCAGAGGAAGAGAAACATACATTCACTACCTTCTTAACAGAAAAGAAGATCAACTTCACATGGAAGTATTTAGATATGCTAGGGTTAGATCCAAATTTTATAATGCATCATCTTTCTATAGCTCTAAGAGTCAAACCTGTTAAACAGAAGTTGCGAAAGATGCATCCACATGTTGCACTCCTAGTCAAAGCTGAGCTAGAGGAGCTACTAACAACCGGATTTATCTGAGTTATTGATTATGCAGAGTGGATCTCTAACATTGTTCCAGTATCAAAACTTGACAAATCCATAAGAGTATGCACAGACTTCAGAGATGTAAACAAAGCATGCCCTAAGGATGATTTTCCATTACCAAACATCGATATGATAGTGGATATGACTGTGGGCTTTGAAATGTATTCTTTAATGGATGGTTTCTCTGGATACAACCAAATCAAAATTGCTCCAGAAGATCAAGAGAAAACAACTTTTACATGTGCATGAGGTACTTTTTGTTGGAATGTCATGCCATATGGTCTTAAGAATGCCAGTGCTACATATCAACGAGCTATGACATCTATCTTTCATGATATTATGCATCGAACTATGGAAGACTATGTTGATGACACCCTAGCTAAGTCTATGATAAGATCAAAACATTTGAATGACTTGAGAAAATTTTTGGATAGAATGGAGAAGTTTAGTTTCAGACTGAACCCTAAAAAGTGTGCTTTTGGTGTCACTTCTGGAAAGCTCCTAGGTTATATTGTTTCAAAGAAAGGCATTGAAGGAGATCTGGATAAAGTCAAAGCTATCATGGAGATGCAACCTCCTTAAAATATCAGTCAAATAAGAACCTTACAAGGAAGGGTGCAATCAATCAGACGTTTCATATCTCAGCTAGCAAACATATCACAACCTTTCACAAAAACATTACATAAAGGTGTGACTTTTGCATGGAACGAGGAATGTGAAAAGAACTTCAATCATATCAAGCAATATCTATCAAATCCTCCTATTTTGATTCCTCCTATTCAAGGGAAGCCATTGATCCTATATGTCTCCACCACAGATACATCACTGGGGGCATTACTAGCACAACATGATGAAAACAAGAAGGAAAGAGATATTTATTATATCAACAGAACATTAGTAGCATATGAGAAGAACTATTCCATGATTAAGAAAGCTTGTCTAGCTATGATCTTTGCATCACAGAAACTAAGACACTACATGTTATCTCATACTACACAACTGATAGCTAAGATTGATCCACTAAAGTACCTACTAGGAAAAGCTGCCCTCATAGGTAGACTAGCTAAATGGGTGATGCTATTGAGCGAATTTGACATAGAATATGTTGAAATAAAAGCTATCAAAGGCCAAGTCATTGCAGATCAGTTGGATGAAGCACCAACGTTTGATGATACACCATTACAGATGGAATTTACTGATTCCTCCATCATGCACATATCTTCTAGGACTTGGCATCTTTTCTTTGATGGATCTTACACACAAAATGGATCTAGAGCAGGAATATTATTCATAACACCACAAGGTTACTCCATACCTAAAACATTCAGACTAAAGTTTCCTTGCACAAACAATATTGCTGAATATGAAGCTCTACTTAATGGCATGAAGATAGCAATTGAGTGGTGAATGATAGAGTTGCACATTCATGGAGACTCACAGCTAGTCATACACCAAGTCAATGATGTGTACCAAAAAAAAGATGAGAAACTTGTTCCATACAAATGCATGGTAGATGACTTAAAGAAGTATTTCATATCTATCACATTTGAGCAGATTCCTAGAACAAAGAACAAGGCTGCTGATGCTATGGAAACACTATCATCTCTACTACAACAGCCCGAACATGAGCTACGTTACGAGTTCCTGGTGGAAGCACTATCATTCCTTGCATATGATTCCCCTGAAACCTGCATGATCTGCACTATTTTTGGTCATGATTCTTCCAGATACAAAAACCTATACTCCTACCTTAAAGACCAAATCATCCCTGATTCCTTCAACCGCTATGAGAAATGATACCTTATCCAAAACGCATCTCGGTATGTCATCATTGGTAATGATCTATAGAAATGGTGTCTAGATGGTATGCTACTTAGGTTTTTAGAGCATGAAGAGTCTCAACATGCATTAGAGGAAGTCCACAATGGTATATGTTGATCACATTCCAACTATTTAACACTAGCTCAAAAACTTATTGCGGCTGGGTACTATTGGCCTGAAATGGAAAAAGAGGCTATCAAATATGCAAAGAACTATCAAAAGTGTCAAGTACATGGAAACTTGATTCATGCACCAGGGAGAGATATTATTCCCTTCACTACACAATGGACTTTTCAACAATGGGCATTTGATCTCATAGGAGCTATCTATCCTCACTCATCAAATGGTCATACCCATATCATTAAAGCTACATATTACTTTACAAAATGGGTAGAAGCAGTGCCTTTGACTCAAGCAACCAACAAGAAAATCTCTATGTTCATCCTGAACTACATAATATGTCAGTATGGTATTCCACATTCTATAGTCACATATAATGGTGGCCAATTCAAGAATAAGGACTTAGATTCCTTGTGTGCTAAATTCAAGATTACACAACATTGGTCATCCATATACTATCCTCAAGGGAATGGACAAGTAGAGGCATCAAACAAGAATCTGTTGAAAATATTGCATCAAATAGTTAATAAAATAGGAAGAGACTGGCATCTCATGATCAATCTAGCTCTCTGGGCCTATAGAACAAGTATCAGAACACCCACTAGGGCTACACCATTTGCTTTAATTTATGGGTCTGAAGCGGTACTACCTATTGAGGTTGAAATCCCATCACTAAGAATTAGAATGCATAGTCTAGTAACTAATGATGACTATAGAGTGTCTAGGTTTCAAGAACTTGAACTACTAGATGAGAATAGACAAGAAACATATGATCATCTTAGAGTGTATCAGAAAATAATGTCTAGAGGCTACAACAAGAAAGTCAGACATAGAGAATTTCAGGTTGGCGATCTATTCTTGAGAGAGAATCCTAAAAATCAATCACATAGAGAATGCAAGGGGAAGTTTGAACCCAACTGGCTGGGCCCCTTTGTTATCACTGCTACTTTTGGCTCTGGAGCCTATCAACTCTCAACAACTATAGGAGAACAACTATGAGAACCAATCAATGTTCTCCATCTGAAGAAATTCTATGCCTAAGATATTCAGTCTATGGTAAAATGTCCTGAAAAAATCATAAAAATAAGAAAAAGTCCTTAAAAAAATGAACATCCTGGTGAAAACCTAGCAATAGATGCCTCAATGATTCACAAAAAAATAAAAAAATGAAAAATACAAAAAAAAATTGAAAAGATAAAAATACAAAAAAAGAAGAAAAAGAAAAAGTGCCTTGGTGAAAACCTGGAAACAATACCTTGGTAGCAAAAATAGAATCTCTTCCAAGATGGTGAAAACCCAGAAAATGGGTGCCACTTGTTAAAAAATGCTCCATCTATCAGTGCAATCTTGGTCTTTCCAACTTTTAGTCTTGCTTTAGTTTGTACATATCTCTTAATTTTTTTCCATATACTATTTTTAATAAAGTCAATATGTACACCAAACAACAAAGGCGTCTGTATCCTGTCAATGTTCAAATTTGGGGGAATCAATGTCATATCCTATAGTCCTCAGTACCTTAGACATGTCATATCCAGTCAAAAATCATTTTAAACTTCATTTGAGTCAATGTGTCTGTCTCCCTACCAGAAAGGATTTTGCAATCAAACACAAACATTAACAACAAACTGAAAACAATCTTTGCTGCATACTTTTATCTCCTTGTATGTTTACTGATTCACATTGAGATTTTTTCATATTGTGTCCTTTCAAGCTCTTCGATTATGTCCTTCATAGGATTTAGAGAGTGATGACTGGGGGCATAATCTTTTCTTTGTTTTTTTCTTTGAGTGAAAATCTAACAACTTTGGAAATTATGGATTGAAATGGTGTCCATCTGTAAGAGCCTCCATCACGTATTGGATGGCCATGTGTACCTCAACCATTGATACCTGTATGCTTCAAGGAAGTTTGATCTAACTATTGTCTTTTTGAGAAAGTTCTAACTCCTACTATGAAACACAATCTTACCCAAGGATGTGAACGATAAAGGGTCACTGTGGGTAATTCACAACAGATTCAGAATGATCTCTCAACTACTTGGTGTGTTTGTCCTGCAAGGCGTATTCAGGTCATCACAAAATTTATGTTTTGATGCTTATACAAATTGCTATATCAAAATAGACATGATATTCAGGTCATCTTGGCATTTATGCTTTGGTGCTTATATCTAATCTGACATTTTGACAAAAAGTCCATATTCATACCTCCATGTTTGTCTAGCCAGTGGGTGTTGTATTAAATTTTGACATAACAATCAATATTCATATGTTCATAGTTGTCTAGCTAGTGAACATTGTATTGATTTATCCGGTTACCTAATAAAATATTCAGTGATGAAAATGATCGACACATGATCAGTGACTAGGTCTTAGGTCCTACATTTGCATTTCATTCTACATATCACTTTTCCCTTTGCATGATTGCATTTATCTCATGATTGCCAAATCAACTTAATGCTTAAATGATTCTTCAATGCTAAACATGACACAAGGACCGAGTCTCACATGAAGGTCTCTTCACAGATCGGCAAGCAGTCACCATCCTGGGTTAAACATCCTTTTTGACAAATGACCGAGTACTTGCCTGCATCAATACCTACAAATTATATCATGCGTATCGCTGCATTACATATCATAATCATTCCATTACATTCATTGCATTATATACACATGCATCCATAAAGCATAAAACAAATCATACATTTACAGAATCCATAATCAACTGCATTGCATAATCCATACATATGACATGAAACATTGCATTGCATAATCTATACATTCTACACTAATCAAAGCATTTCAACACATTTGCATCACATGATATCATCATATGCAAAATGACAAAGTACATATGAAGTCATAACCCAAAAATTGATCTCATATATATCATAAAACCTCAGAATAGTCAGGGGTGCACTAATGACATAGTATACAAAAGAATGAGATCATGTGAGCTATCAGAACAGATCAGTATATAAACAAAATGATAAATAGAGGACAACATGACAGATCAGCTGTCTGCTTGCTCCTCCGCATCTGGTGGGGGTGGTGCAGGTGCATCTAGCGGTGGATCAGCTCGTGGTGCTCTGGCTCCCTTGGAAGCAACCATATACTAAGAATAAGTGGGTACTCTTTGTGAAGCAGGTACATAGGCATAGTATGCAGATACATAATAGGAAGCCCATGCAGTCTGATATATGACCTCTACCTGTAGTTGTCTGTTATCTGCCTCCCACTTTAGTCTCTTTCACTCAGACTCCCTCAGCTAGATCTCAAAAGTGGTGCTCTACAACTTCAGGTCCCTAATATGTAACCTGAGTCGTCTGATAATATCTTGAGGAGTCTGCCTCAGTCCAGTATCCATCTCAATAGATGGCATCTCTGTATCCTCAGGCTGATTAGCAACCTTTTCCCTGCGCACCTTTCAACGTCTAACCTCAGCTCCTAAATCAAAGTCTGGATCAACCTGTGTAGCATCAACATCAACACCTACATCCTGCTATGCACCTAAGACCTCATCTGCACTACCAATACTACCAAGTGCACCACTCTCTCCTCCAGTGTGTCTCCTCTAAAGAACTATAGGTCTACCTATTGTAGAACTCTGAGGGTGAGGTGGTCTCATCTGTCCAACTGGTCTTTGTGGAGTAACCACTACTCTAGGTCTCAGAGGTGTAGGTTGCACAATAGGAATCTGTACCTCTCGGCATCTTTGACCTCTACCCATCGGTGCACCTATAACATCTATAGCCTTCTCCATGTTTGGAATCAACTGAGTAGGATCAAAGAATCTCGTCATAGGGTGATTTTCCATCCAAGCAACAAAAGCATCAGTGACCCAAGCATCAGCTACTTGTGGTATGTAGTCCCACTCTCTTGGCACATATCCAATGTACTCCTGGTTGCACAAGGTGTAAGATAGATGAGCTATCCAACCTAATCCCATCTCTCGAACAAAATGTGCATATGTGGCATAGTCCTGTGGTGCATCCTGGATGATGCCATACTGTCTCCATACTCATGAAATGCTCAAGGATAGAAGTGGATCGACCTATTAGCACCCGACTCTGATAAAAGTAACTAAATTGAGCACGAGCAGTCAGTCATGCCTCCACCTGTAAGTATGGTCTCCATATAACAAAGGTCATGTCATCAAGGAAAAACCTCCAGTACTTAGTGATGCCCATCTGGTCTTGTGTAACATATCTTGAATATCTATAAATGAGGGGCTCCTGTGGCTGTTTGCCCTTGCCGCATATAGGTCGACATATCAGGATGTGCTCCCATGCCCAAATCTGTAATACTAGTGCACCAGAAGAAAAATACTTGCCCTTATGATACACTATCTCGTGCATCTCTGTGAACATGTGTGCAAGCAAACACTGACCCCATCCCAACTCAGAAGGTGTAGCCATCAACTGTGCTACCATCGGGGCCCAACCCATCAGAAGACCATTCTACTGATGGTTAGACATGATGATCCCACCGATCATCCCTGCAATGACAGACTCCAATCTATGGGTCTACCCATATCTCTGTACTAGAGCCTCACAGGAGATAGACTGAGCCAATTGATCATCATCACCAAACAGAGTATGAAAAGCATGAAGGCCTGCATTCCCCGCACTGATATAGTTAGGACGAGGACTGTGAAATGATATCTGGAGTATCTTGTATACATCCTCTAGAGTAATGGTAATCTCTCCAGTGGGAAGATGAAACGTCTGCATCTCAGAATGAAATCTCTAATCAACATAGTAATCAAACCATGGTTCACCCAAATCTTAGGAAACTGTATCAAGTACTCAAATCCACAGGCAGCTAGGTGCACTCTGAGAGGGTCACGCAGTGACACACAGTCTCTGGGTTGCCAGGTGTGAAATCTGGACATGTACATCAGGATAGATGACCTACACATCACAGAAATAGGGTACCCTAGTAGTAACTTGGTCAAAAATCAGGCTATAAGTACAAAAATTGAAAAGTTGACTACTACAAAAGGTACATTAAATGCTAAGGAATCAGCCTAAGAAATCAGAAAAATAAAAAATTTGACCTAAGGATGAGAAAAACACTTGCTATTTTCCATACGAGTTTTCAAACTGGTGTCAAAACTTGTATGAGTTTCTACAGGTTCCCGCATGACATTTCATGTGTACATGACAATACAGAGGTTCCCGTACGATACTTGAGGGACCTGATGAAATGTTGTATGACAGATGGGTCCCTCTCATATGAGTTTTAGACAAAATAGGGATGACACTCTACGGGAAGTTGAAAACTCATATGAGTCCATACGGACTGTCGTACAAGTTTCCATGGTGCAAAAATTGAAAAACCTAAAAATGTATAAAAAAGATCCTAAAATGCTAAAAACATGGAAAATCTAAATTCACAGAGAGGCACATAGGTCCACTTATTGGGTTCTTGTACTGGGGAGGTCGCTGGTGTCGTCAGCTACACTCAAATCGATGCGAGGAGACTGGTACTACCATGTTAGCCATTTTTCTCTCAGAGGGCTCCACAGAAATCACAAAAGACAAAAGTGAATAATGGATTGAAAATGACCCTTTTGGCCTTTATATAGGTTTTGACCTAATTTTTCAAAGTGCTCCATTTTGCGTGAAAATTGCACCCCAGGCTAATTTCGACGTTCTAAATCCATTTTCAGGATCAAAATTGAAATATGCGATCATTTACATTGTCAAAATCATGATTTAAAATTTTTAGACCCAAGACGACGACTACTTGCATAATCGACCTTCTAATCATCATAGAAATCTAGAATTCAACTTAACTAATTATCTCACATCAAACTATTGAAATTTCAACTTGGTCAACCATGGTCAAACCTAGTCAAACTTGGTCTTCAGGACCTCCAAATGATATAGAACGCGTCTCTAGACATGCATAACCAATTCTCAAATCAATTAACATGCTTCTAAACCATTTAACACTGACTTTTCTTGTCAGATTTCTATTTTCATCCTGAAGGGGGCATGGTATTGCACATCAAACAAATCTGTAAATCAAATATTTCTTTCAGTAATCGAGACAACAACCACGTCTAGTTGTTGATTCATCAAAAGACCTCGTCGCTTGGGGCACATCACTTGGGGCATATCAAATTCATCAAGATCCATATTATTCTGGTATCCTAATCAATCTAGCAAACTGTATTAGCTCTTCATAACCATCAGTTTAATTGTGTTACTTCCTTGGTTCTCCATAATTGAAGGGTTCAGATTTGGAATCCTTTCGATTCCTTTAGACAATCAGGTCTGGATTCAGGACAGTCATTTCTTCGTAATCATAGGTTCAGAATCAGGCATTTTGACACTTCTTCATAATCACCAGTTCATTGTTGATATAGTTAGCATCATCTTGATTCTTTGGTCAATCAGGTCTGAATCACCAACATCTTCAAATCTATCAATCAGTTTCTGTCTCGAAATCGGTTAATTTCTCAGGATCAGTTTCTCCACCACATAGCTGAGTCTACATCATTATAAAAAATAGATTATTCTTTGAACCACTGCACTTCACATAGTAATTCAAAGAGGGGCAAAATGTAATATCCCAAAAATGGGCTATAGGTTCATTAACCTCCTACATCAACAAATCGAACAAAATTTACATCAAAGTCCTAACCTAAGGCACATCTGCACATCAGTTTATCAAAATCCTAATTGATTTTATCCTAATTCTGCATCAAGGAATATTCCTTGAATATTCCTAATTTATCTAATTATCCTAATTGAATATTATTTGGCGATAAATCATATTTATCCTAAAATTTGATTAATTAAATATTCTCAATATTTAATTGATTAAGTTTAATCCTGCCACTTAATTATTTAATTAGATTTAATTATATTTATTTCTAATTAATATTATTTAATTTTGACAATAAATCAAAAATCCTACGAATAATAAGTTGAATTCTTATTTAATTGATTAAATTTGAGCTGTCAATATTTAATGATATAGTTTAGAATAAAAGTTTGATTTAATAATTGATTAACCCATAAATCAGTTATTTTTAAATTCAAAATCAGTTATGTTGAGAATAGATCACTTTATTTTTCAATTTTTCATATTAAATCATGCACAATCAGAAAAATAGTCAACTTTAAATCAATTATCAATTTTAATTTGTTAACTTTCTAAACTCAACATGTGATTGTGAGTTGAAAAAGTGAACTAAACTCTATTTTAAGTTAAAAAGTGCTTTTGCATGATTTTATGAGTTGATCTTTTCCTGATTTCTTGTTAACTCAAAAATGAACTTGAGTTTATCAAGAGTGATTTATGGCTTTTCTCAATGCATCCTCAAGCCCTGGATTTCTGTATAATCAAGGCTCAGATCTTCACAAAAAGATCCCTTGAATTTGCATACTTACTCTAGCGAATTTGCATATGAAGAACCAAGCTTTTGCGAAATAGGCGATTTGTGAGGTCTTTGTTTTCAATTCATTCATTTTCATATCATAGCATTGTTAGAATAGATCAATTTGCATATCATTCCAATCCATTCTAGATTAGTTTCATATCAAGTTTTTCATCTTATTGCATACAAAATCCAAAAAAATAGATTAATCTGCATTCATCTTTCATCCATCTTTCAATCATTTAAATCCTTGGTTTAGGTGTTGCATTGTCACTGATCTCAGCTTGAATATGAGAATACCATACTCACACCTAATAGAAGGTAGTAAATCACCTAGTTAGCTTATTTCATCCATATTACAAATTTCTCGATTTGCTAACCTCTAATGTTTTATTGAAGTGTTGTGTCTCCAGCTAGGTACAAAATTCACATGCATAGTGTCAAGGTTCTTTGTGGGGCTATATGTCCTAGTCTCACTTGCACGGACACAAAGAGTGCATTCAAATGAAGACCCTCACTAAAAGCCATTAGTTAGAAGCCACCCAGTTCACCCTTGAAAGGTTGACAATCTATGTGCAAGGAGAATAGTAATCTCCCCAAGACACTCACCATATCGAGCCCTCTTCAATGTTAACAATCTGATAATACAACATCATGGCTAGAGCCATTGCATGCTTGGTGCTAGCCGTATTCTAAGGAGTTGGGTGTGTTCCTAAATCAGTAAGAAAAATTTTTCAATCTCAACCAACTTCCTTTTAGGGATAAATAGTGTGCTTGTTACTTTCATTGCAAAACAAACCTATACACTTGAATCCTGCCCCTTGTAGGACTATTTTCGACAAATGTTCTTGTAACCCAAACGTTTGATGTATGCATGAAATTGGTTCTTGCCAAGAACATCCTTTGATCAATCAAGATATTGTCCTCAAGTCATGACTAATAGTGTTAAACATAAGAAAGAAAAACTCCCAGTTGCACGAGTCCATAGAGAGAATAAAATCACTGATCAAAAGATTAAAGCCAACCAATATTATTTGCAACCCATTCAAAAATTTCTAGAGGCTATTGAGAAATCAGATAAAATCATCTACAACAATCGGGTTGCTAATTTTGTTTCCAAGAACAAAGTGAACATGTCCTTTGTCACTTGGGAATCTTATGACTAAGTACCTTTGACCTTCCTTCTTCATCCTCTTCAAGTCATTCATCCCTTTCTCATCTTTTAAACATCCCTTTCTTCATCCACATTCCAAAACATTAGGAACATTAATTAGAATCTTGGACTTTAAATCAGAATCAGATCAATCCATCTTTCACACCTGCATCAAGCCATAGGGTGAAAGAATCATTCCAATAGTGTCTCATAGACCTTAATTTCAAAGAAAACATTAATCCCTTACTACTTTGAGAACTGAGTCTTTCTCTAGTAGTCCTAATCCAATCCTATTTTGTTTGAGGATCATTAGTCTATCACCCAAACAAAAGAAGACTTTAAATCAAAACCAATCTTATGTTTGCATAATAAAAAGGTCTTGTTTCACCTAGGTTTGTTCCAAACCTTTAAATCCAATCAATCCTTGAGGCTTAGTTCCTCTTTAATCCAATCTCATAAATCAATCTAAATTCTTAATTAAATCAATCAATCCAATTCAATCAATTTGATCAATCATCAAGAATTAATCATTAGTCCAAGTTGCTCCTAGTTCACCAAATTCTTTTCTTTCCATACCTGATTAATTATTCACCCTTCTTCAATTCAACCATTCTAAGGTCACTCATGCATGGTACTTAACCAATCACAAGAAAAACTAGGACAAGAATCTCTCACCATGGATAACGATCAGGAAACTATCTATCAAGAAGACTTTAATGATGAAGAAGAACCTCACATGGAATCTGACACAGTAATACCCAAAAGTGTCATGCCAATCCATGAGCTAAAGAATTCTTTGAGGATCCTAACAATTTAAGCTTAGTGGAAGACCTAATCCAAGCCAACAGTTCCAACATCTTCATGAATCTTATCCAAAGGGGGGTTACCCTCCCTAATAATTTTGATGAAACTTTGCTTGAGAACAACTTGATTCGAGCCAATGAAATTAAAGTAGATCCCATAATTCCATTGACATCTAATAACACAACTCAACCTCCCCATGATACACTTGAATTAATCTAAAAACTTTTAAAACGCCTAACTCAAACAATGGGGTGAGTAACGATGGTTTAAGTGAGGGTCATGCACCTAAACAACAACCATGGTCCTTAGGACGATGCTCTGCTTCTATTTTCTCAAAGCCTAGTGGAGTCCTAAAAAATCAAAACTCTGCACAAACAAACAACACCAATCAAAGACATAATGCATCATCAGGAGGAGGAACACATTAAGTCCATATGATCACCATTAATCCTCCTGAATTAGTCCAACAAATTGACAAGCTCAAAGGCATGATGATGGCTATGCAAAAAGGCGGGAAGAAGGAATTTTATTTTGCAGAAATATGTCCTTATCCTTTTGACAAATCAATCACTCTCCAACCATTCCCCGCCAATTTTGAAATACCGAAATTTGATAAATACAAGGGAGACTCATGCCCTGCGCAACATATCAATAAATTTTATGTAGCGACACAAGAGGTTTCCAAAAATGATAATCTTCTCCTAAGAATTTTCAATAGGAGTCTTGGAGGACCAGCCTTAGATTGGCTATTGAACCTCCCTCCTAGTTCCATCTCCACCTTTCATGATCTCACTAAAAAATTTGTTACACAATATTCTTATAACATGGAACATCAAGCATCCCTTAATGATTTGTGTAACATGAAATAAATAAATGGAGAAACCTTTGCCAGTTTTCTCCAAAGATGGCGACATCTCACCAATCGCATGCCTTGGAAAATCCCAGATTCACATCTAGTTGATATCTTTACTAAGAATCTGGTTACAGAAATGTCATTTCAGATGAAGATGGCTGCCCCAGATTCCTTCAAGCCACTCATTAAAAAGGGGAAGTCTATTGAAGATGGACTTTTGATGAAAGGAGAAATAAAACACTATACCCATAATTCATCTAACGATACTAATGATAAACCCAAGTTATGGTCTAAGAACAAGTGTGTTGTTAATGATGTAGTAATAGATGCTAAACATGTCCAAAATGTTCAAGCATCCAACAATAGTAACCAAGGCAATCACAAAAATAATGATCAGAACAATCGTAATCAAAACAATAATCAAACCAATCTGAATAATCAAAGCAATCAAAATAATTCAAATGACCAGAATCAAAATCAAGGATCTAGTTATCGTTGCTCTATATTCTCACAATATAATGGAAACAACAACAATAATCGACAACAACAACGATGACAATTTACACAGCTGGTAGATTCTCTTGATGTGATCTTTCTATGTCTAGTCGATCAAGGGATGATGGTTTACCCTAACACCAGGCCTTTCAATGAAAATCAACCTAAACCCAACTGGTATAAGGATAATGAATACTATGATTATCATCGCATAAAAGGGAATGAGATTAAAAAATGTATGAAGTTTCATCATTTTGTGCAAGATTTGATCGATGATGGTAAAATTGAAGTAGAAGGACAAAATGCCTCTACTTATAATGCCCAACTAAAAATTTATTCTAAACCTTTTCCATAACATAATCAAAACAATGCATCCATGTCCAAGGGCTTTTCCTATGATTATTCAACTAACAAAATCTCAGGAGATGAACGCACTTGTGGAAAATTAGCTGAAAATGATGTTTGTAGGTTTGAATCACTGTGTGGCCATATTGAACAATATGAAACCAATGTAAATACCTTAACTTTAAAGAGTGCAGATTACAATGTTACTACCCGCCACCCTCACATAACTATACAAGCTGCTGCCAATCCACGTGTTGTAGATCCACTTGCAGCACCATCTAGCTCGACACAACCTACATCACATTATGACTTGCTTTCCCAACTAAAGAAGACCCTTGCACAGATATCCATACTACAACTTTTACACACATCCCCCATTCACAAAGAGGTCCTCGAGAATGCCCTAAATGAGTCTCGCATCCTAGAAAATATAAATGCCTCTCAATTCCAAGCGATGATAAAAAATTTTGGCTACCCAACAACACCTGCTATTCACTAAAAAAGATTTCCAAGGTTCCAACCCCCATCATAATAAACCCCTACACATCCAAGTCACCATCCATAACACTCAGATTAAAAGAGTCCTTATAGATAATGGATCCAGTTAGAATCTTTGTACATTAAGCATGATCCGCAATATTGGTCTCTTTGAGGACCTCATTAATGTAAATAAAAGAATAACAATAAAAGCATATGATGACAAAGAAAGAGTGAGTAAAGGTCTTATTGCACCCCCCTTACAAGTGGGTCCAACCCTTATTGAAACTATTTGTTAAGTGCTTGACTTGGATCTACCCTGCAATATACTTTTGGGTAGGCCATGGATAAACACTATCTCAGGTGTCCCATCCACATTTCACCAATGTTTGAAATTCCAGGACCACAGAGCTGAAATAACCATTCCAGGAGATCATGAACCCTTTCAATATTGCAAGATGCTGGAAGGAAAGTGTTAGTGAATAGATTTTGTCTTTGTTTCTACCTTCTTTAAAACTATTACTCTATCACCCTTTCAAAGACAAATTTCTACTAATAGTTGGGTAAGTGCTGAATATGAGTCACTTCCCTCTGAATTTTAATCTAGGTACAGCTCCCTAAATAGATTTTCAATGAATTTATTTAACTAAATTCATCAATTTAGCTTTTAACCTGAAAGCTTAAAGGCCACTATATCGTTCTTCAGATGACTAGCACTTTTACCACTATTCAAAGGAAAACTAGATATACAAAAATAGAAAATCATAGTTTTCTTCCTTTTGTATCTATTCGAGATAGTATAACAATAAAATGAATCAAAAAAATATGAATCTGAATGCAACCACTGATATCTTCAAGATACTGACAAAGATCTATTGCAGAAACATGGAATGAATAAAATATCACCACAGTACATACGTCCATTCACTCCAAATTTCACAGATATGAAACAAAGTATGATTGATATATTAACTTTTCTTGCAACACATGCAAAAACATGGAATATATATATATATAAGGTCTTTAACAGTAAACTTCATATATCAGAAAATGTTTTTCTTTTTTTAAAGACTGAAAGAAACTTTAAAAGAAAAATACCAATTTTCTTCCAAAAATTTCTAACCCTTTCTACTACACAGCTAAACTACTTATAGTTTTTGCAAAGCCGAGAGGTCTCCCGAAAAACCCGACCTCTCAGTTAGAACAGTTAACAAGTAACCAAAGTAAAAGAGGACACATGTCCCTCAAAGTTTTAAGATAGTTAAACCTAACTAAATTTCCAGATCAGCCTCCTTATCGATAACACGCTCCTCGACTCCTGCGAGATTCCCTCCTTCGGCTGCGGTGGATTGGGTCACCTCCCATTGTTAGTGTGCCTGAACCAATTCCTTCAAGGAACCTTCATATTCAATATCCTCGTCATCACTGCTTCTTTTGTCCATCTACATTTCTTGACTTTCTCAATTGTTAAAGGGAATTGATCTACACAGATATACAACATTGACTCAATTCTGGCCACTTGAGTAAAATCTAAAGGCTTGGGACTGGTCTTATCTTTAATCTTTTTAAAGGTATTTTCAAACACTGCAAGGGCTATCTTCTAGTCTTGTTCCCCATGATTAACTATGTAGGTATGAGCAAAATTTATCACCTTCAGTTCAGTCATCATTGTTTTCTGCAACTGCCTGATCTCATTTTCACTATCCTTATTTTCAGTGATAGTACTCCTGATGGTGTTGAGATGCCAACTTATATTCTTTCTGAGAATAAAGAAGGTGGCTTCATCATGTGACTTTACAACTTTTTCTATGCAGAACTTTACATACCCATACTTTTATATCTCTAGCAAATTAGACATGGCTCCAAACCATTTCTCCTCTTCTCTCTCCCACACCTACCTCTATGTTTGTAGTTCACCTATCAAGACTTCTGTATTGTGAAAAACTTCCTGAGCATCCTTGAGGTACCTAAGACCACCTTTGACAATTTCACTAATCCATTCATCTACATAAGTCACTAGGGTTCGGCCTCTCTGCACTTGACTTAAGAAATTTTTACTCTTAGCAGATTCTAGATCAAAAATCTGAGGAGACTGGACTAATGGAGTGGTGTCAAAACTGTAGAACGTATTGATAAACTGGGACAGAGTTACAATCATCTGCTTCAATTCTTTCTTTGCCTTTCCATCTTGCCAGGATGAATTCAGCATTTGCTGCGCTATTTCTTTGAACAAATTATTCTTACCAGCCTGGTCCATTGTACCCAATTCCACCTTGGTGATTTCAAAATCCTCCGCTTTAACTTTTGTTTCCCCCTCTTTAGGCCTATAAGTTGCCACTTCAACAATCCATTTTCTAGTTTTCGCATCTGTGAACATTTGGGCTATAATTTTTACCTTTTTAGCCTTGGGAGTCTTTTGAACATACTTGCTCACAATATCTTTAACGGGCACAAACACAAGAACCAAGTTGCATTTTTTACTTACTGTGGATATCAACCATTGGGGTGTAATTCCAGAACTAGTAGGTTGCTTAGGTGTTTTTTCTGGTGTACCAATTACCTCTACCATGGCAACATCTAAGTTGAAGAGATCCTTATCCACTTGTTCATTTTCAGATATGTGAAAACTCATATCCTCTATCTTGTCTTCATCCAGATTAATCATTAGAATGTCCTCCCGAGCCATGCTTTTCTTAGTCTTTAACCTGCTCTTGGATCTTGTAATCCTCTATGAAGGAGCAGCTAGGTGAGGTTCAGCTACAATTTTCTTTCTCATGTTTCTGACTTGTGGTTTCTCAGAAGATGCTTCATTTTCAATTTGTGTAGGTAAATTAGAAATAGAAACAGGAGAATGTAAAGAAGTACATGCAACTTCTTCTTTTTCTACTCTAGGTTCTTTTTTCTTTCTTCTTCTTTGTAGCCACTCATTAGTCAATTGGATAAAACATACAGTTCTTTTTTCAATATCATCTTCTTCCTCTTTGGACCAGTCTATAACAAGTTCACTTTTCTCAACTGGTTTCTTGTAACTATGTTCAATCAAATTGGATCCATCATCGGTTACCCCATCTACATTAATCTGCAATCTCATGGATTGGATTTTAGATACACATAACCTGCTGTGTGCTCTTTCTTCTACTTTTGATTCATCACAATAGTCTTCCTAGAAATCTTCCAAGTGAGGTACAAGAAACATGTGTGATCTAAGCCCTAGGCTGCCACTGGCATAGTTCTTGTTATCAAATCCCACCCTTTCAGTATAGTATTTGAAATCAAAATGACGGATGTCACTAACAATACTGATGGCGTCAGCCATGGTTTTACAAGAAAATTTACCCAGTGTTATAGGGAAAGCTTTGTCCCACTCTTCTTCAGGAAGAAACCTTTTTAAAACTGTAGCAAGCTGTCGACAAATCTCAGCTAAGATAAAAAAATCAAATGTATACCTAGGTAACCTCATGGACTGGTCTTCAAAACCCCCAACCTTGATATATGTAAACCTAGGAAATTGAATATAATAGCTCCCATACTTAGTTACCAATCCTTGGGCTTCCAAACTAATCCTTTTATTAGTGACACCAGTTAGTTCAAAATAGAGTTTTCCCATGAATGTGTCGTGCACTCTCCTGTAATTCTCGACAAACTTATCCTTCTGTAAAATTGGATAATATTCATACACACACATATTTGCAACCCAGGGTTCATGTGGCATTCCGGACCATTGTCTACTACAGGATAAATAATACATGAGATAGGAAGACACGAAGAAATCGCTACCAGTCAATTTAGAGGTATTGAGCTATTCTCTCAAGGAGCTAGCAATTAACTCAGCCCAATCTAGGAGTTGCGTTCCTTCTAGAATGATTTGAACATAAAAGTACATCTAGTTAGAAAAAACATAAGCAACTTGAGATCCTCTTGCTCTATGCAGCATCAACATTAGGTCGCTAATGTAAGGGCGAACATGGGTTTTGTTGAATTTCTTAGGAAAACATGAACCCCCTCTTTGTGGGTTCAGCAACTAGCTCTTAGCTATTGAGGTACAGTTTGCATCTCTATTTTCATTTAATTTTACAATGGACTGTGCGGGAGAAAAAGTGGAGAATGCCTTTTCTAGAATTTGTAGAGCTTGTGTCACCATTTCCCTATTGACTGGCATGAGGACACTACCATCTTTCTTTTTTATTGACTTAGTTCATGCATCATAACTTTGTATGCATTCAAGAATCAGCTCTGGGCACACAACAGTAGGAGGAAAAGTTACCACAGAGCACAACCCACTATGTAGGATTTCCAAGGCTGGGGTACCGTCTAAGGAATTCAAAAGATGAGATGGAAAATCCTCAATATCATAGTCTTCTAGGTCAGTGTCTGATACTACAGGTCCATCACACACTAAACTCATTGTACTCCCAAACATATGAAAAACTGACCTCATACTGTAGAAATTAATCTTCTATTCACGCTGCAGACTTGAATTTTTAAAATATCACAGGAGTAATAGCCAAACTCACCTCTTTTCTGCAGAAGATTTTTGATTACAAGAGCTCCCAAATCCTACCTCCACGCACCAGCTTCTAAAAACACTTAGGCATTTGAAAAGAAAGATGAAAGGATATAACTTAAATAGAACAGTGAGAGCACCTGAATTAATTGCAAATCCTCCACAATGAATACCACAGGGATTTGATTTGACATTTTGTACAAATGATCCATAATTACCATTAAAAAAATCCTAAGGGCATTTAAAGATAATAATTATTCCGCACCTCAAGGGTGTACTTAACAAATTTAGACCATAATTAGCATTTCATGCTAGTCCCTAGCGGGCCCCGCTGCTTAGCTATCATTAAATTCTCTCTCCTTTCTTGGCTCCCTCGGATTCTTCTGAACAAGGAAGAACATAGTTCAAGGGAGTTCGTCATTGTTGAAACCTATTCAAGACTGTTCAACATTTTCCAACTTTAGAGTTAACTCCATTGATAATTCACATGCTTGGGAACATTCATGATTAAAGGAACATTTTGATTTGATCTTCTTCAGTGCCAGTGGTGAGAGAATTTATTCCTTTATTAACCTATCATGACCTCATGAAAGATGCAAATTGCGTGTACATCCTTGAACAGGTATGAACACTATTCAAGGCTGTTCAAATGTGTTCAAGGGTGTTCAAGAAAAACAAATTTCGCAAAATTCTAAGAAATCAAAGACACCAATAGGAACTCAAAGAAATGATGAATGTATATGATGTGCATTTAGGGGAGGAAACTCTAATATAAAAACAAGGTTTTAATACGAAGCCATAATCAAAGAATAAAAGGACCAGACTGAAACTGGGACTAACATCGGCTCTGACTGGGGACTGCTTTTTGACAAAAAGGTAGAGAACTCAGAACTCTGGTTATGCAAAAACAAAAGGGCAAGACAAAAAACAAAACACAAATAGAGGAAAGGGAAACTAACCTAATATGTACAAGACAAAACTCCAAAGGAGAAACTTACAATTTCACCAACTTCAAATCTTGCCCATTGTAGGAATATGGCAAGATTGATCCATCTGGGTAAGATAATTTGAAAGCATTAGATCTCGATTCTTTTGCAATGAGAAAAGGTCCTTTCCACAATGATTCAAACTTACTACGGGCTCCCTTTGGTTCCTTCCTTTTGTCCCATAACAGTACTTCATCTCCTTTCATAAACTTTCTAGGCCGAGCCTTCCTATCAAAGATATTCTTAATTTTAAGTTGATGTTCTGCAATTCTATCTACTAGTGCTTCCCTTTCAGCTCCTAGCTTCTGTAAGAACATGATTCTTTTCTCAGGGGAACTTTTGAAAGCTTGATCTTCAATCATAGTTTGAAGTTTAATGACAGATAACTCTAAAGGAAGAGATACCTGCACCCCTACACCATATACCAGTTCAAACGGTGCCATACCAATCACCCGTTTGGGAGTTATCCTGTCTACCCAAAGAGCTTCAAAAAGTTTTTTGTGCCAGTTCTTCCCATTATCATCCACTAGCTTCTTCATAATAGCCACTAGATTCTTATTACTTGATTTCACCTATCCATTCCCGTGAGGAAAATAATCAGATGAATGAGATAGGGAAATACTATGGTCATAGCAGAACAAAATTAACTCCTGAGATGAAAAATAAGTGGCATTATCTATCACAATCTTCTGTGGCACTCCAAAATAGACCAAAATATTATTTTTCAAAAACTCACACACCACCTAAGAATTGGCTTTCTTGGTTGGAATGGCCTCCACCCACTTAGTGAAGTAGTCAGTGGCCGTCAAAATGAAAACATCACTAGCACTAGAAGTAGGATTAACTGGGCCTATAAAATCTAGTCCCCACTACTTAAAAGGTTCATCTACCACAACAGGTTTGAGAGGTAACATAGCTAGCTATGGTTTTCTAGTAAATAACTGGCATTTTTCACACCTTCAGACAAATGCATAAGCATCTTTAAACATGCATGGCTAGTAGAAACAATTACGGAGAATTTTGAAAGCAGTAACTAAACAGGAAAAGTGACCCCTGCAAGCTTCTTCATGAAAGGCCTTTAAAAGTTGCATCTGCTGCTCCTTATCAATGCACTTGAGGAAAGTTCCATCCACTCCTCTTTTAAATAGTGAACCCTACCATATCACATATTTGTCTGCTTGAAGCCTAAGGTTGCATCTTTCTTTTGGTGTTAATCAGGAAGGACATTCGTCGTAAGTCAAGTAATAGGCTATATCGTAGAACCAAGGATCTGTTAAGCTTACTAATAGTGCATGTGATATCTCATTCCCAGACCCTTCTTCTTGATTCGGGCTTTCAGCTATAAATTTACACAAACCTTTCCCCTTGACTAGCTTTGTTGGTTTTATTGTTAGATCATATTCCTGTATCTTAGTTACCCAAGCTGCTCTCTTATTCATTGCTATTTCTTGTTGCGCGAGCAAACTTTTTACAGCAAAATTAGAAACAAAAACCATAGAATGTGAGTGGAGAATATAAAACCTGAACTACTTTATAGCTTTAACAACCACAAAGGCTTGCTTTTAAAAAATTGAGTACTTGAGTTCATGCTTCTTTAGGGGAGTATTCATGAAAGCAATTGGTGCTTCATTTTCTATCTCATTCTTTTGAGTAAGCATTGCAGATAAGGAATGATCAGAAGCATAGCAATAGATAACAAAATCTTTTTTATAATCAGGATGAACTAAAGGAGCATTGGCTACGACATTTTTGACTTCATTAAAAGATTTCTTACCAGCTTCGGTCCATTTGAAGGACTGTTTCTCACTCATCATCCCCACAATGTGTCTAGTTAACTCGAAAAAATTTGGTACAAAAGCTCGCAAAAAGTTTATCTGCCCAAAAAATGACTTTACACCGGTTCTAGTTGATGGAAGGCTCAGTTGCTAAATGGATTTAACTCTTTCAGGGTCTATCTTTATCCCTTCCTTAGAGACTATGTGACCTAATAACTTTCCTTCCATTACACAGAAGATATATTTCTTGGGATTGAGAGAAATACCGTGATCACGACACCTTTGGAGAACTAGTTGGAGATCCCTGAGATGATGTTTTCATCTTTGGGAATAGATTGTCAAATCATCAAGGTATATAACAATAATTTTATTCTTCATATTAGCAAAAGATGAGTCCATAGCCCTTTGGAAGGTTGCTCCAGCATTTATCAGACCAAAAGACATTCTATTGTATGCAAATGTTCCCCAAGGCGTAGTAAAAGCTATTTTATGCTTATCATTCTTGTAGAAACTGATGAAATATCAGATTCAACTCCAAGATCCAGCTGCATGCAATAAACCTGTCACAAAGAATGAAGCAAAAATATGGAAAAAGCAAAACCCTCTTGTGCTCAAAATGTTAGAGCTCAAACTGTATTAAGAGAGAATGAATGAAAAAATTACAAAAGCGGCTTATGAGAACATAAACCCTAAAGCCACAAAAAACTAGGTTGTGCAATAATAATTAATAGAAATATTAATTATTATGCACCTAAAAGAGATAGCTTAAGTGAAAAAGAATAATAGAGGACTTAAGTAATTAAATCAAAATGATTTAATTATAAAGTCAAATATATCTATTACTCTAACACCCCCCCTTAAGCGTAGCTCAGGAGGAAGCAAACCTAGCACAGCTAAGAAAGCAAAAAAAATGGGTCCCGGCAACAAGGCCTGATCAGGTACCCAGTGCAAGGAAATCTCTATAAACCGGAGTAAAGGAGAAAACCCAGTGGGAAAAAACTCCTCTCCAAAAAGAGATGAAAAAGCAAGCAAAGACAAGAAGGAATGACTTCAAGAGACTCTCTCAAAGGCATAAGTACAATGCGTGCTGCTAACCCCCCCCGAGAGAGAGGGTCGAGGCTCCAAAGCCCCCCAGAATGAAAGAACCCCTGGAGCAATGAGCAAACCACTGTGACTCCAATGCAGAGGAGTGAAGGTCAGTGGGTGCTGAAGAGGTGACCTCGAAGGATGAGGTGTCACTGGAAGGCCGAGCTGATGCTCAAATGAGAAGACACGAGGATCCTGAAAGGGAATCCCCAATGCAAGTGGTATGACAGGTGTGATGACACTGTCATGAGAGAGGAGATGAGTGTCCTCTGAAGAATCCTCAACAACTGCACCTGGTGGCTCGATGAATGGAGCTGGAGGATCAAGCAATGCTGAAGAAGAATCCGGCTGAACAGAAAAAAGCTCAACAGGTGGTGGCATGGCAGTCATGACAGTAGTCTCAGGAACCACACAAAGGTTCAAACGACCTGACTGTACCACATGATGCTCTCTCAAAGTAGGAGAGTCATGCTCTGGCAAAGGTGGACCAAAGTGTGAGAAGGAGTAGAGACGGGTGGAATGATCAACTGTCCCTGTAGCAACAATACTTCCGATCATACTATCTCGGATGAAGACTGAATCTGGAGTGAACTCAACTGTCTTCCCTGACCCACTGTGAGTAAGCTGAAAAACTGAGAGAAGGTTTGAAGATAGAGATGGAACATACAACACATCATTGAATGTGCCATCCTGAATGCATACAGTGCCTTTCCCACAGACAGTCATAACAGTGTTATTCCCAATGATAATATGGGAAATAGGAGAAGCCTCAAAAGAAGAGAAGATCTCCCGAGAAGATGCCATATGGTGAGAGGCACCTGAATCCAGTATCCAAGGGACCTGTGAAGGGGATGCAACAGAAGCCCGTAATGCATGACCCTTTCCAAGATCCTGTCCAGCTGTAGAATAGATAGAGGAAGACTGATAAGCAGACCCCTGTGAGCCAGAAGAGGATGGAGAGGAAAGATTGCTCTGCTGAAGAAGAGCTTGCAAATCCGCTATCTGTTTCTCGTAACCATCAAACTTCTTCTGATAGCAAAGTGACTCATCATGTGTTCCCTTCTGACAATAGGAACATGAAGGGCTCTCAGTCTTCTGTTTCTCCTTCTTAGAAGAAGATGGTGGGCCAGTAGAGTGATGAGAAGAGGAATCAGATATCTGCTTCGGTTTCTACTTCTGAGAATCCTGAAGTGTCTTGGCAAGCAATGCCTGTGACTGTGAACCTGCAAGTGAATCCATCTGAGTGATCTTGGACTGCTCACGAGTCAACCTGTCACAGAAAGTCTCAAAAGAGGGCATAACATGTCTGGTACCCAAAGCATCCATGGTGGAGTAGAAAGTGGAAGAAAAGATCTGGTACTGTCCTCGCAGCTTTGAGAGTATCAAATAGATACACTCATCATCTGTCTTGATTTTTCCACATCCCTGCAAAACTGTACGCAAAGACTTGAACTTCATCAAGAAGTCCTCTATAGTGGGGAAATCAGAAGGAGTCAAAGAGGTCAACTCTGCATCAAGCTGAAGCTTCCGGAATTCGTTGACTGTACCAAACAAGGTTGAAAACTTGCTCCAAATAGCCCTAGGAGTGGTCAAACCTTCCAGGTGAAATAAGAGACTGTCAGAGATGTTCAGTGCAATCAAACCCATGGCTTCATCCATTTTGTTCCTGTGCTGAAGAATTTCAAAGGGACGCTGCAGAACAGGTTGGTGTTCATCCAGACATGACCATAAGCCACGTGACATGAGCAGCCTGGTCATGTGTGCTTTCCATGTATGGTAATTGTGCGGTGTCAGCCGGGCCACAGAGGGATCCGACATTGAGAGGAGAAGAAGACAGAAGTAGAAGGGTCTTTTCTGAAGTAAATTACAGAAAGGAAAAACACCCCCCCCACAATGTATAAATCAAACCCTTGTACAGCAAATAACTGAAAGCACAAAAAAATGAGGAGAAAACTTGGACTCCAGAAGCAGAGAAGGAGGAAAGGAGAAGCTTTGACTTTGACGCTAAAAAAGGGAGCTCAAATGGCTGAATCAGCAAACCAAACCAGCATCATTGCGTCCGTCTTGGAAAGACCTTTCCGGTGATATATCATATGTCGATTTTCGAGTCCGTATGAACCCTGTAGGAGCAAAAACGCCCAAGTACCCCCAAAATGTAAACTCTCTGGAAAAAACCAGGGACGACAAAAAATTTGACGGCCGTATGACCGTCACAGGGCCGTCGCTGACGTCAGCATGACGTCAGAACCGTACATGGTCGGAAAAGTTTGAAAAAGGACCGGAAAAATTTTCCGGCGCCGGCAAAATGAGTGCCGGCAAGTGACGTCACCGGATGACGTCACCTGTTGCGGCGAGTGGCGGCCGGGCGGAGCACGGGCGGCGGCCGGGTGGGCCGGGTGGCGGCCGGTGAGGGAGGCGGCGGCGGCGGCGGCGGCTGGGGCGGCGGCCGGGCGGGGAGGCGGCGGGGCGGGCAGCGGGCGGCGCGGTGGCGCGGGGGCCGGGCTCCGGTGGCGCCTGGGTGGCGCGGCGGCGGAGCCTTGGTGGCGCGCTCGGCAGCGCCCAAAATTTGGTAAAAAAAGGCACTTTTTTAATATTTTTTTTTTGAAATTCGTGCCGTACGGCCTTAATAGGGCAAAAAATTTTCTCAGAAGTTTCGGATGCCAAATAGGTCGAATTTTATATGGAAATAGGGGTTTTTGGGCCTTCTGGATGCAACCGTGAGGTTGGTTTTTACCCAAAGTGCTCCAAAAAAAAGTAGCCCCCAAAATCCAATAAAAAACAACTGAAAAAAACTCAGAAAGAAAGGGCTGGATCCACAGCTTCAGTAAACTTTGAACAAGCTGCAGTAGCAAGGCTCTGATACCATGTAGAAACTGATGAAATATCAGATTCAACTCCAAGATCCAGCTGCATGCAATAAACCTGTCACAAAGAATGAAGCAAAAATATGGAAAAAGCAAAACCCTCTTGTGCTCAAAATGTTAGAGCTCAAACTGTATTAAGAGAGAATGAATGAAAAAATTACAAAAGCGGCTTATGAGAACATAAACCCTAAAGCCACAAAAAACTAGGTTGTGCAATAATAATTAATAGAAATATTAATTATTATGCACCTAAAAGAGATAGCTTAAGTGAAAAAGAATAATAGAGGACTTAAGTAATTAAATCGAAATGATTTAATTATAAAGTCAAATATATCTATTACTCTAACAATTCTCTGCCACACTTACTTGGTTATACCCTAAAAATCCATCAAGCATTGATATAATCTCAGATCCGGCCATAGTCTGCAAAACATACTCCATCTTTGGTAGGGTGTAATTATCCTTCAGGCTTGCTTGGTTCAAGTTGTGAAATTCTACGTAGATTCTGATTTCTCCATTCTTTTTCCTTATTGGGACAATATTCGCAATCCAAGTGGAGTGGTGGATTGGGTATATTATCCTTTCTTTCAGCATTTTATCCACCTCCCGCAATATAGCCTCTGACACTTTGGGATTATAACTACGCAAATTTTGTCTGAATGGTTTACATTCTGGTTTGAGGGGTATATTATGAGCAAAAGTTCCACCTCTAAAATCCTTCAGGTCGTCATAATTCTAGGTGAAAACATCTGAATAAGATGTCAACAATGATTGAAGTCTTCCTTTTTCCTGTGAGGAAAGAGTAGTTCCTACAAATATCCATTTAGACTATTTCTCATCTCCGATGTTAATCTTATCATACTCTTTAAGTGTTTCAGGATGAGGATTTTCTTTTCCTAAAGCGAAGCTATCATCCCTTCTAGAATTTTTTTTTTCAAGTGTAACCAAGCCCTTTGGAATTTTGTTACCTTTTAACTACACTATTTTGTTTGGTGATTGTTCTTCGGAAACAAGCTCTTCACATGTCTCACTTGACCCTTCAAAATAAGTGGATGCAAAAACCTCCACATAGGCCATGAAGTCTTTAATACTAGAATCATTTTCAAACACTTGTAAATGATCGACATTATCAGGAACTGCTGGCCTATAAATCATTTCTATTTTATAAGTGTCTATTATGAAATTAGGATGGGGAAGCAATAGAGAAGCTGAAATAGCTAAAGAATTTTCCCTTGAATTTAAACTTCTTGGAATAGCTTCTATAGAAAAAGCATCAAAACCTTCAATCTCTTTCCAAATCAAATCTCTATAGTGCTTCAACCATTCATTTTTCACTATGAATTGACCTTTCACTTGTTTAATGATTAGCTCAACATCCCCTCTAGCAATAAAGATTGTGATTCCATGAGCTTTTGCTTCTTGTAAGCCTAACAACAAAGCTTCATACTCTACAGTATTATTAGTGTTCTTAAAATCTAACTTAAAAGAAAAGGGAAAACATTCTCCATCAGGACCTTTAAGAACTACCCCTACTCCAGATCCAACATTTGCACAACTATCATCAAACTCCATTGACCGGATTTGAGTTTCCTGATCCTGATCTTTTGAAACAGGAGAGACTTCGTCTGCCATAATTAGGTAATTTCCAAATTGACACTCCTGATATAAAATCTGAGCTTTTGGGTTATCTGAAGGAAAAACCGTGTACTTATTCTTTGCTTTTGGTTCCAGCTTAACTTTTTTCTTACCCACAGGAATGACTGCTTCAGACCAGTCCATCTTAATCTCTCCTCCCATGTTTCTGCAAAAAGTCCTACTTATAAGCATCCCATAATTTGCTGGGATATCAGCTACAAGAATTGTTAATTTTAATCTCTTATCTAGATGGGTGGCTAGCACAACTAGGGCATCTTTCACTTGACTGATCAGAGGTACTTGGTTTCCATCCATTGAATAGCATCTCCCAAAAGTCTTCATCAAAGTCAGGCCAAGGGATTTTGCAACAGAGGATGACATGATATTATCGGATGCCCCTGAGTCAATTATACAATTGCTCAATTTAAGACCATTAAGGAGCAGGGAAATATAGAAAGGCTCAGGTTTTTTGGTTTCATGAATATCACATTCAGCTTCTGAAGTGGAGGTTTTAGATGAATTAATCTGGTTACTATCCGTAGGGGGAACTACTAAAGGAGGTTGGACAAAAGAATCAGATTGATTAGCTATACACTAATCAGTGCGGGAAGAATCAAGAGTTTCACCCTTAACATATTTAACCAGCTTGTCAAGTTCTTTTCAGTTTAATCTTAAATATTTGGTAGGAAAAATTTGGATACCAGAAGATTTACAAAATTCAACTATGTCAAAAGAAGGGACTCGTGCATCTTTTTGCAAAATTTTAAATTCTGAAGACTTTACACTTGGAACGGGTGGATTACTTACAGGCTCTTTACTTTTGTTGGCAGTGTTTGATGTTGAAGGACTATATTTAGGGGACCTATAATTATGGGTGAGCATAGCACACATTGAATCTTCAAGAGTGACCAAAATTTCTCCTCTTTCAGAGTCTAATTCATATTCTAGGTAAAATGAGCCAGAGTCACTCTTGAGCCATTTCTTCAACCTTCACCTCTCGTAATACATCTGGGGTTAATTTCATTTGCATATGTCTCATCATGTCTGGACATGTATCACCATCATGATATGTTGTTAAATGAAAAGAACACATAACTCCCTCCTTGGAAGGTATTTCAATGGCCAATCTGGGCTAAGTTGAGGGTGGAAAGGAATTTTTACCATGCCATTGACCAGGTTCCTTTCTGTTGGCATCTTGATATGGAGAAGAATAAGTAGATCCTTATTTGGGTAGTTGCCTTTTCAATGCTATAACATAATTCATTAATCTTTGAACTAATGGATCTGAGGAAGAAGTAGAAGTTTGAGAATGTGGAGCTTGAAGATCTTTCTTCCACTTTCCCACTGTAATCAAGTCATCCTCTGACTCTATCGCCTAGTTTTGAGCTGTTGCCAGATCTGCTGGCCTACTTCTTCTAAGGTGAAAACCAATATCTTGGGGCATGGAGTTAACAAAGAAACATTGTTGGTTTTCAAGGGTGGGTCTTTTGTCAGTAGGAATCTTATGAACAAATTTATTATACCGAGCCACATAGTCTCTCATAGGCTCATGAATTTCCTTCTTCATCTGTGTAAGTTGTGCTAATAGAGAATGCTCATCATCAGCACTCTTGAAACACCCTTCAAAGGTAGTTTTCATTAAGTTCCAGTCAGTTATAGATCCTATAGGTAGGTGTCCAAACCACTCAACCGCTCTTTCAGTGAGAGTTTGCATGAACAATTTGACTGCTACATCCTCAGTCTGCACCCCCAGAATATAGGTAGCTACATTAAAAGCATTCAAATGCTCTTCTACATATACTATGCCATCTCAGGTGAATTTTGGAAGGACATCTTTAGCTCCTTTTGGAAGAGCATGGTGAGCATTCAGAGCTAAAGGTCCCACTGCATTACCCTATGGTTGAGCCATGATAACTACCGGGAAGATAGTTTGGAGAGGAGGATCTTGTATGTTTGACAAGGTTAAGGCTTGCCAATCATAGGTCTTAGGAGATGACTTGAAAGTTTCTCTAGGAGGAGAGGATGGTCTTCTATGAGCCTTTATCTTGGAGGGGTGGACTTTTGAGGTTTCAAGATTTCTCAACTCTTCAAAGATACTATCAAAGATACCTGCCTCTCTTTGAGACCTGGTATAAGGTCTAGAATCTAGTTTTGTAATTTTATGGTCTTGGGATGCCTCTGTCAACTACTGCAGCTTCCCGGGCAATAGGGAGACCTCTTAACCACTCGCCAATTTCTTCCTCCTCTTCTAATACTAATTGAACTTGGTGATATTGTTGACCACTTGTTCGTACTTTCCAAGTCAAGTTATTTAGGTCTACAATAATATCCTCTTGGGTGTCATGGAAATCTAAACCAGGCTGTAAAACTGGGGGTAGTTCAGCTTGACCAGGTATTACATTAGCAGGTAATACCATGATTATACATTTAACAAAGTGAAGACACTGGTTTATTATTTTCACTCCCTAGTAGAGTCGACAAAAATTTGTTAGTGAACATATTTTTTCTTTGTTTCTACCTTCTTTAAAACTATTACTCTATCACCCTTTCAAAGACAAATTTCTACTAATAGTTGGGTAAGTGCTGAATATGAGTCACTTCCCTCTAAATTTTAATCTAGGTACAACTCCCTAAATAGATTTTCAATGAATTTCTCAAACTAAATTTATCAATTTAGCTTTTAACCTGAAAGCTTAAAGGCCACTATATCATTCTTCAGATGACTAGCACTTTTACAACTATTCAAAGGAAAACTAGATATACAAAAACAAAAAATCATAGTTTTCTTCCTTTTGTATCTATTCGAGATAGTATAACAATAAAATGAATCAAAGGAATATGAATCTGAATGCAATCACTGATATCTTCAAGATACTGACAAAGATCTATTGCAAAAACAAGGAATGAATAAAATATCACCACAGGACATACATCCATTCACTTCAAATTTCATAGATCTGAAACAAAGTATGATTGATATATTAACTTTTCTTGCAACACAGGCAAAAACATGGAAAATATATATATAAGGTCTTTAAAAGTAAACTTCATATATCAGAAAATGTTTTTCTTTTTTTAAAGACTGAAATAAACTTTAAAAGCAAAATACCAATTTTCTTCCAAAAATTTCTAACCATTTCTACTACGCAGCTAAACTACTTATAGTTTTTGCAAAGCCAAGAGGTCTCCCAAAAAACCTGACCTCTCGGTTAGAACAGTTAACAAGTAACCAAAGTAAAAGAGGAAACATGTCCCTTAGAGTTTTAAGACAATTAAACCTAACTAAATTCCCAGATTAGCCTCCTTATCGATAACACGCTCATCATCTCCTATGAGATTCCCTCCTTCGACTACCGTGGATTGAGTCACCTCCCATTGTTTGTGTGCCTGAACCAATTCGTTCATGAGTTGTATATGAGGAACCTTCATATTCAATATCCTCATCATTGCTGCTTCTTTTGTCCAGCTACACTTCTTGACATTCTCAATTGTTAAAGGGAATTGATCTACACACAGAGATACAACATTGACTCAATTCTGGCCACTTGAGTAAAATCTAAAGGCTTGGGACTGGTCTTTTCTTTAATCTTTTTTAAGGTATTTTCAAACACTGCAAGGGCTATCTTCTGGTCTTGTTCCCCATGATTAACTGTGTAGGTATGAACAAAATTTATCACCTTCAGTTCAGTCATCATTATTTTCTGCAACTGCTTGATCTCATTTTCACTATCCTTATTTTCAGCGATAGTACTCCTGATGGTGCTGAGATGCCAACTTATGTTCTTTCTGAGAAGAAAGAAGGTGGCTTCATCATGTGACTTTACAACTTTTTCTATGCAGAACTTTACATACCCATACTTTTCTATCTCTAGGAACTTAGACATGGCTCCAAACCATTTCTCCTCTTCTCTCTCCCACACCTGCCTCTATGTTTGTAGTTCACCTATCAAGACTTCTGTATCATGCAAAACTTCCTGAGCATCATTGAGGTACCTAAGACCACCTTTGACAATTTCACTGATCCATTCATCTACAGAAGTCACTAGGGTTCAACCTCTCTGCACTTGACTTAAGAAATTTTTACTCTCAACAGATTCTGGATAAAAAATCTATAGAGACTGGACTAATGGAGTGGCATCAAAACTGCAGAATGTATTGATAAACTGGGACAAAGTTACAATCATCTACTTCAATTCTTTCTTTTTCTTTCCATCCCGCCAGGATGAATTCAACATTTTCTGCACTATTTCTTTGAACAAATTATTCTTACCAGTGGGGTCCATTGTACCCAATTCCACCTTGGTGATTTCAAAATCCTTTGCTTTAACTTCTGGTTCCCCCTCTTTAGGCTTGTAAGTCACCACTTCAGCAGTCCATTTTCTGATCTTCACATCTATGAACATATAGGCTATAATTTTTACCTTTTTAGCCTTGGGAGTCTTTTGAACATACTTGCTCACAATATCTTTAATGGGCACAAACACAGGAACCAAGTTTTATTTTTTACTTACTGTGGATATCAACCATGGGGGTGTAATTCCAGAACCAATAGGTTGCTCAGGTGTTTTTTTTGGTGTACCAATTACACCTAGCATGGCATCATCTACGTCGAAGAGATCCTTATCCACTTGTTCATTTTTAGATATGTGAAAACTCATATCCTCTATCTTGTCTTCATCCAGATTAATCATTAGAATGTCCTCCTGAGCCATGCTTTTCTTAGTCTTTAACCTGCTCTTGGATCTTGTAATCCTCTGTGAAGGAGGAGCTAGGTGAGGTTCAGCTACAATTTTCTTTCTCTCGTTTCTGACCTGTGGTTTCTCAAAAGATCCTGCATTTTCAATTTGTGTAGGTAAATTAGAAACAAAAACATGAGAATGTAAAGAAGTACATGCAACTTCTTCTTTTTCTACTCTAGGTTCTTTCTGCTTTCTTCTTCTTTGTAGCCACTCATTAGTCAATTGGATAACACATAAAGTTTATTTTTCAATATCATCTTCTTCCTCTTTGGACCAGTCTATAACAAGTTCACTTTTCTCAACTGGTTTCCTTTAACTTGGTTCAATCAAATTGGATCCATCATCGGTTACCCCATCTACATTAATCTACAATCTCATGGATTGGATTTGAGATACACACAACCTACTATGTGCTCTTTCTTCTACTTGTGATTCATCACATTAGTCTTCCCAGAAATCTTCCAGGTGAGGTATAAAAAACATGTGTGATCTAAGCCCTAGGCTGCCACTGGCATAGTTCTTGTTATCGAATCCCACCCTTTCAGTATAGTATTTGAAATCAAAATGATGGATGTCACTCCCAATACTGACGGTGTTAGTGATGGTTTTACAGGAAAATTTACCTAGTGTTATAGGGAAAGCTTTGTCCCACTCTTCTTCAGGAAGAAACCTTTTTAAAACTATAGCAAGCTATCGACGATTCTCAGCTAAGATAAAACAATCAAATGTATACCTAGGTAACCTCAACGACTGGTCTTCAAAACCCCCAACCCTGATATATGTAAACCTAGGAAACTAAATATAATAGCTCCCATACTTAGTTACCAATCCTTGGGCTTCCAAACTAATCCTTTTATCTGTGATACCAATCAGTTCAAAACACAATTTTCCCATGAATGTGTCATGCACTCTCCTGTAATTCTCGACAACCTTATCCTTCTGTAAAATTGGATAATATATATACACACACATATCTTCAACCTGAGGCTCATGTGGCATTGTGGACCATTGTCTACTATAGGCTAAACAATACATGAGATAGGAAGACATGAAGAAACCGCTACCAATCAGTTTAGAGGTATTGAGCTATTATCTCAAGGAGCTAGCAATTAACTCAGCCCAATGTAGGAGTTGTGTTCCTTCTAGAATGATTTGAACATAAAAGTACATCCAGTTGGAAAAAAGATAGGCAACTTGAGATCCTCTTTCTCTATTGAGCATCACCATCAGGTCGCTAATGTAAGGGTGGACATGGGTTCTGTTGAATTTCTTAGGCAAACTTGAACCCCCTCTTTTTGGGTTCAAAAACTAGCTCTTAGTTATTGAGGTATGGTTTGCATCTCTATTTTCATTGAATTTTACAATGGATTGCACAGGAGAAAAAGTGGAGAATGCCTTTTTTGGAATTTGCAGAGCTTGTGTCACCATTTCCCTATTGACTGGCATGAGGACACTACTATCTTTCTTTTTTATTGACTCAGTTCATGCATCATAACTTTGTATGCATTCAAGAATCAGCTCTGGGCACACAACAATGAGAGGAAAAGTCACTACAAAACACAACCTACTATGTAGGATTTCCAAGGCTGGGGTACTATCTAAGGAATTCAAAAGACAAGATGGAAAATCCTCAATATCATAGTCTTCTAGGTCAGTGTCTGATACTACAGGTCCATCACACACTAAACTCGTAGTACTCCCAAACATATGAAAAACTGACCTCATACTATAGAAATTAATCTTCTATTCATGCTGCAGACTATTGAATTTTGAAAATATCATAGGGGTAATAGCCAAACTCACCTCTTCTTTGCAAAAGATTTTTTATTACAAGATCTCCCAAATCCTACCTCCACGCACCAACTTCTTAAAAGTCTTAGGCATTTGAAAAGAAAGATGAAAGTATATAACTTAAATAGAACCGCGAGAGCACTTAAATTAATTGCAAATCCTCCACAATGAATACTGCGGGGATTTGATTTGACATTTTGTACAAACGATCCATAATTACCATTAAACAAATCCCAAGGGCATTTAAAGATAATAATGATTCCACACCTCAAGGGTGTACTTAACAAATTTGGACCATAATTAGCATTTAATGCCACTCCCTAGTGGGCCCCACTTCTTAGATGTCATTAAATTCTCTCACCTTTCCTAACTTCCTCAAATTCTTCTGAACAAGGAAGAACATAATTCAAGGGAGTTCGTCATTGTTGAAACCTGTTTAAGACTGTTCAACATTTTCCAACTTTAGAGTTAACTCCATTGATAATTCACATGCTTGGGAACATTCACGATTAAAGGACCATTTTGATTCGATCTTCTTCAGTGCTAGTGGCGAGATAATTTATTCCTTTATTAACCTGTCATGACCTCACGAAAGATGCAAATTGTGTGTACATCCTTGAACGGGTATGAACATTGTTCAAGGCTATTCAAATGTGTTCAAGAAAAGAAAAGCTCAAAAAATTCTGAGAAATCAAAGACACCAATAGGAACTCAAAGAAATGATGAATGTATATGATGTGCATTTAGGGGAGGAAACTCTGATATAAAGACAAGGTTTTAATATGAAGCCATAATCAAAGAATAAAAGGACCAGACTCAAACTGGGACTAACAAAAAGTAATGAAACTATTGCCCATTAAATGAATATGTTCATCCACTTTCACAAGAGATTCCCATCTAGCACACTTCTTTTGAAGAAAAATTGTCTAAGCAAGCCAAGGGAAAAGAAAAGGTTACCCAAGAAAAGAATACTGAGCCTAAAAAATAAAGTTAGGTTCACTGATCAAGGCCTAGGGGAATACAAATTTGAAAATTCCCCGTGCATTGGTCAACTCCCCCTCTCTCCCAGATCTTATGGAAAACCTTCACAACTCTTCCCTAAGGAAAATAAAGAAACGATGAAGTGTAAACAGATTACATTTGAACATTGGGGATCTCTTTTAGACAAACATATGGAGCATAATGTTCTTTCCTAGCTTTTTGATGAAGAAGAAGTCAAACCTGTAGACATTCCTAAAGGGAAGTATATAAAGGCCACACCCATTGTTGAAATCATGGGATATCATGGCACTAGCATCAGAGAAAATGAAACTGGAAGAAAAAATCTCATTAAAGCAACTGGATACCCTTAAGGAAGAGGATTGGGTTCCATAGAACCTAAGAAAACCTTTTCCAATGACTATTGTTTGATTGAATCTGATTCAGATACTGAGGAAGAGTTCTTTGAAGTCCCTTTCTAGTACATTGAAGATGATCTTGATACCCATGTCCTCCATATCACCCAATTTGACCTTTCCTCGCCCACTCCCCCTTACCAATCCTGAACTAAGTGATTGGGACCAACAAGATTCACCACCTGCCTTAGTCATATGCAATTCAGATGAGGTAGTTCTAGCAATTTTTAGACTAATAAATCTCCAAGACAGTGAACGTCAAATTCACTAAAACAAGAAAGCCTACTTCGGTAGCCAAGTCAACTCTCTTAGTCACAAAAATGAAGAAAAAGAAAATTAAAAAAATGATAAAACATCCTTGGGTGAAAACCTTTCTGAGGCACCTTTGGATGGAGAAAAAGATAAAATAAAGGATGTGTCCTCTAGTGAAAACCTCTTTGAGGTGCTAGAGGAGGGGGGAAGTTTACTTTCCATTCATGTCACTACCATCAGAGAAATCATCTATCCTCATAGAAGAAACAATTGCGGTTAATATGGGCACAAAAATAGATCCTAAGATCACCTACATTGTAGCCTCTCTAGATGAGATAGAACAAGAGTCCATGACTACATTCCTAAAGAAAGCCCACATTAATTTTGCATGGACGTATAATGATATGCCTAGACTTGATACTGACTTGGTTGTGCATCATCTCACTATGGATCCTAAAATCAAACCTGACAAGCAAAAATTACGCAAGATGCATCCACAAGTGGCACTCTTGGTTAAAGCTGAATTGCAAAAGATGCTAGATGCAGAATTCATCAGGCCCATAGACTATCCTGAATGGGTCTCCAACATTTTACCAGTAGGTAAACCCTCTGGGGGCATCCAGATTTGTACTAATTTTAGAGATCTTAATCTCACCTGCCCTAAGGATGATTTTCCACTTCCAAACATTGACATCATAGTGGATTTGACTGCTGGGCATGAAATGTTGTCCCTCCTGGATGGTTTTTTTGGATATAATCAGATTCACATAGCAGTGGAAGACCAACATAAAATTGCATTCACTACACCGTGGGGTACATTTTGTTATCAGGTCATGCCCTTTGGTCTCAAGAATGCAGGCGCCACATACTAGAGAGCCATGACGACCATATTTCATGACCTTCTTCATGTGATCATGGAAGATTATGTGGATGATATCTTAGGAAAATCCAAGACACGAGAATCACATATTTCTATTCTCACTACAATCTTTGATAGATTGGAAAAGTATAAGGTCCGATTGAATCCCAAGAAATGTGTCTATGGTGTACAATCAGGTAAGCTCTTAGGCCACATTGTCTCTCATAGGGGAATATAAGTGGATCCTAAGAAGGTGAAAGCCATTTTGGAGATGCCACCTCCTAAGAATTTGAAACAATGAAGGAGCTTACAAGGAAGACTCTAATCCATCTGGAGGTTTGTGTCACAACTAGTGGACAAGGTGCATCCTTTCTCTCACCTACTAAGAAAGGATATTAAATTCATTTGGGACTGCTTGTGTCAAAAGGCTTTTGAATAGCTCAAGGTGTATCTAGCTAATCCACCAGTTTTGGTGCCACCTATTCTAGGAAGACCTTTGATTCTCTACATCTCCGCAACTATAGTAGCACTGGATGCTCTCCTAGCATAGTTAGATGACAATGGAAAAGAGTGTGCCATATATTATCTTAGCAGGAATTTAGTGGGTTATGAGCTCAACTATATAGCTAATGAGAGACCTTTCCTACCTATAGTCTTTTATACACAAAAGCTATGTCATTACATGCTTAATCACAAAGTACAGTTGATAGAAAAGATTGACCCACTTAAGTACTTGTTATCTAAAGCTGCCCTAACAGGTCGCACAAAAAAATGGGTCATGATCCTTAGTGAATTTGATATTGTGTACATAGAATGTAAAGAAATCAAAGGAAAAGAAATAGCATATCAACTTGTAGAGGCTCCCATTCCTGGAGATCATCCTATTGTCAGAGACTTTCCTGATGAAACTATCATGACTGTCACTCCCAACATTCAGTGGAAGCTTTATTTTGATAGATCTTTCACCCAGAAAGGATTAGGGGTAGGAATTCTATTTGTGACACCTCAAGGGAATTTTATCCGTAAATCTTACAAACTGGCATTTTCTTCCACAAACAACATAGTAGAATATGAGGCCTTGGTCATAGGGCTTTGCCAAGCTATCAGATGGAAGATCACAAGTTTTCTTATTTTTGGTGACTCCCAATTAGTTATCAAACAAGTAAATGATGAATTTCACACAAAGGATGATAAGTTTCTCCCTTACCAACACATGGTCGAAGATCTCAAACAATATTTTTCAAGCATCATTTTCCAGCAAATCCCAAGAGAAAACAATAAAGCAGCAAATGCCATGGCTACTATTGCTTCACTAATATCTATGCCAGAAACAACAGTGTGGATTTCTTGTCAAGAATATTATGGTCCCTGCTTATGACCAGCCAGATTCTAAGATGGTGTGTGAAATTGTTGGTCCCGAATCACCTTGGTATCAAGAGATCCTTTCCTATCTTCATGATAAAACCATTCCCCTCACTCTTACGCCTAACCAACAAAAACATTTCGTCCATCGCACTTCTTGTTACACAATCCTTGGAGACACCCTTTTTCATAAACACTTTGATGGGAGTCTTCTTTGATGTCTGAATTTGGAGGAAGCACACACAACCTTGGAAGAGGTGCATCAAGGAATCTGTGGCACCCATTCTAGTGGTCTCACTTTAGCAAAGAAGTTACTCCGCACTGGATACTATTGGCCGAAAATAGAGTATGATGCCTATCATTATGTGAAGAAATGTATTCCTTGTCAGCAACATGGTGATTTGATACACTCTCCCACTCAATCCCTCCAACCCACCATCACACCTTGGCCTTTCTCCCACTGGGGTTTTGACCTTGTGGGCTAGATATTTCCAAACTTTGTCGGTGGTCACAAGTATATCCTAGCTGCCACCAAATACTTTACCAAATGAGTCGAAGCAATCCCGCTCACCTATACAACTGGTAAGAAAATTTATAAGTTTATCCTGGATTATATCATTTTCTGGTATGGCATCCCAAAAGATCTCCATACTGATAATGGAACACCCTTCAAGAATCAGAATGTCTCTGACCTTTGCAATAAATTTGGCATTACCCAATATTGTTCATCCAGGTACTTCCCGCAGGGCAATGGTAAAGCTGAGGCTAGAAATAAAACTATATTAAAGATCCTCAAAAATACTGTTGATGATGCTGGCTGTGATTGGCACCTACAACTCAATCCTTCCCTTTGGGCCTACCACACCTCCATTTGTACTCCTATTGGCACCACCCCATTCACCCTTGTCTATGGTTTTGAGGTTGTCTTACCCATTGAAATTGAGCTCCCTTCCCTTAGGATTTCTCTCAAGAACTTGATGTCCGAAGAAGAATATAGGGTTGCCCACTTGCAAGAGCTACAACTCCTTGATGATAGATGCCTCAATGCCCTTAACCACCTCTATGTGTATCAAAATTTCTTGCTCTTACAGTTTAAAAAGAACATCAAACCTCGTGAGTTTGATGTAGGTGATTTGGTCCTGCAACATAACATGAAGAATCTTTAGAATCAAGAAAAGAAAGGGAAGTTTGAACCCAATTGGTTGGGTCCATTTGTTATTACTGCTAAATTTAGTTTTGGGGCATATTAGATTGCAACACCTGAGGGAGATCCACTCCCTAATCTTGTAAATATTCTACATTTGAAGTGATTTTATGCGTAGCTCAACATTTAGTTCCTATACAGTGTTATTCAATAAAAAATCCTAAAATTCAGAAATGATCCTGAAAAAATCCTAAAAATAAAAAGTTCTGAAGAAATCCTAAACATCAGAAAAGCAAAAAATCTTAAAAAGAAGAAAATGTTCTTGAAAAGATCATTGTTTGGTAAAAACTTGGTAAACAGGCACATTACAAAAAAAAAGAAAAAAGAAAAAAAGAAACAAGCACTCTGGACAAGTATTATGGTGAAAACTTGTTTCAGGCACCATGATAGTAGATTTGGATCCATTTTCTTCCCGTCCACTATACATATCCATCCTCATCTTGGTCCTAATTTTCAGTCATCGCTTTCTGCATAGCCATAAAGATCCAACCAAAATTCCTAGCAAGCTGAGCTTAACCCCATCACATTGAGCTTTTCATAGACACAATGATCACAAAAGTGTTTATCAAAATCAACATCGAAATCAAATCTCTGATTTATTGTTCCTTTCACATCTATTGCCAACAAATATCCATTTTCGTCAATCAATCTTTTCCCTGTAGGATGCGTCCTTCCTCAGTCGGCTCAAATCAATCTCATCAATTCAATTCTGTTCATGGCAAGAACTGTGGACCGAATGACCACTTGGTTAGAAGGCCTTCTTTGTTGATTTTATCTTTTATATGAATAGATCATACTCATGATTACCTTGATCTTTCATATCTTGGTATATTGTGACTTGTGAAATCTGATGCAAGTGTCGATTGTGATATGATCTATTTTTGGATACTTTAGGAGCATTTTTATTGGTTTCTCAGTTATGATTATGTGTATCTTAATGGGGGAAACTAGTTAGCATACTTATATCTCTTACAAGACCTAAGTGTGCCCAGACCTCTCTAATAAGTATATGTCATAGGTTCCATCATAGTAAGGAAATCTACATCTCTATTCCTAAAAGCTATTTGAGAGTCTAGTCCATGCAATGGAGCAATGTCATCTATGCTTTTATAACACATGATGCATACCTCCTATTGCAATATCAAACTAGGGTGTGCTCTCCAATATGAACGCAAGTGATCCCACTAAAATCATGTAGTCAAGTTGCATTATAGCTCAATTACATCTTAGTTAGTTTGTTTTTTGTATTTTTGCTTGAGACAAGGGTCATGTTTATACACCCTTTCCTCCCCCTTTTTCATCCAATGCAAACCTCCCATCTCCCTCCTTGACTTAATCCCTACAAATATTGTTCCTAGATAGCTTTCCCTCGGCAAATGGATCACTTCTCCTCTCCCTCATTCTTCTAGCAGGCAGAGACGCCTGTCTGGAAACTAGAGGCTCCACCATGAGCTTCCTCTCTCTTTCTCTTTCTCTATCTATCTCTCCTCTTTCTCTCTCTCCCCATCCCTCCCTCTCCCTAGGTGACTCCACCCAAGCAGAGATGCCTGTCTGGGGATGGGTGGTTCATCCCCTAGACAGGTGGCTCCACCTTGGTGGAGACGCCCATAAGGGGATGGGCGACTCTGCCCCTAGACAAGAGGCTCCACCTAGGTGGAGATGCCACTCTGGGAATGGGTGGATCCACCCCAAGACAAGTGGCTCTACCCCAAGCGGAGTCACCTATCCATCGGTGGAGACGCCTATCCGTCGGTGGAGATGCCTATCTGTTGGTAGAGATACCTGTCCATCGACGGATGGGCAGATTCGCTAGTAGACAGGTGGCTCCACCTATAGATAGGTAGCTCCATCTATGAACAAGTGGATCTACCCTCCTTCATTGAGCGTCCATTCTTGTCTATAGTCGATGGCTCCACTGCCATTAGATCTTTCCCTTCGCTAAGTGGCGACACTCATTCTATCGTATGCCACGTTCTCCCTTTTCTCTTGCCATTAACTCCTGACACAACCAACTGGAGCCAACACAAAGGTGGATTTTTGAACTCACTGGATCACTCCTATCTGTTGCCTGTCGATTGACCCTTCCTTTCTATCAAAGTCATGCAACGTCTTTTCCCCTCTCTTTTTCATGAAAATTGGCAAAAAAATTTATTTTTGACCTATTTTTTTAGGGGGCACATCCTCTTACTGACTTTTCCTTTGTGCACTTCTTAGGTCCCTTTTTTCCTCTAGGGCATCTATATTTTCTTTTCTTTGACGCGATGCCATTTTTGACACCGCATCAAAGAGGGGCAAAATGTAGACACCTAAATTCATCCTTTAACATTAATTAAATTTAATTTAATTAATGACCCCAAATAATATTATAGTTAAATTTTAATTAATTATATTTGTTAAATTCATCTATTTATTTAATTAAATAAATTTACTAATTTTAGTATTTGAATTAAATTTAAATACTACCTTTCATAATGTATTAAATTTAATTTAATACAGGTTCCTCCATATTCCCTGTTTAAATAAATTTTTAATTTATTTAATTCCCTCACATTCTTTATTTCTACTAAGCCATGATTAAATTAAATTTAATCCTAAATCCAACCTAGATGCTATCCTACACACATCACTTTCTATCTAATAAACCTACTCACTAATTAACTAAGGTTAATTAGGCTAATTTTTGGATTCCTACATCCATTAGTCCTAATTATTTTTTCACACGTGTGAGAAAATTTCTAAAAATTGTCTTTTCAAAAATTGCTAAAATTTGCATAAACAAGGCTTCTTGCATTTTTTATGACACTTCTTACACCTTCTAAAATGGTGAAAATAGACTTTTTCTCTTACACATCTCTTACAAACACTTACACATGTACTTGAAGTACACATTGACCTCTCACATCCCAAGTTTCTCACACATGTGAGCAAGTCTTGGAAATTGCATGGCTTATGTGTATCATTGGGGGCACTTATGTGGATTCCACATAGATGCCGCCTCATCCCAGACCTCCAAAATCCTATAAACAGGACCCTTGCCTCAAGCAAATCATCCATCATTTGCATGTAGAATTATAATTTTAGTTTGTTTTCTTGCATTTAGAGTTTTTTACTAACCATTTGGTAGTTGATAGATTTCTTTCAAAATTTGAGACTTAGTTTGCTTCATTCATTTCTACTTATTAGTTGCATGTCATTGAGTTTAAGGGTTGCTTTCATAGCTCCTCCTTAAACTTCTTTGGATTATTGTATTGAATGCTTGAGGGTTGCTTCCATAGCTCCACCTTGAGTATTTCAATCCATCTTTGCAGTCATAGTGGGATCCATACTTGTGTTGGGAGAGCACACCCAAAATACTCTCTAAGAGCTTAAATCAAGCAAGGCTTGGGTGCACTTGCTTCTTGCTCATCAGAGGTTGTGGTGGAAGCCTTTTGTTTGGTTCTTGCAAGTTTATAAAATGTTAGATTAATGTTTGAATATCTTGTTTATTCTTAACGTTTGCATGTTTGAACTTTCTCCCAACAGGTTGGTTTTCATCACATACAGTAATATTGAAGATATGGGAGTGGCAATCATAGATCCATGCATTTGTAAAGAAATCCTTTATTCCACTCTACATTTCAAGGTCAAAAACTTTAATACAAGTGAAATTTAAGTATCTTCATGAATATGTGTGATCTCAATATCTGTTCCTGAAGGTATTGGCAAGGTAAATCTAACATTTACATTAAGATTTACTTTTTGTAAAGGATAAAATATATGTATGTATATATGGTGCATAAATATGTGTGTGATAAATGTGTGTATATAGGATTGGGGAAGATAAGATCCTCTTAAATACCCCAAATTCCCAAAGGAAAGATCCAAATTGATCAACCAAAAGAAAATGGTCAATGCACAAATTAATCAATTGATGAAGAATATGAAGAAAGGAGAAAACCTTATATTCCATTATGGAAAGGAAGTATTGAAATCCTAATTGAATTTGAAGACAAACAATAACCTCAAAATATGACAGATCTGAAAAATGTTATTTTCTGGTGTCTGTACTTAGTTTTGGTAATTTCTACAACCAAATTTGGCCTGAAAACACAGAGACAGAGAAAACCCAGAAACCTTCGGCTTTTCTGAGAAAGGTTGACCTTGAGCCAAATATAGGGGTACAATCTTACCTCGGGGCACACTCTTACCCCTTTAAGTTGACCTTGACCTACACTACTCTGAAGGAAATTCTATTCGTGGATCTCAAAAGTCTGCCGAAAAGGGTAGTCAAATCCGCATTGTAATTTGTTGTTCTGCACCTGTTCCTACAAGAAAAATGGTTTTTTTTTTTTTTTTTTTTGGGTGGGGGGGAGAGGTTTTCCTTGGTCAAACCCCAATTTAGAAATTAACCTTGAAATTAAATTGAAATTGCAGTCATAAAAATGTAAATGAAACAATTCACCTTGCCTATGTTGAAACCCTTATGGAGGATTCAAATCCTTGAATCCACAAGTATGGATGCTCCAAATTAATGTAGAATTGTATGTAGGATATCTCAAATCAATTGCATTAGATCTTCAACACCAATCTTGAATGGATCTTGGAATAGGAAGAAGCTTGAATGAATGTGGATGGATAAATCTTCAACAAGAGGGCTCCATAGAGATTGAATCCTTCAATGGCTACCAATGGATCTCCTTGATGAATTAGATCTTGAATTCTTGAAGATGAATGAATGCTTTAATTCTTTCCTTCTCCTTCTTTCTTTCTTGATTTCTTGATTTCTCTTGCTTGAGTGCTTATGAAAAAGGATGGGTTGAAATGAGAGAGGAAGGCTTCCTTTTATACAAGTCTAGGGCACAAACTTCTGGAGAGGCCTACATAGGAGAATTAAATTCCCATTTAAACCTTTGCTCTTGGAAGTGGACCTAATTTAAATATCATTTAAGATTTTACCATTTCGAAGTCTGAAACAGCTGACCCAGAAGTGGGAAAATAAACTTTCTGAAACTTGACATTCGGAAACTTATGGAACTTGAAATTTGGACCCAGGGTCAGGGTCAAGGTCGACATTGACATAGGTCAGGGTCAAGGTTGACCTTGACCCAGAAGGTCAACCTTGAACCTGAGGTCAAGAACCACAAATTATTAGGATAAGGAGGCTGGAAAAATGTGGAAAGAGAAGTAGAACAGGGGGAAAAATCCAGATCCAAGTCAAAGACCCATTCAAGGCATTTGACATGACCCCATACCACTTACTCAGAGGGCTAAAATGGTCCTAAATGGAAGTGCTTCCATTTTATGATGATACATTTAGCCCCCAATTTAGCAAGAGTATGGACTTGATGCAAACTCTTGGTAAAGGAGATCACAATGAAAAAGACAATCTTATTGAAATCAAAGGGACAAAGGAATCCTCAAGCCCCCAGGGACTCAAGTCTTCATCAACTCCAAGATTACAAAAAGAGAGACATCTCTAGAAAAAGAGAGAAGAAGGTGTGATTATCTCACCCAATGAGAACTTATGTCCCATCGTGAACCACACAAGGAAATAACACAACTGGAAAGATGGAGTTGAACTACCTAGTGAATGTGGCTACTCACTAGTCAACCCATCAAGGATTCACCCTTAGGAATATTCTATTCTCAAAGAGAAAAGCCAAAAACAAAAGAGATCTAGTCTTAAGGACACCTCCGACCTTAAGGGATCAAAATTTTGAAATTTGAAACTGGAGGGATCAAGAGATTCTATAAGATAAAAATAGATGCTTTAAGGATTAGTCACTAATCCATAAAGGGAGAAAAGAGCTTTGAAAAATATATGTATTGAAAGTGTGTGTGTACAAAAAGTGAGCAGAGCATATGCCCCCACATTAAAGTCATTGCTAACACTTTAATAGGAGCTATGGCTTGAACGGAAACATAAACAACTCCACTGATTACATTTCCACTACGAAATACCCCCAATCAAATACAAATCAAGGGAAATACCTCATAAACATACATATAACACATAAGGGATCTACCTGCCATGGGGTCAGTATGATGATAAGATAATATTTATATATGATATTACTGTAGATGAATCGACATCATTCCCTAAATAAAGTAGAACTACAATCACAATGGAGGAAAGAAAACATAAGAGTTACAAAGA
Organism: Chamaecyparis obtusa; assembly: GCA_027943335.1. NCBI lineage: Eukaryota > Viridiplantae > Streptophyta > Pinopsida > Cupressales > Cupressaceae > Chamaecyparis > Chamaecyparis obtusa. Next base: position 625,211 of record BSBK01002843.1, read on the forward strand.
AGAGTCTTTTCAAACCACAACATGGAGACCAAAAAGATTTAGTGCTACCAAGTCGCAAATCCAAGCAGGCTACACAAGGATAACATTTATGAACAATAGCACAAGCACAACATAACATGAAAACAACATATAGAAGAATAGAGATACATATAGATGAATAGTACAATAGGTATGATTCCTTTATCACCTTGCACCAACAAAGTAACAAGGGTCATATAAAAGAATCTAACAAACATTTAGCAAACACATTATGGGAGAAATACAATACAATAGGAAAACACATAAAAAGATACCATGAAGGACAAGCCAATCAAGCACATTGCCTACTCTCCCCATGTTGTTCTATATCATTTTAGGAAGGTGGGAAAATTGCAAGAGTGACTATATTCAACACAATAGGAATGATAGGCAGTTCCAAACAAGGTTCCTCTTGAGAATCATAATGTTGGATACTAGGTGTAATTATCAATTGTGCTGAAAGCATATTAGGTAAATCAATATCAATTTCAATAGTCTCATATTCATCATTAGCATCATTAATATCATCAAGAGTATCTTCTTCATCTAGATTAATCAAAATAGAATCTAAGATACAAATAGAATCATCATAATCATGAGTCTTAACATCATTATTAACATTGACTTCTTCTAACACATCAGGCATAGGCTGGTCAAAAGAAGGTAAAGAACTTTGAAAAATAGAGGCATGGGCCTTAGCTTGAGCTTGATGCTTCTTATGAAGTTCATTAGCAGATCAGTTACATTTTGTCTTGTTTGAAATATGCTGAGAACTAGGAGGGACAAACACTAGTTCCTTCACAGGTTCTATAGGAGGATTAGTAGGATTCTCAGTAGACTGAAAAGCAACACTAGGAGCTTGATTAATAGAACTAGAAGCCATGGACAAAGGAGGTATGAAAGACGTAGGAAAAAGACTATGGTTAAGATCCATTTGAGGCATCCTTAACTCAAGAATCTTGTGATGTGTATAAGCTTGATATGATAAAAAAAGGTTATCAAGTCAAGAAGGACATGAATTAGGTGTTGGAAATTTAGCTAATGTGGATGCATAGATGTTTTCATTATGGCAACATATGATCTCTATTGAGAGCGTAGAATCTAGAATGCAAGTACGGCAAGTTGAAGGAAGAAATTGTCTAAGTATGGATACAGTGATCCTGACAGAGCACCCGATGAAGATTTAGTTGGTGACGTCCACTGGAGCAATATTTTTGTTTGCACAGTTAACTGAAGCTTCTATAGAGTATGAGGATACCCATCTTAGTGCACATAAATTTTGGAGCAGTACGAACAAAGTTATTCAAAGTTTACCGAAGACAGTTTTTGCAGACAGAACAGTTTTGGAGACAGTATTAGCGAAAGAGTTAAGGGATTATTTTTTCTTGTCAAAATAATGACTTAACATTATGAAGGGATGACATCCTAGATGTTTACTCTTGGATAAAGATTTTGAAAGCTGACCATGTAAAGTTATTAGCTTTAATAACTCATATATTAGGCATACTTGAAATGTAATGAAATATATAAGTGTGATATGTAAAAAAGGAAGAAAAGATAACTTGCGATAGTTGTATATTGTGATAGAAGCAAAGGCTATTGATGTGAAGTTGTAAGCAATACCATATTATAGTCATAAACATTTTGTATTACCTGTCTGGGCAGTGAGTTCAGCTGGTGATCAGGTTTTGTAATCTAACTCCTAACAAGGTTAAGGCTTCTAACAAGGCCTAAAGTCCTTTAACCAAGATAGATCTACTATATATTGTAAATTGACTCCTAACAGGGTCCAATATCCCTAACAGGATACTTTTGATTAGTGATCTTTGTGGGTACCATCCCCACCGGGGTTTTCCCTTGGCCAGGGTTTCCTCGAGAACATATGATGTGTTATGAGTTCTTTCTATTTACTACTATGTTTGTTAATTAGTTTGATAATCTTTGTATGCACTAAAGTAATCTATTATATCCATAAGTGGGCAAAAGAAAAAGTTTATGAAATATTGATTCACCCCCCCCTCTTAGTATTTCCTATTTCTAACATTAGGTAATGAAGGCCAAAAGAAGTCAAGTGTAGCACAATCCCTGGGCCTAGAAGGTTGATATAAACTATGATTAATCATCTTCACTTCTTCATCATGAATGAATTTAAGACACTTATGGATAGGAGAAGCAACCAAATGCATGGAATTCAACCAAGGAAAACCTAGATTAACTTGAAATTGATTAGAAGTAGGAACAAAAACAAAGGTAGCGTCCACAACTTTACCATAAATTTCAATAGGTAAGTTAATAGAACCAAATGATGGATAAAGAAAAACATTACAAGTTTGAATCCACACATCCAATGTATCATAAGAATCACATTGTAAGTTTTTCATAAAAATATTTTCTTCAGTAATAACATTGACTAAGGATGTAGGATCAACTAGAAAACCACGCATAGGTATCTTAGAAATCCTAGCATAAATGTAAAGGGGACCATCGGGAGCTTTAATAGTCTCAGAATCGTCAAAGGTAATCAAGAGTTCCCTAGGTCTTTTATTCTTAGGTTATTTTTGAGGTTTAGGTTGAGGTTGAGGTTTAGGCTTAGGTTGAGGTGGAATCTTAAGCTGAGTTTGAGATTGAGGCTGGGGTGGAGATACAGATTTAGACAAAACAACATGCTCCACATGGTTAACAATGTGATTAAGATCATCCATCTTTGAATCATTAAAAATATCCATAGAAGATGGCTAAACAATGGTATTAGTATCATGTGTAGACAAATGATTCATATAGATTTGGAGATTCTGATTAGGAGGAGAGACATATTTGTTCCCACTACCATCAAAATTATTAGCAGGTAAGGCATTAGAATCAATTAAACCTTGAATCTTATGTTTTAAAGAATAACACTTTTCAGTATCATGGCCATTCTGACAATGGCATTTACAAAAGGCTTTGGAATCAAAGGATTTGGATGCCACTGTAGTAGGTAAAAGAGGTTGAATAGGAGGTAAAGTAATCATATTAGTGTATGCAACCTAAAATGGTCACCTAGACTTTGGGCCCCATTTATTTGATTTATCAACCCTGAATCATTTTGATCAATAATCAATATTTTCAATATTATCAATCTCTTGATCAAATCCTAATTTCGATCAAATATTGGATTTTTATCCTTGGGCTAACCATTTATCCTAAGTCTTTATTTGATTAAAAGGAATATTTCCTACCCTTTTGATTAAATAAAAAGCCCCCTTTTTCATCTTATCCTAAGTTGCACAAATAAAACATTATTCCTATTTCACAAAAAGGAAAAAAAGTACTTTTTGTCTCACATGAGGCTCAAAAGTCAACACTTCACTCTCATTGGAGGATACTTGTGCACATGGATTGCTCCTCTTTCAAGCTCCACCGCTGATTAATACTTTTTGCCTCTTAATCTCCATGGTCCATTTCTTTGCATTTCTTATAAAAGGAGAGCTCTCTCCTTCATTTGCATATACCATGTTTTTATGCTAATGTTATGCTGCAGGTTTTAGGTGCATTTGGAGCTTTTGAAGACATTGAAGACTTGCTTCATTGCATCATTTAGTTTCATATTTACTTTCATAGTTGCATGATAATGGCATTCTTAGTATAGATTTCTTTTTATGCAATAGAATAAGCTCACATAGTCTAAATAGGAGGCATTGTACTCCATTGCTATTTCCTTTCATAGATTAGTTGCATTGTACTTTCCTTTCATAGCTTAGATTGCATTCTCATATAGCTTGCATTGCATTACATATTTGATTCTTGGAGATATTAGCATTGTTTCCCTTGTCTTCACTTGAATCTCTCATTGTGTGGTTGACTAGCAAGGTCACAAGCTTGTAGCTCTAGCTGAGAGCAAATACATCATAGTCCCTTGCAACTCCATGCATAGAGAGCTATGAGCCGCTTTGTGAGGCCTCATTCTTGAGCAACCTTGTATGTAATGGTTCATAGAAGTGCACTTTTTTAGTGTGTACAATTAGTAGTAAAAAATTTACTCATAATAAGATGAAAAGATTCAGAAGGAGTAAATTTATGATTCAACCGAAAAGTAGTGGATGCAGAAGTGGCATTGTTGGATGCAACAAAAACTTGATTAGCAACTGCATTTGCTTGTTTATTTATCTTGACATAGTTGTTATGTTTTTGAAACTTGTTTGGATTAGCAACAACATCACTCTTATCAACTAGGATAGGAGCCATTGGAGTGTTTCTCTCAAATTGACTCACTTGTAATTGATAATGATGAAATGCTACACAAGGTTGTTGAAAAGAGGTAAACTCAATAAGTAGAATCTTATCTCTAATATCCTTTTGTAAATTTGAAATAAACATACGTTGAATATCAATATTAGGAACAAGATAAGAAATCTGAGCATACAAATGCTTAAATCTACTAATAAATTCAGTCAATTTTTCTTTAGTATTTTGTTTACAATTCATCAAATTAGTTAAGGACACTTGCAGACCAATGTTATTTTGAAATTGTTGAATAAAGGAATTAACAAGTTTTGGAAAGGAATCAAATAGAATAACGAGGCAAGGAACAATACCATTGCAAGGCCTTATCACGAAAAGTTCTAGCAAAAAACTTGGCTAAAATCCTATGGTCATGAGCATAATCACTACAAAGGATTTGAAATGTTTTAACATGAGTAACAAGGTCTACCTTACCATTGTAATTCTCAAGATGAGGCATATTGGCTTGTTGAGGAACAGGAGCATGAATAATGTTGAGGGATATAGGACTGCCCATGTCACATGTAAGAATGGTAAACTTGGATGATTGTGGAATCATTAGATGAAATAGGAGCCATATACACACTAGAAACACTAGGTAAAGTGTATGAAGTGACAAGAATGGAAGACACAACCCGGGGAACACTTGGAACTAAAGTTGGAAGAGGATTGGAATTATGATAAAAGGTTTTGAAGTAGGTAGGGACACATGAGGAACACTCATAGGAAGAGAGGGAACTGACATAGTCACTAAAGGAGGAGTATAAGTAGGAATGCTAGGTAGATGAACGAAAGAAGGTTCCACACTAGTGATAGGAGGAGTGAATCCTAAATCTTGATCTTCTTGAGCTAAAGGTTTAAAATTTAAATGCACAAGATGATTAATACCATGCAACAGATTAACACCTTGATCACTATCATGAAATACTTTCTTAAGAGCATCTATAGCTTGAATAAAATCTTGATTATGGTTCTCTTGAGTAAGCCAATTTCCCATTTTATCAAGTTTAGTTGAAAGTTTTTGGACTTTTTAGGAGGAACTCTTAAATCATCATCCTCATCATGAGATGAGTGAGAAGAGTTATTCTCCATAGTAGGATTAGAATCATGAATAATCAAATTGTCATCTGGGATCCTAAGGAGAGGAGAGGAAAACTCGGGATTAAAGAAACCCATAAGTCTACAACTTCTTCTAACCAGAATAGTATAAGTAGGACTAGAGGTAGTAAAGCTCATATACCAATGAAATTCAAATGAACTAAACTAGGAAAACACAAAGCATGAACAAAGAAATGTAAATGCAAACACATAAAAGAAGACTAATACATGCAAGATCTAACACCATAAAAGAAAGAGTTGTCTATCGCGGGTTCACCAAAATGTAAAGGATAAAATATATGTATGTATATATGGTGTATAAATATGTCTATGATAGATGTGTGTATATAGGATTGGGGAAGATAAAATCCTCTTCAATACCCCAAATTCCCAAAGGAAAGATCCAAATTGATCAACCAAAAGACAATGGTCAATGCACAAATGAATCAATCGATGAAGAATAAGAAGAAAGGAGAAAACCTTATATTTTTTTATGGAAAGGAAGTATTGAAATCCTAATTGAATTTGAAGATAAACACTAACCTCAAAATATGACAGATCTAGAAAATGCTATTTTCTGGTGTTTGTACTCAATTTCAGGAATTTCTGCAACCGAATCTAGCCTGGAAACATAGAGACGGAGAAAACCCAGAAACCTTCTGCTTTTCTGAGAAAGGTCAACCTTGGCCCAAATATAGGGGTAATATCTTACCCCAGGGCACAATCTTACCCCTTTAAGTTGACCTTGACCTGCGCTACTCCGACAAAAATTCTATTTACGGATCCTGAAAGTCTGTCAAAAAGGGTACTCAAATCCGTACTATAATTCACTATTCCACACCTATTCATGCAAGAAAAATAGTTTTGTTTGTTAGTGGGGGAGGGGTTTGCCTTGGTCAAACCCCAATTTAGGAATTAACCTTGAAATTGAATTGAAATTGCAGTCATAAACAAAGTAAATGAAACAATTCACCTTGCCTATGTTGAAACCCTTGTGGAGGATTCGAATCCTTGAATCCACAAGTATGGATGCTCTAAATGAATGTATAATTGTATGTAGGATTTCCCAAATCAATTGCATTAGATCTTTAATACTAATCTTGAATGGATCTTGGAATAGGAAGAAGCTTGAATGAATGTGGATGGAGAAATCTTCAACAAGAGGGCTCCATAGAGATTGAATCCTTCAATGGCTACTAATGGATCTCCTTGATGAATTGGATCTTGAATTCTTGAATTCTTGAAGATTAATGAATGCTTGAATTCTTTCCTTCTCCTTCTTACTTTCTTGATTGCTTGATTTCGGTTGCTTGAGTGCTTATGAAAAAGGATGGGTTGAAATGAGAGAGGAAGGCTTCCTTTTATACAAGTCTAGGGCACAAACTTCTAGAGAGGCCTACATAGGAGAATTAAATTCCCATTTAAACCTTTAATCTTGGAAGTGGACCTAATTTAAATATCATTTAAGAGTTTACCATTTCGAAGCCCGAAACAACCAACCCGGAAGCAGGAAAATAAACTTTCGGAAACCCAACATCCGGAAACTTTCAGAACTTGAAATTTGGACCCAGGGTCAGGGTTGAGGTTGACTCTGACCTAGGTTAGGGTTAAGGTCGACCTTGACCCTGAGATCAAGAACCCCAAATTCTCAGGATCAGGTTCTAGAAATAGGCTGGAAAAAGGTGGAAAGGGAAGCAGAACATGGGAAAAATCCAGATCCAAGTCAAAGACTCATTCAAGGCATTTGACATGACCCTAGACCACTTACTTAGAGGGATAAACTAGTCCTAAATGGGAGTGCTTCCATTTTATGAAGATACACTTTCCTTTATGTAATCTTATTCATTTTCAAGATTGATTCCTAAACAGGGGTTTGACCAAGGAAAACCCCTTTCCACAACCTTTTACTTATTTTTATGTGTGTAGGTACAAGTGGTGCAATAGTCAGAGTAGATATGGAAAGATTGGGACCTATGAGACTCTTAGTCAAAGTTCTAGGTAGATCCCTAGGGAAAAATCATCTCAGGCTTTTTGATCCCTAAAATAGAATGCCCAGGGTGTTTTGTTCCACCCAGAACAACCTCAAACTCAAATATTTGGTTGGTACAATTTTGGCTTTTTTTTTTTCTTGTAGCCACATGTTTTTGTTAGTCTATATTTTCCAAAAAATATCTAATTTATCTTACTTTATTCATTTATCTTGCATCATTAGAATAATTTCTCAAATCCATTTCATTTTTAATCATAAAAAATGAAGGATTATTGCACTCACTTAGCATTTAATTCCTATTTGAGCCTGTTGGGTCATCTTTCGTCCAAGTGTGCATTAAGAAAGAGGGTGGACAATTATCTTACATATGCCTTAGATATCCATCTCCCTCATTATTTTATGTACATTTTTCATTAACTCAACGCATGAAATTTCCATTTTGATTGTGGTGTTAGATCTCTCTTTATATGCTTTACATCCTCACTTTTCTTTTTAAAATTGGATGTATTATTCATTATATTTTATGAAAAATTCACTTAATATTGCTTAAATTTAATAAATATTTGTATATCTCTTTTCAATTCCATATTTGTAATTTATAGATCCATATTTTTTTTCTTCTCTTGTGCATGAGTGTTAAAACATTGAGTTCTACCTATAGAATTCCCCTTAGGAGAAGTTGTAGAATTATGAGTTCCTTTTATCCGGAGTCCCTGTTATTTCTTATGAATCATGTTGAGAAACACATACCTCCTAATGGAATTCCTCCTATGGTTGAAAACCTTTCTTCCCACTCTTCTCATGATGAAGAAGAATCTTTAAGAGTTCTGCCTACCCAAATGCAAAATCTTTTCCATGACTTTGAAAAATTTGAACAATGGTTAAGTCAATAGAACCCTAATACATAAGCTATTTCTTTAATTGAAGGTTTAAGGAAGTTGATTCATAATGATGCACATGGTATTGACTTCTTAAGAACTATTTCACACCTTGTTGATATCAACATTAATCCAATTAAGGATTGTTCTCAATATCTAGGTTACACTCAACCTCCTATTAGTGTTGAGACATCAATTCCTATTCCTATATCACTACCTAGTATTTCAACGTATGCTCCACCTCTCATGACTACATCTATTTCAAACACTAATCCTATTCATGTTATAGCGTTCCTAATCCTATTGTTCCTCCACCTTCAAGTGTTCCATGTGTTTCAAAACCTTCATCCATGCCTACCTACAACAATGTCCCTTTTTATTATTCCAATGTTGCTTCCATTTACTCTAATGGACCCAATATTTCACATATGTATGATACCAACCTCTCTTTTGAGTCTACTATCAATAGACTTACTCAAACTATTTCATCCTTAAAACAACAAATTGCTTCTATGAATCAATCCAAGTTTAACATCCCTACTTGCGACATTTCTAGTCATTTGTCCTTGGATATCATTTATGTTGTTATGCCTCAATACATGGAAATAACTCATTTAGAGACTTACATTGGTAAAGGTGATCCCTTGACGTCCCATGTCAAAACCTTTCAAAGATTGTGTAGATACTTTTCTCATTACCATAGGCCCATGGATAAGCTATTTACTATAATCTTTCAAGATAAGACCTTGCATTGGTATTTTTCTTTTCCTCCTTATTCCATTGACACCTCCCAAAAAATTTCTAATGCTATCATCCAATATTTTCAAAACAATATTGGTCCTAATATTTATTTTATTGATTTAATACATTGTAAACAAGGTCTTAAAGAAAAAATAATTGATTTTATTGGTAGATTTAAGCATTTTCATGCTCAAATTTCTTATTTTGTGCTCGATGTTGATGTTCAACGTATTTTCATTACTAATTTAAAAAAACACATTAGGGATAAGATATTGTTTTATGATTTCTCTTCTTTTACTCAATTACGTGCAGTGCTTCATAATTATCAACTTCAAGTGAGTCAATTTGTGAGCATCACTCCAATGATTCTAGTTGATAATAGTGATGCCACATCACAACATTTTCAGAAGATTCAAAAATCAAAAGGCTTCATCAAGATCAATAATTCATCAAGCAATGTTGATGTGCAAGTGGCAACAACATCCAAAGGTGTGGCTCCTTTGTCATCTTATTTTAAAAATTCTTGTAATTTTACATCTCTTTATGAATCTTTGCATAATGTGATGTTGAATTTGATTAATGCTAATGTCTTAAGACTTCCTCCCATTAAATGAATTGATCCTTCTAAAAAAACCAATAAGAACTTTGATCCCAAATATTTTTGCCAATATCACTGTCAACCTAGTCATGATATTGAGAAGTGTCTCTATTTGAAGACTATTATTCAAAACCTCATTGATTCTAATGTTATATTTGTTTATGGTGTTAAATATCAAGGAAACAAATATGTTTCCCTTCCCAACCAAAACTTGAAAATTTATACCTACCATTTACCTTCTCATTCAACCAATATCATTGAGTCTATTCCTTTGATTCATTCTTCATCTACCCATGTTGTTGACTATCCTAGCATTGTCACCTATAACTATCATTACTCAGGCCAACAATGTTGTCAACCTTATTGATCAATCCAAACATAAAACCAAACTCAAACTTGATCTTTGCAGTAACTTTGATCCTAGTGAGGCTATTAGGGCACCTGGTGGTCCTCTTTACATAGTTGTGAAGATTTGTGGTCTTCTTTATTATGGAGTCCTTATAGATCCTACTTGCATAGTGAATGTTATAACTAAATGACATCTTTACACTAGAAAAATCTAACAATATTTTTATGAAAAATCTGATGTGATGATCAAAACATTCAATGGTTTCACTTATCCTACCCATGGATCCATTACTCTTCCCATAGAAGTTGGTAAGAAAACCTTAGATGTCACCTTTGTTTTCATTCTAACTTTTGATCAATTTCAAATCCGGCTTGGTCTTCTTTAGCTCACTTTCATGAAAGATATAGTCTCTCCTATCCATAAGTGTTTGATATTTCCCCATGATGGACAAATAATCATGATTAACCAATCTCTATTATCCTTTAGCTACTCAAGGAAACATTGACCTTGATTTCTTTTGGCCTTATATGTCTCAACCAGTCCAACCTCACAAAGATAACTATTTCTTATCCTATCAAAAATTCAAGATTAAGAAGATTTGTAAAATTAATGATTCCTCTCCTATGGTTCCATCTCCTTGTCCTCAACTTGGACTTCTTCATACACCTCCTATTTATGCTTTAGTTCCACCTCCTATATCCTATAAACAATCTACAGTTGCCATATCTCAACCTAGTGTAGTGCCTTCAATTATTTCTCCTTAAGAAGAAAAGGACCCAATGTTTATTGATCCTAAACCAAATCAAATATCAAACAAAAAAAAATGTAACCATTGTGCTTGTGATCATTGTTATAAATGTTATGCTAGAGCTTGTGCACATGCTTCCCAAAATCCTTCCTCCCCTAGGATGCCTATTGATGCTTTGATTCTCTTTGATCAACCTATGCATATTCCAATGGAGGAAGTTAATCTCAAAAATATGAAATTGAACAAACATGATGATTCTATTCAGATTAGAGATCCTATCTTGATTAATTTAGATGAAGAAGACACTCTTGACGGTTATTTTAATGATTCTAATTCAAATGAAGTTCATGCTAGTGATCTTGATGATATGTATGAGATTATTGATATTAATCATGATTTACCAGCTCACTTTTCAAAATAATTATTTCTTGGTCGTAGTTACAAACAAAGTGAATCATCTTTAGAGCATGGTCCTTGTTTGGAACTGGCTATTATTCCATTTGTTGTTATCAATGTTTATGTTCTTGAGTGTTTCCCACCTTCCTTAAATGATACCAACTGGGATGAGGGGAATATGATATTCTTGATTATCTCCTCTTGAATGGTGAATTCTTTGTGTTTTCCTATTGTAATGTGCTTCCCCCATGATGTTCTTCTTATATGTTCTATATAGATATCTTTAGACAACCCTTGTTTCTCTATTGGTGCAAGGTGATAAAAGAATCGACTTATCATAACATTCCTATATTTTTATCTCATTTCTTCTATATGTTGTATACATGTTATGCCATGCATGTGCTATTATTCATAAATATGCCTTTGTATTGTCTAATTGAGGATGACACAAAATGGTAGCTGCATGTACAATAGGAAAAGGGAAGCAATGCAAAGAGTTATATCACTTCTCCTTTTCAAAGTTTCACATTTGGAAGGAAGATGTCCCAATAGGGTAGGAAGGTTGTAAGTGCTGAATGTGTCAATGATCCTTCACTAAATATGGAAAATTGAAATGAGAAATGATGATGAGATAATAAATGTTTATTAGGGAAGATTTATAAGCACATGCAATCAAAATAGGAGATCTGTTGCATCATATCTAAATATCAGAGAAAATAAATCCTATAAATACCTGTAATTGTTGATATAGAAACTAAAGGCTGTAACTTGTCTGTAAACCAATTTTTAGCTATTTCTAGGAGGTAAAAAATGTTTAAAACATTTTGTACCCATAACAAAATGTTTGAAGCATTTTGTTCCCTGCATTTTTGCCTCAAACTTCTAGGGATGCTCCAATATCTTCCAACCTATTTGAATTTTTTTGGCAGCTTCGTAACCTATTACTGCACACAAAAAAATGGGGAAGAATGTTGGATAAAGGTGCACTCTTTTTTAGGAATAAACCTTGAAATAAAATAAAATAAAGGAAAGCGTGTTGTAATTTAGTAGAGGCTAAATATAAGAAATGAAGTATATCATACTTTGACAACACAAATACTTCTTTGAATGTGATAGAATATGTTTATGCAATTGCTTTGAATTAACAAAATACCAAAAAATAAATCATGAAAGACAAAACCTCATGTAATGGATGTTGTAATTCACCACAATGTTTGATTGACGAGAAGAGAAAAAAGACTTGGATGAATGCCGGTGAATGTGTATCCCCTTCCTTGATATAACTATTTTTCTTGGCCTCCAATGGGGGAAATAAGCTAGACCTATAGAGAGAAACACCTTGAATTCTTGAGAATAATGCTAGATCTTGAATGTTTGGACTTGGTTACTTGATAGCTCTTGAGTTTGATTTGCTTCCTTGCACTTGATAACTTGATTATGAATGCTTGATCTCAAATGTTGAATGGTTGATTGTGATAATGGATGATTGAGAATAATAATAGATTCCAAAATGAGGTAAGATAGGGTTTTTATGTGCATCTCACAATATTTCAAGGGTTAAAAATCAAGTAGGATGACTATGTGATCTAATTTACCACCAAAACTTTGACATAGAGATCCAAACCAAATTTGGACCAAAATAGGTCCGAACAAAATGTTTGAAACATTTTGTTCCTAGGTCTAGAACATTTGAAACATTCTATACCTGGGAAAATCTACCCAAATTTGAATTGGGTGTCAAGAAGATAGGGTAGATGTGTGATAATTAGGTATAACTAATTTCAATCTCCAGACAGAACACATATGCCAAAAATAGTGATATAGGGCCTAGGTGATGAAATGAATTATGAGATTGGAGGAAAAATAAAGGAAACTTATAAATAAGGGCTAACCTTGATTTTAAACAAGATTGTAATGAAATAGGACCTATATTTAAATTCAGGTGTCCATTAAGTGCCATATGAGGTCCTACTATAGAAAACACACTAAGATGGGTGTAAAATAGTCCTTAAATTATACAAAAATTAGGTTCTTACAATTTAGGATGGTACATTTGGCCCCCACTTTAGTCAGATTATGAGACAAATTCATGCTCACACTAAATGAAGATGAGAGAAGAGAAAAGACAGGAAACAAGAGAGAAAGTAAGAGATCATTATGGACAAATTGCAAAGAGATAATACATGACTAAGTTTAAGGATGCAAGTCCCCTAAGAAAGGATTTCAACTTAGAAATCCATGCACAAGGGCATGAAAAATAAAATAAACAAAAGATAAAGATACCAACAACAAAAAGGGGTTATACTACCAAAATAAAACTCCAAATTAGCTAGTAGAAGAAACCCCAATCAAGAAATTTAAAAGCCACTAGTATCATGTTTGGAAAGTGTGTGTGTGAATTTTGTACCTAGCTGTAGACACAATACTTCAGTAAAACATTAGAGGTTAGCATAAATCAAAATTTGACAAATAATTGAAACTAAGCTAACCAGGCGATTTACTGCCTTCTAGTAGGTGCGAGTATGATGTTCTCAGATTGAAATTGAGATCAGTGACAATGCAACACCTAAATGAAGGATTTGGATGCAAAAGATGAAAGACTGTATGAATGCAAATTAATCTTTTTTTTTTGGATTTTCTATGCAATAATATGAAATATATATGAATCTAAGCTACATGAATGAAATTGAATGTAGATTTAAGCTAAGAATGATATGAATGAATATGAACGCTATGATATGAAAAATATGCAAAAACTATGATCAACAATGAAAGATCGCACAAATCGCCCGTCACAAGAGCTTAATCCTTCAATTGCCAATTCACCAGAGTAATAGTGCAAATTCGAGTGTTGATCATTGTGAAGAGCTAAGCCTTGATTTTATAGAAATCCAGGGCTTGAGGGTGCATAAGAAAAACTAAAAATCACTCTTGATAAACTCAGGTTGATTTTTGAGTTATCAGAAAATCAGAGATAATTAACTCTCAAAAATCATGCAAAAGCAGTGTTTAACTCAAAATAGAGTTTAGATCAAATTTCAACTCATCATCAGATGTGGAGTTTCAATTTTAAAATTGATTGTTAATTTCTAGTTGCCTACTTTTCTGATTGTGCATGATTTATTTTGAATTAATTTAAACTAAAGTGATTTATTCTCAACTTAATTGATTTTTGAATTAAAACAATTGATTTATGGGTTAATCAATTATTAAATCAAACTTTATTCTAAAACTATATTATTAAATATCGACAATTGACATGAATTAATTAAATAAGAATTTAATCAATTAGTCATGAGATTTTAGATTTATTGTCAAAATTAAATAGTACAATTTAGGAATAAATTTAATTAAACAATTAAGTGGCAGTATTAAATCTGATTAATTAAATATTCAGAATATTCAATTAATCAAACTTTAGGATAAATAATATTTATCGCCAAATAATTATTAAATCAAAGATAATTAAGATAAATAGGAATATTGCTAGGAATATTCCTCGATGCAGAATTTAAGATAATCAATTAGGATTCGATAATGTGCAGATAAGCCTTTGGTTAGAAATTTTGTATAGATTTTGTTTGAATTGAAGATGTAGGAGGTCAATGAACCTATAGCCCATTTTTGGGGTATTACATTTTTCCCCTCTTTGAATCACTGTGCAAAGCGTAGTGGTTCAAAGAATAGTCTGTGTCTGATAAAGATGTATGAAATTGATTTGAAAGATTAACCAATTCTGAGATAGAAACCAATTGAAAGATTTAAAGATGTAAGATTTAGGTCCTGATTGACCAAAGATGATGTTAACTATAGAAACAATGAACCGATGATTATGAAAAAGTGCCAAAATGCCTGATTCTGAACCTTATGATTGCGAAGAAATGAGTGACTGATTTCAGACCTGATTGTACAAAGAGAATCATATTGGTATCATATCTTGAACCCATCAATTACAAAGAATCAAGGAAATAACACTAATGAACCTATGGTTACAAAAAGCTGATACAATTTACAAGATAGATTTAGGATACCAGATTGATATGGATCTTGATGAATCTGATATGCCCCAATTAGTGATAGATTTTCCCCAAGCGACGAGGACTTTAGATGAATCAGAAACTAGACATGGTTTTTGTCTAGATTACTAAGGAAAGATTTGATTGACAGAATTGAGTTTATAGACTTTGAATGATGTGTAATACAATGCCCGCTTCGGGATTAAAATCAAAATTTGACAAGAGAAGTCAGCGTTAAATGGTTTAGAAGCATTTTAATTGATTTGAGAATTGGTTATATACGTTTGAGAATGCATTCTGCATCATTTGGAGGTCCTGGAGACCAAGTTTGACTAGGTTTGACCATGGTTGACCAAGTTGAAATTTTGATAGTTTGATGTAAGATAATCAGTTAAGTTGAAAAATGGATTTCTTTGATGTTTGGAAGGTCGAATATGCAAGCAGTTGACAATAGAAATGATCTCAGATTTTGATTTTGATCCTAAAAATGAGTTCAGAACGTTAAAATTAGCCAAGGGTGCTTGCTTGGTGATCTGTTAAGAAGACCTTTGTGTGAGATTCAGCTCTTTGTTGTCAAGTTTAAGTTTAGTTTAGAAGAATTGTTGAAGTGTTCAAGCAATTTGTGAGATCATGTAATCATGCAAAGTGCCAAAATGATATGCAGAATGTAATGCAAACCTAAGACCTAGGACCTAGTCACTGATCATGTGTTGATTTGTTGTCATCATTGAAATTTTTAGGTAACCGGATAAATCAATACAATGTCCACTAGTTAGGAAACCATAGACATATGAATATCAATTTGTATGTGCAAGAATCAATACAACACCCACTGGTTAGACAACCATGGACATATGAATATTGATTTTGTTTTTAGAATGTCGGATTAGATATAAGCACCAAGGCATGACCTGAATATCATTTCCATTTTGACATAGCAATTTGTATAATCATCAAAACATAAACGTCATGATGACCTGAATACACCTTGCGGTAACAAACACATCAAACAGTCAAATGATCATTCTAAATCCAGTGGGAATTACCCGTAGTGACCCTTTATCATTCACATCCTTAGGTAAGATCACGTTTCATAGTAGGAGAAAGAACTTGCACAAAAAGATAATAGTTAGATCAAACTTCCTTGAATTTTTTGGGTATCAATGGTCGAGGTACGCATGGCCATCCAATATGAGATAGAGGCTCTTACAGACGGACATCATTTCAATCTGAAATTTCCAAAGTTGTTAGATTTTCACATACAAGTAGAAGGCAAAGAAAAGATTATGCCCCCAGTCATCACTCTCTAAATCCTATAAAGGAAATCATCGAAGAGCTGGAAGGGACACAATATGCAAAAATCTCAATGCGAATCAGTAAGCATACAAGGAGATAAAAGCATGTAAAAGAATAGATTATTTTCAATTTGTTGATGTTGTTTGATTGCGTTGTTGTAGATGCAAAATCCTTTTTGGAGAGGAGACAGATTGACTGACTCAGATGTAACTTCAAAGGACATTGACTGGAGATGACTTGTCTAAGGTACATTGGAGGCCATAGGATATGACTTTGATTGCCCCCACATTTTGAACATTGAGAAGATATAGACGTTTGAGCTGATTGGTGTATAGACTGACTTATTGAAAACAAGAATGTAGAAACAAACTGGGAAGTATGTACAAACTAAAGCAAGACTGAAAGCTAGGAAAGACCAAGATTGCACTGATAGATGGAGCATTTTGAACAAGTGGCACCTGTTTACTAGGTTTTCACCATCTTGTTAGAGATTCTATTTTTGCTACTAAGGCGCCTATTTCTAGGTTTTCACCAAGGCACTTTTTCTTTTTCTCATTTTTTTGCATTTTTCACTTTTTCAATTTTTTTTCATTTACTTTTGACATTTTTTTTTTTGTGAATCATCAAGGTGCCTATTGCTAGGTTTTCACCAAGATGTTAATTTTTTTAGGACTTTTTCTGATTTTTATAATTTTTTCAGGACATTTACCATAGACTAATGCCTTAGGCATAGAATTTCTTCAGATGGAGAATGTTGATTGGTTCTTAGAGCTATTCTCCTTCAGTCATTGAGAGTTGATAGGATCCAGAGCCAAAAGTAGCAGTGATTACAAAGGGACCCAGCCAGTTGGGTTCAAACTTCCCCTTGCGTTTTCTATGTGATTGATTTTTAAGATTTTCTCTCAAGACTAGATCACCAACCTGAAATTATTTGTGTCTAACTTTCTTGTTGTTGTAATACCCCAAAAATGGGCTATATGTTCATTAACCACCTACATCGACAAATTGAACAAAATCGACATCAAAGTCCTAACCTAAGGCACATCTGAACATCATCAAATCTAATTGATTATCTTAAATTCTGCATCAAGGAATATTCCTAGTAATATTCCTAATTATCTTAATTATCTTTAATTTAATGATTATTTGGTGATAAATCCAATTTATCCTAAAGTTTGATTAATTGAATATTTTCATATTTAATTAATTAGATTTAATATTTGCCACTTAATTATTTAATTAAATTTAATTCTATCTATTATTAATTGTATTATTTAATTTTGACAATAAATCCAATATCCTATGAATAATTGATTAAATCTTTATTTAATTAATTAAAGCGAGTTGTCATTATTTAATAATATAGTTTTTAATAAAAGTTTGAATAAATAGTTAATTAACCCATAAATTAATTATTTTATTTCAAAAATCAGTTAAGTTGAGCATAAATCACTTTATTTATTTATTAAATCATAATTATCCATGTGCACATTCAAGGACCAGTTAAACTCAAAATTGGAAAATCAATGCAAGTTGTTAGCTTTTTGAAACTCAACATCTTTTTGAGTTTTAAAGTGGATCTAAACTTCTAATTCGAGTTGAACTGTGCTTTTACATGATTTTTGTGACTTAATTATCCTTTATTTAAAAATAACTCAAAAATCAACCTGAGTTATTTGAGTGATTTATGGTTTTTTTTCTCATGCACCTCCAAAGCCCTGGATTTCTATAAAATCAAGGCTCAGCTCTTCATAATTCATCTCTTGAATTTGCATCAAATCTCTCAAATTTGCATCCACAATATCTCGCAAATTGCAAACTTACTCTACAGGAATCATAGCATATCAGATTTGGAGAATTTGCACAATTGGAGCTTGAAAGATAAACTTGAGGATTCGAAGCTTTGTGAGATCAATTTCAAATTCATAGCTTTCATATTATTGTTAGAATCTTCATTCTCATATCATATCATTTCTAGATTAGCATTGCATATCAATTTTCAATAGCATTCATAGCATATCAATTTCATCTAGCATAGATTCATATCAAGTTTTCATTCCTTATTGCATCATAAAATCCAAAAAAAAAATAGCTTAATTGCATTCAATCTCATATCTAGATCAATTGCAATCAAATCCTTCATTTAGGTGTCATCTAGGTCACTGATCTCAATTACAATCTGAGAACATCAATCTCGCACCTATTAGAAGGCAGTAAATCGCGTGGTTAGATTAGATTTCAATTTTGCACAATTTTGATTATAACTAACCTCTAATGTTTTACTGAAGTGTTGTGTCTATAGATCAGGTACAATTTTCACACACACAGTTATAACCTCTAGACATTCTTTTCTAATATACTTTGAGATGATCTAGTAGTTCAAGTTCTTGCAACCTAGACACTCTGTAGTCATCATCAGTTACTAGACCATGCATTCTGATTCTTAGTGATGGGATTTCAACCTCAATAGGTAGTACCACTTTCGATCCATAAACTAAAGCAAATGGTGTAGCCCCAGTGGGCATTCTGATACTTGTTTTGAAGGCCCGGAGAGTTGGATTGATCATGAGATGCCAGTCTCTTCCTATTTTATTAACTGTTCGGTGCAAGATTTTCAATAGATTCTTGTTGAAAGCCTTTTCTTGTCCATTCCCTTGAGGATAGTAGATAGATGACCAATGTTGTGTAATCTTGAATTTAGCACATAAATAATCTAAGTCTTTGTTCTTGAATTGACCTCTGTTATTTATAACTATAGAATGTGGAATACATTACCAACATATGATGTAGTTCAGAATGAACATAGAAATTTGTTTGATAGTCACTTGAGTTAAAGGAACTGCTTCTACCCATTTTGTGAAATAATCTGGAGCTGTGAGTGTATGGGTATGTCCATTAGAAGAATGAGGATGTATTAATCCTATAAGATCAAATGCCCATTGGTGAAAATGCCATTGTATAGTAAAGGGAATTAGATCTCTCCCTGGGGCATGAATTAAGTTTCCATGTACTTGGCACTTTTGATAGTTCTTAGCAAACTTGATAGCCTCTTTCTCCATTTCAGGCCAATAGTACCCAGCCCTAATAAGTTTTCAAGCTAGTGTTAAACCATTCGAGTGTGACCCACAAATACCTTCATGGACTTCCTCTAATGCATGTTGAGACTCTTCCCATTTTAAACATCTAAGTAGTGAACCATCTAGACCTTGTTTATACAGATCGTGACCAATGATGACATACCAGGATGCATTGCAGATAAGATATCTTTTCTCATGGCGGTTAAAGGTATCGAGAATGATTTGAACTTGGAGATAGGAGAAAAGGTTTTTATATCTGGATGAATCATGACCTAAAATAGTGCAGATCATGTGGGTATTAGGGGAATCATATGCAGGATAAGATAGTGCTTCCACCAGGAACTCATAGCGTAGCTCATGTTCGAGCTGCTGTAGTAAAGTAGATAACATTGCCATAGCATCGGAATCCTTGTTCTCTGTTCTAGGTATTTGTTCAAAGGTGATAGATATGAAATACTTCTTTAGATCATCTACCATTCTTTTTTATGGGATCAACTTTCCATCTTTTATTTGATACACATCATTGACTTGGTGTATTACAAGTTGTGAGTCTTCATGAATGTGTAATTCTGTTACTCTGCACTCAATTGCTATCTTCATACCATTAAGAAGGGCTTCATATTCAAAAATATTATTTGTGAAAGGAAATTTGATTATAAATACTTTAGGGATTGAATATCATTGAGGAGTCATGAACAATATGCCTACTCTAGATCCATTCTATGTATAGGAGCCATCAAAGAATAGATTCCATGCTCTAGAAGAAAGATTCATGATAGAGGAATCTGGGAATTCCATTTGCATAGGAGTATCATCAAACAAAGGTGCATCATCCAATTGATTAGCAATTACCTATCCATTTATAGCTTTTCTTTCAACATATTCAATGTTGAATTCACTTAAGAGCATGACTCATTTGGCTAGTCTACTTGTGAGGGAAGATTTTCTTAGTAGGTACTTTAGTGGATCAATCTTAGCTACCAAATGTGTGGTATGAGCTAACATATAATGTCTCAGGTTTTGTGATGCAAAGATCACAACTAGACAAGCTTTCTCAATCATGGAATAGTTCTTTTCATATGCAACCAATGTTCTACCGATATAGTATATAGCTCTTTCCCTTTTATTCTCATGATGCTATGCAAGCAATGCTCCGAGTGATGTATCTGTTGAAGAGACATATAAGATCAATGGATTCCCTTGAATAGGAGGCATCAAAATAGGAGGATTTGATAGATATTTCTTGATATGATTAAAGTTCTTTTCACATTCATCGTTCCATGCAAAGGTCACACCTTTATGTAATGTCTTGGTAAAAGGTTGTGATATGTCTGCTAGCTAAGATATGAAGCATCTAATAGATTGTACTCTCCCTTGTAATGTTCTCATTTGACTGATATTCTTGTGAGGTTGCATCTCCATGATAGCTTTGACCTTAGCTGGATCTACTTCGATTCCTTTCTTTGAAACAATGTAGCCTAGGAGATTTCTAGAAGTAACACAAAAAGCACACTTCTTTGGGTTCAGTCTAAGACTAAATGTCTCCATTCGATCTAGTATTTTGCTCAAATCATTTAGATGTTTAGATCTTATCATAGATTTTTCTAAAGTTTCATCAACATAATCCTCCATAGTTCGATGCATCATGTCATGAAACATAGATGTCATAGTTTTCTGATATGTAGCACCAACATTCTTAAGCCCAAATGGCATGACATTCCAACAGAAGGTACCCCATGCACATGTGAAAGCATTTTTCTCTTGATCTTCTGGAGCAATTTTTATTTGATTATATCCAGAAAAACCATCCATTTAAGAATACATCTAAAAGCTTGTAGTCATGTCCACTATCATATCAATGTTCGGTAATGGAAAATCATCCTTAGGGCATGCTTTGTTTACATCTCTGAAATCTATGCACACTCTGATTGATTTATCTAGTTTTGAAACAAGTACAATATTAGAGATCCATTTAGCATAGTCAATAACATGGATGAATCCAGCTTTTAGTAGTTTCTCTAATTCAACTTTTACCAAGAGTGCAACATGTGGATGCACCTTTCTTATTTTTTGCTTAATAGGTTTGACACCTGGAGCTATAGATAAATGGTGCATTATAAGATCAGGATCCAACCCTGGCATATCTGAATATTTCCATGCAAAGTTGATCTTCTTTTATGTTAGGAATATGGTAAATTTTTGCTTTTCTTCTTCTGATAAAGATTTTGCTATATGGATCAACTGTGGTTCTTCTATTGTTCCCAAGTTGATGGATTGAGTGAGCTCAATTAGAACTGGAGATCTATCCTATAAATGACTTAGAAGGACATCAACTATCTCATCCTTAGGTGCCTCAGAGAGGTTTTCACCTTTAGATACTTGATGTCTGACTCTATCATGCTAACACTTGGTTCACTGATGGAAGTCCTCATAGGCTCAACTACATTTAGGTAGCAAGCAAGGGCATAGTCATTTGGAAAGGTATAAATACCTTGGCTCAGATTCATGGAAGTTTGGTCAAGAAGTTCAGGATGTTGGATAGTCAAAGTGGTGGAAGATTGGGAAATAGTGTTTACGAATATGGATCTATCATCATTGGCCCTAACTCGATGCTTGAGTTCAAAGGTGATATTAAAACTTAAGACGTTCAATTCATGAATAGGCTCAATGTCATTGTGGGAGGCCACTTCAGCCATCAGTGGATCAAACTCGTTAAGTTCATTATTTCTCTCTAGACTTACATTGGGTGTAGGTGCATATTGGTGAATAACATCAACATGTTTTTCTATGATAAGCTCATCTTCCTCTGGAATGGCTCCCCATTCATAGTCATTATATTCTTCATCTATGCCTCTAGGAAATTTAAGAACATGAGTAAAGTCAGGATGGATACCCCAAGAAGGGTTACCCTTAGATTTGGATTTGAATTCATACTCATGGGAATTTGATTCAGAATAACTACCACCTTCTTCTTTGTCTATTTTATTGCCTTCAAGATCAGCTAGTTCTTGTGGTGAAATTGTCTCTTGTCCTATAGTAGGTTCTTGTTTTTCTACTACATTGATTCTTTTTATTGTATCATCTTCAGCTTCAAGGAGGTCTTTTATTTCTTTAGGCAAATGCTCATAAGGAATGAGCTCATTAGTGGAGGTGTTAGAATCATCACTGTCAGATTGTTTAGTTGTTTCTTCCTTTAGTTAATTTACTGTGGATGGCTCAATCTATTCTAAGACATGTGGAGAGTTCTTGCTAAGATAGAAAGGCTTCTTCTTATATCCTAGACCTGTTGTATTCTTGTTTTCTTGGCCATGATGGTCAAGAGGTGATAGAAGACCTTTACCCTGTAGTCCTAGAGGTCCTTTTCCAGTATATCTCATCTTTGTGATCAATTTATCTCCTGGTCCATATGACTTCTAAGGAATTTTTCTTGAAGTGGAGTCACATTTCTAGACTGATAGGGATTGAGATCCATCTTTATACAACCATGCAAGCACAACTTCATCTTCCTCAAACTCTTGTTTAGATACTTGTTCTGGAACAAAGCTTCCATTGAATATGACTTGGGATTCTTTAGCTGTAGGTTTCACTTTGTCAGAAGGTTGTCCATAAGACTTTGGTGATAATGGGAGAGATGTGAGAAATAAATTAGGCTCCATTGTGTATTCTCCCATACCATTGTCTTTGATTTTGACTTCTTTAGCAATGTCTTCCATTTTAGAGGTTGAAGCAACATTTAGCTACTTAGCGAAAGATTCTCTATTATTAGGAACAAGTTTATTAGAACTTTCTTTCAAAGCATTGCAAGTTGTATATAGATTAGCTAGAATCATCACCTCTACTCCTTCATAAGGTAATTTCACACATTGATGGTATGTGGAAGGAATAGCTTTCATTTCATGTATCCATGGTCTCCCTAGGAGGATGTTCTAAGCCGAAGGTATATCAAGAACTTGACATGTAGTATCTCTGATGACTGGACCTATTCTGATAGGCAAGACAATTGTTCCTTTAGAAGATCTTTCTTCTTCATTATATGCCTTGATAATTATCTTCTTTTTAGGATCAATGGAAGCTTCAAATAATCTCGATTGTGTAATCAAGTTGTAAGAACAAATGTTGAGACCAGCGCCTCCATCTATCAACACACGTTTGACTTGATGGTTTTGGATTAAGACTTCAATATGTAAGGGCTGGTTATGTGGATGACTCAAGGAATTATCATCTTCCTCTAAAAAGGAGATATACTGTGGAGATGTTAGATGACCAACCATAGCTTGGAATCTATCTAAATCAAGGTTGTCAGGAACATTGGATCCTAGCAGGGCTTTGTCTACAATTGCTCTATGAGCTGGAGATATTCAAAGCAACTCAAACATGGAGATTTTAGCATTTGTATGTTGGAGTTTTTGGACAATACTGTAGGAAGTAGGGCTCGTGTCTTTAGGATTTGAAGATTTGGATGTAGCCTTCTATTTAGAAGTAGATGAAAGATTGAAAGGCATCTTAGGGACATTGGATGAATCTGGGATTTGTCCTTGCAGATGTGCCTGAGCTTTTGATCAAGTAACTGCATTTGCTGATTGATTTTCTCTGTCTCTTCTTACAATTGTGATGACATTGCAATGCTCAGATAGACATGGTTCAACCATATTGATGACAACATTGTTTCTAGAGTAGGCATAATTGACCTTAGCACCCATATTAGGCTGAGAAGAAGAATCTTTTTTACCATGTTTCAGAAATGGTTCCGTGAATTCTGTATGATCATTATTACTCTTATGATTGTCAATCATGATTTCTCCATTATCAATTTTGTCTTGTATGATGTGCTTCAAGTGAATGCAGTTATTAGTTTTATGACCCTTATTACAATGGAAGTCACATAAATCATTCTCTCTCCACCATTTCGGTTTGGGTTCAGGATCAAAGAATTTTATCTCAGGTAAGTAAATGATGTTGTTAGCCAATAGAGTTTTCATGGTAGATTCCAAGGACTCTCCAAGAGGAGTGAATTTACAGTTAGGATCTGGAGCCCAAGGTTTGTAAGTAGATGACTTCTTGTTAGATTTAGATGTTTTAGCTTCAGAAGCTTTGATGGATTGGGTGCCAATAGTGAGATTGAAAGTGGGTGCACAGATATTATCAACAATGCCATTTGTGACAACGCTCTTATTCTTGTTCCAGTTTTTGCCTTTGTCTTTAGAACTAGATCCAGATTCATACTTTTCTTTTTGAAGGGATATGTCTCCCTTTTGCACAAGTACTTTCTCAAATTTGATTGCATTTTCTACCATCTTATCAAAGGATGTATGATTTTGCATTTTAAAATGGTAGTTGAGTTCTGGAACAAGATTTTTGATGAAGATTTCCAACTTCTCAGTTTCTAGAATGGGTCTAGCATATAGAGAAAATTTCTTCCTCCATCTTTTGAGAAAAGTCAAGAATGGTTCTCCTGAGTTCTATTTTAGATTGCAGGTGTCAATCATAGTGACCGGATGTTGAATGTTATAGGAGTATTGTTGATAGAATAGTTTGATTAACTCCTCAAAAGTTTTGATAGTAGGAGGCATTTTTGAGAACCAATGAATAGTCGACCCTCCCAAAGATTGAAGGAAAAGATGCATTAAGTAGGTTGGTTCATGCATGAACTCCATAGATTGAGTACAAAATTCTCTGACATGATCTCGAGGGTCATAATTTATGTCATACTTATCATATTTAGGCATCTCCACTCTTTTAGAGAATGGTGGCATGTACAAGTCTTTATCAAAAGGAAAAGGGCATAGAGCCTCCATGGAAAACTCCTTAGGTTCCTTTTCTTTTTCAAGTTTGTTAAGTTTGACTTGCATGGTATGCATCTGTTTCATCATAGCCATGATAGGGGTTTCTTCCTCATGCATGATGATATTTTCAACATTAAATTTTGGAGGAATTTTATCCCCTTGATGAGCTAACTCTAGACATTATGCCTCTCTATCTTCTTTCAAGAAATGCCTCATCATTTTCTTGAAGTCATCATCATTTTGATATCGAGCAATTTCAGAAGGTGTGGGTTCTTGATCCATACCATGTTGAGAATGAGGTCCTTGAGACCTGTGATGTGTCCCTCCATGAGACATGTTAGGAGTTTTAGGACTCCCTGGGATAGATCAAGGTGGAGTTTGTTGATTACTTCCGTGAGTTGATGGAGGTGGTATGTAACTAGTTTTCAATCAAAAATTGCCTAGTCCGTCATCTTCGTAAAGACCTAAATTATAGATTTGCTCAAGGGTTGGACCCATGTGAGTAGTTAAAGGTACAATATTGAGTGCTTCTTCAGATTTCTTATGCGAGGAAGCTCTAGTTTCCACCATTAACCTTGGGTAAAGCAAAAGAGTAAGATGAAGACAACTGAAGAATGACTTGATTCAAGAAGATCGAATGATGTAATCTTGTCAAGATTGAATTGATTGAAGAATAGATCAGAAGCAAATGAAGGATACTATGGCATAGTAGTATGAGTAGACACCCAAAAGATGGCGGGCACGAGCTCACAACACTTAGCCGTTTAGTAAAAAGATTGAATTTGAAGATAATTTTTACAAGGTTTTGACACAAGATAAAGAAGACTCAAATTGATAAATCAGAAGGCTAAGTCAGACTCAAGAGACCACTTTAGGAAAATGAATAGATTTGTTATAGGTTTTTCTCTATTTCTGACATAATGATTTGTTTCTCAACTCTAGACATTCAGTTGCAGGTAGTGTGCAATAGGAAAATAGGCATACAGACCCTAGACAAAAATTAGATCTGACGAAAAGTTGACCAACTGACAGGAACAGGCTTGCTATTGTGAAATTTTGGGGACAGTCTCATGCAATAAAATGCTGCCAAGTGCAAGGAAGTACCAGGTTGCATGTGAGAATATGTTGTCTCACGTGACGTAATGCCCAGAAAACTAAAATCTCACGCGATAAAAGAACAAAGTTTGACAATTTTGGCACAATTTTTGAGGCATAGATTTTGAGACACAACATTGGCTATTCTTTGACAGAATATTCATTTCTTACACCAGAAAAGGATTTTTGCTCAAATTTTGCAATTTTTCAGTATCAGATTGTTTGCAAGATTTTCTCTGTCTAGTTTTGAAGATCCGTGTAATAGTTCATCTCAAGTAACCAAGAAGATACCAAGCACACAAAACATCAAGCAAGGGAAGAAACAATCATCTAAAAAAAATGAACAAGGGAAAAAGCAACCTTGCGCATGAACAAACAATAGTGACTTATTGTGCTAATTCCTAGAAATGCTACTTGTGTATGTTCCAAAACATTTTTCAATAATGCACATATTCCTAAAACATGAAAAATTGGCCTCACTAGGGTTTGTAGTAATGGTCTGACTCTACAACTTTTATGATCTCAAGAGGGAGAAATCCAATCCAGGCGCATCGGGGTTTTGATATAGTTTGAGAAATTAATCAATTAAGAGCTGCTAGGGAGATCTAACAGCCCAACAAGAGACCACACCTATGAAGATTTCCTCCATAAGGACATTTATATAGTGGCTGCTGCTACCATGATGAAAATGGCTATTACCACTTGAGGTTCCATCCACGTGGTTGACCCAATTAAGGGAATGTCCACTATGGTTAACCCTCTCTAAAGGTGACTCACAAAAGATACCACATGGGGACTGGTTCCAGATTCAAGGATTTGAGTTTCTGATACTACCCAAAAAGGGAGTAGAGCATAGTCCTCTAGCCTTTTCACTTTTAACCAAAACAAAGTAGACAGATTAATCTGACACGCTAAGACTAAAATTATCTCACAAAGATCTATGTTGTCAACCACTTATGATCTATTAACCTCTCCGGAGAGAGAATGTATCAATCAAAAGTTGACTACTCACAAATCTAGTAGAACACAAGATAATCTCAGTACCTTCCCTACCTACAAGGGGATCCTTCATCAAGAAGAGCTTTGCATGCATGAAGTGAAAGAAGCCCACTCTCTCGAGATCATCCACAAATAGTGTTCATAGGGCCTATTTACTATGTGTAACAAATATGTAGAAAGAAAATCTATGTTAATTTTATAGCCCAAAATGAAGTCTATGATATGAAAGCAAGAAAAGTCACACAAGATTGACATGTGAGAGTTCATTTTAATCCAAATTGAAATATTATCAAATTGAGAAGAATACCTTAGTTACAATGCTCTACAATCCAAAATTTAGCACATATTTGAAAAATCTACAATCCAGTATTACGCTATCTCTGAAAGTACAAAATTAAGACAAATCAATAGAAAATAGTAAGTGTTAGAAATCAATAATCTGAAAGTATAGATCTGTAGATTTTGTGTGTTTGGATGTAAAATATCGTGCGAGTTAGGATGCGGTCCCTCGCGAGGAAGGATATGGTCTCGAGCAACAAAGGATGGGGTCCTGCGCGAGGAAGTGCTGAAACCAACAAAACTTCACGCGACGTGATGGAAAATCTCATGTGAGAATCCATACAGTGATGTATGGAAGTATGAACATAAAATTAAAAAACACAGTTTTGATAGAAAAAGACAAAAAATTGATAGAACAAAAGGGAAACCCGTTTCAGGGCCCCACGGTGGGTGCCAAAAATGTGTGTGTGAATTTTGTACCTAGCTGTAGACACAACACTTCAGTAAAATATTAGAGGTTAGCATAAATCAAAATCTGACAAATAATTGAAACTAAGCTAACCAGACAATTTACTGCCTTCTAGTAGGTGCGAGTATAATGTTCTCAGATTGAAATTGAATTCAGTGACAATGCAACACCTAAATGAAGGATTTGGATGCAAAAGATGAAAGATTGTATGAATGTAGATTGATCTATTTTTTTTAATTTTCTATACAATAATATGAAATCTGTATGAATCTAAGCTAGATGAATGAAATTGAATGCAAATTTAAGCTAACAATGATATGAAAAATATGCAAAAACTATGATCAACAATGAAAGATCACACAAATCGCCTGTCGCAAGAGCTTAATCCTTCAATCACTAATTTGCCAGAGTAATAGTGCAAATTCGAGTGTTGATCATTGTGAAGAGCTGAGCCTTTATTTTATAGAAATCCAGGGCTTGAGGGTGCATAAGAAAAACTAAAAATCACTCTTGATAAACTCAGGTTGATTTTTGAGTTATCAAAAAATCAGAGTAAATTAACTCTCAAAAATCATGCAAAAGCAGTGTTTAACTCAAAATAGAGTTTAGATCAAATTTCAACTCATCATCAGATGTGGAGTTTCAATTTTAAAATTGATTGTTAATTTCTAGTTGCCTGCTTTTCTACTTGAGCATGATTTATTTTGAATTAATTTAAAATAAAGTGATTTATTCTTAACTTAATTGATTTTTGAATTAAAATAATTGATTTATGGGTTAATCAATTATTAAATCAAACTTTATTCTAAAACTATATTATTAAATATTGACAATTGACATGAATTAATTAAATAAGAATTTAATCAATTAGTCATGATATTTTAGATTTATTGTCAAAATTAAATAGTACAATTTAGGAATAAATTTAATTAAATTTAATTAAACAATTAAGTGGCAGTATTAAATCTGATTAACTAAATATTCAGAATATTCAATTAATCAAACTTTAGGATAAATAAGATTTATCACCAAATAATTATTAAATCAAAGATAATTAAGATAAATAGGAATATTGCTAGGAATATTCCCTGATGCAAAATTTAAGATAATCAATTAGGATTCGATAATGTGCAGATGTGCCTTTGGTTAGGACTTTTGTATCGATTTTGTTCAAATTGAAGATGTAGGAGGTTAATGAACCTATAGCCCATTTTTGGGGTATTACAAAAAGCTATTGAAATAGCATAAGTGACCCCATGGAAAGGGAAATAGAATCACCAAAGACAAGAAAAAACTCCATGATCTAACCCACTAGTATAGATATGCGAGCATGGAAAGAAGAGAGAGAGACAATGAATCTAACTGGCTAGAAAGTTGTGTTATGATAAGTGATTCATAGGAGAAGAAGATGAAGCTAAGGAAAGGATATAAAGTTGTGTTATACTATTTCTACTCATCCTAAGGAAAAAGGGAAGGAGAATTGATGGTCTAGCAAATTTTATTATGCTAGTCAATTCTACCTTGACAAAGTTTGCGCAAGGGTGGCTTGAAAAACTTTGTGTTCAGGGGTGGCTTAAAATTTTTTGCACCAATGGGCGGATTGAAAAACTTTGTGCTCAAGGTAAACTTATAGGATTAGTCCTACGAAAATCATGATCTCCATAGGGATCGAAAAAGGTGACTAGTCCTAAGGAAATCATTGTCTTCATAGGGATAAAAAATACGACCAGTCTTAAGGAAATTATTGTCTCCTTAGGGGTCAATAAAAAAAATGCTTCATAATATAAAATGAGGCCATATGTATGCCCCCCTCCTTATGATGATGACATAGGACTATGGCGACATCATAAGGAAATGAGAACATGGATACCTACTTCCAATAACAAGGAGATACCCTTAAAACAACAATGTATGCTTATACCCTTAGTAAAGAGTGAATGATCTTGTTAGCCAATAGAATAGATAATCGTGAAAGGATATCTACAAGTGGAAACAAACCCTTGGAAGGAAGAGATCTTGGCTACAAGATGTTTATCTTTAAGAGGAGTTCTTAAACAAATACAACATCTTCAAGACAAAGAGGGGAAGAGAACATGAATGCACCCTTTTAGCCCCTTATTGATTGGTGAAAAAAGAATCCTTGGTAAAGGATAACATACTTTAAGCCCCCAAGTAGAATAATTTGTTTAGGATGAACATAGTTTTTCAAGTAAGCAAGAGTTTGTGATCAACAATACATACCTCTTGCATAAGACATAATCTTGAATCAAAACAAAATATTTTCTTATAAGAAAATAATGTTACATGATAAAGAAATGCCACTACACCAAGGAAAGTAGATCCTTAGAAAGAAAAGGAAGGAGGAGAATTCCACATGAAACATTTCTCCCCAAGTGTGAAGGAAATGAAAAATAGAATATATTGTACACCCTAAGTGATAAATATTTTATAATAGACATGCACTTTCAAGTAGAAATAAGTTGTAAAGAAGGATGCAAATCTCTTGAAAAAGAACACATTTATGCAAGAAAGGACATCATACTATAAGAGAAACAAGTCAACAAAAGGGGAAAAAATGGTTTTTAAAAGAAACAATATTAATTCACTAAATGGAAGATCATTTTGTGAAAGACATGCCCTTTGAGGCATGCAATAGATTATTGAACAAAGATGAAAGTACCTTGCATGAAACAAAGAATTTCATGCCAGAAAGTATGTATGATTATAAAACAATATAAATCCATAAAGAGACAATGGAGAGAGATATGGAAGGATGCCACATTAAATGCAAACTTAGTGGATAAACCAATTATACAAGATAAACACTTCCAAGCAAAGAAGAACAAAAATCCCATTAGAGAGGAAGATCCTAACAAACAAGTCCATGCATGGAAGGACATCAAAGTATAAAAGATATAACCAACAAAGAGATAATGTATCATTTGAAAGGAGAAATAGATGAAATAAAGAGACCTTGCTCCCCAAGTAAGGAAACAAGGAAAATAACATATTATGATGCTCACAATGCACATTATGCAAAGAAAAGAGCCCCCAATGATGTAAGATACTATATTTACATAATGGAGAGAAACATAATAGGAAAAATAAATGCCGAGGTATGTATTTGATATCAAGAAAAAACATAAGATCCATTTTTGAAGAAAGAAGAGATCTATCTACCAAACCTTGAGAAAATTGTCAAAATTCAATACAATTGACAAGAGAGTGTTTATTTCTATGATGAAAAAGACATAGAAATTAAATATTCATAAGTCTATGATTCTTTGGAAAATTTCTATAAATGTTTTTAGGGTCATATTTAATTCTCCAAAAGATTCTTTTAGCTAAAGCCATTCGGTCATCAAAAGGAGGTGTGATTATGGATGGCATTGGTAAAAGAATGGGAAGGGGAGGTTTGTGTTGGGATGAAGAAGGATTAGAAGAAGGAAAAGTGGTAGCTTGAGGTATAAAACCTATACCACACCTAGTAACTTGTGTAGGAGGATTTATAGGAACCTTAATGCCTTGTTCATTAATTCCAAGACCAAATCCATTGTAACCTTATTGAGTAGTAATTTCATATCGTACATTGTAATTGGATTTTAATATATAGGGTGAAGGAGATTCATCTTGAAATTTATGGAAATGTTTGGTATAAAGAGGAATAGGAGGAGAAATATTCTCTTTAGGGAGATTCCTATCACTATTCTTATCTTCTTTAGGTGGTGAAGAAGAAAAAGGTTTATCAAGATCTTCAAGTCTACTTAATATTAATGGAGATAAATCATCAATAAAATTCTTAACATTAGGATTATGAATAATTTTATGATAAAAGTAATATTTTTTAAGGTCATCTAAAGAATTGCATAAACTAGCCTCCCTAAGACTATCCATTGAGGTGGGTTGATAAGGGGAGGATCTAGGTCTCACTAAATGGGGTTATTGTTAGGATTAGGGAGTGCCAAGAGGGGGTGGGGTGAATCGATGCAATAGTATTATTAAATTTCCTAATCCAATAACAAAAATTAAAATCATAGATAACTGAAAGAAAATAGAATAAGATAAACGACATCACAACACCATGATTTGTTTTTGAGGAAAATCTTGTTAAGGGAAAAACCCCGGTGGGGATGGTACCCACTAAAATATCTCAGTACTATAGTAATAAGTACCCTATTAAAGGTTAAAGTACATAATAGGAGAATGCACATGCATTCAAGCTTAAAACCTAGAGAACACTGCTCAATATAAAACAAAGATATGACCCTCATTCGGGTTCACTGATCTATCTTCATTTACAATGAGATTATGGATAGTACATACAGTACCAAAACTAAACCGATTGATAACATCAACAATGCCAATAAAACTCCAATGAATCTCAACAAAAATATCATCACCTAGTTATCTTCTATGCATCATTCGATTTGCACATCATATCATACTCTTCTTACACACCGCTTCCAAAAAATAATCTTATATACTGGATCATAAACCAAAAACATTAACCCAGTTGGCTCCAATAGATAACATGTACATCCTTGATCAAAACTCTGACCAAAACTTAGTGCTAGGTCTTACTAAACCAAAGATAGAGTCTATAAGGTAGGCACAACCAAAATATACTATCCAAAAGATCAGATCATCAATCCAATAGGATTGCTAATCGATCCAACTGCTAACATATTATGATACTAGCACTCTACTGTCAACGGATACTTAGAATATTATAACTTTAACATATGATACTTTCAAAAGGTGTGATTGCACAAAAATACTATAGAGTCATACACCAAACATAGTCCATCTTCACTCCCCATAACTCTATTAACCAATATCATATTGATCCATATAATGAGAAGGTACACTATTTCCTGACCTTCTATACTTAGTTGATTAACCAATCTTTCCTTTGATATACAAAACCTACTAAGGGCCAATAAGAATAGATGTAGTTTCCATCAATGACAACCTACAAGACAACTACAAACATGTCTCTTTCCCAATAATCTCCCCCTTTGGCATTGATGGAAACACTTAGAGAAAAATGATTGAGTGCTCCAAACAAAAAATGAAAAACTCCAAAAAGGTTCTACATAACAAAAATATATGCTCCCCCTAAGCTAAACATCCCATTTTTATCCTTATCTCTCCCCCTTTGACATCAATGGAAAAAGGTAGAGATCATCTCCAAAAATGAACTACCAAAATCCTATTCCAATGGCCTATATATAGATGTGCAAAAAGATACTTAAAATCTCTTGAATATGTCACTAAAATTATTTTTCATGGATATAAAATCTCCATCCCATATCTTCTTCAAGCTCTCAGATATTAGGATTTGACCACATACCAAATAGGTTGTCTTCTCAGTTAAACAAATATCTGTGGGATCTAGACAAATTTAAGTTGCATTTGCTTCAATCACACCTATTGTTAAGATATCCAACTTAGGGACTATTTGGATTATTAGCTCTCTGATCCTTCCCTTCATTCTCTCCTTCTCAGTGACAAGTGCATTGATTTTTTCATTCATTTGTGTTACTTGAGATACATGCACTGAAGAAAATACCTTCAATGCATCATAATAATGTGACATTTCTACCAATTTAGCTTCACACTCCTGCACAATATTATCAATGTCTTATATATGCTTAGTATAATCAATACAAGATTTATATACTCTACTCCCTTCTATCAAAGAGTTCTTTAGACCTTGAATTGTTGTACCCAAAGATTCCTCATCCTTCACAATAGATTTGATTAACTATTTAAACCTACTCTCATTGATCTCATTCTAGACATTAACTAAGGTTGTCTTCTCAATAGATTTAAACTAAGTATCCATGACATCCAACAAAGTTTCCAATTGACTAGACACAAGTTCCTTGAGTTAATTGAAAATATAGGCATTAGTTTACTGAGAAATTCTATTTTCCTAATCAATAACCTATTATCTTCCTTATTTGATTTCAAAATTCTCTCCCTTGCCTTAGCTTGAGCAACTATGGAAAGTTTCATTACCTGATCTTCTCCAAGTGCATCCAATTGGATTTGTCCCTACAACCACATATCAAAAAATTCTGACAAAGAGTGAATTGAAGTGTATCTTGCTTCAACTTTCACTTCGTTAGACTATTTGATAGATGGATTAGGTTCAACTATAACCTCTTCTTCCTTCTATGCTTCTTCTTGGGCCATCTCAACATCAGGTAATCCTAAGTCTGCATCAACAACTTTGTCTTCAATGTTTCCTCCTCTCATCACTTCTCTACATTCCTCCCTTGTCATTGTAGCTTTGATATTCTCTACTCCAAGAATGTCTTCACCATCATCTTGATTGGTAGAAAGAGAAATAGGTACTCCATGAATGAATAGACCAGACTCTTCAACTATGGAATAGAATCCAGTCTGAGAAGGTGTTTCTAAAGACTTATTATCCTTCTCATTTGGTACTAATCCTTCAAACCAATTCTCAAACAATATCTTAGAAATCACATCTTTAGTTTCCTCAAAAATCTCCTCAAAATTTCCACTCATGATTTTGGTTACCCTTGTCTTAGTTAGGATTCTTTTCTTAGCTTCCTCAAGAGTTTGTTTATATTCATCAATGGTAATCATAGGAAAAAGTTTATTCTGTTAGTACTCTTATTTTCTTGTCCTCTTCTAGAGATACCAATCGCCTCTCTTCGAGATTTGAACATAATTCATTAGGGATTTCCCATTTGATCTCCACTAGAGCCCTCTTCAACTTATTCAAATAGTTATTATCTTCTTTCTCTAGCTTCCTCTTCTCTTCTACATTATACTTACGATAGTATTTCTTCAAAATTTAGAGAATTATTTTTTAAAAATAAAAATTATGGCTTACCAATAGAAAATTCTTGTGGAACCAAACAAATTACAACATTTTCTACTTTATTTCCTTATGATATCAGGTTCTTCTTCTAGTCATCAGACTCAGTGGATTCACTCTATTCTTCTTCTTCATTTTTATTCCTCTTTGGTCTAACAAGCTCAATACTCTTCATTTATTTTGTTGTCTTAGATGTAGCCTTCGGTGTAGAAGGTTTAGGAGTCACATTTTTCTTAGAGATCTCAACCTCCATTGTAGTAACGGAAGCCTTTATTGCACTTCTTGTGTTCCTCCTACAAAATGGAATGTAAGGTGGTGGATCATTACTTACATCCTCAACATTGATAGGCTTTTCTTCTTTATCTTTCTTTCTTTATTCCTTGTATTTATTTCTAGCCTCTTCCATCTATTCTTTGGAAAACCCTAAGCTCTCACCCACAATTTCTAATTCTCTTCTTACTCTCCTTTTTATAGCAGGATTGTTAACTACTAGGTGCACCTCAAGACTTTTCTCTTTGTATGCGCTGAGCCTTTTCTCACTCTCATCAATCGGTCACTTCAAAAGATAGTCAATGTGAGTTTTAACAATCAAGGGATCAACTTCATATCCCATAGGTATAATCCAACAAGATATTGGTTCTGCAACTTCCATTAGACAAGTATTAGTTTCCACCATGAAACATATATCATCCTCATACTTCACTAGTTTTCTAGGAATCCTCCATCTCAATTTCATATGTTCTTGAAATGTTTTGAAATAACCCCAAAATTCTTTCTTCCTAGATATGGCATCTAACATGAGATAATATTTTAAAATTTGTTTTGCAACATGCACATCCTTTCTCCAATCAACATTTCCAACTCCAGGAAAATAGTTCATAAAGTAGAATAAAATGTAAATTACTTGTGATCCATACTTAAAGATCTACTTTTTAAGCTTCTTTATCTTCTCCAGATTCTACAAAATTTGTGTCCTTAATGATTTGCACATGTAAAAAGAAATTTCATCTTTCATCATTTGGTAGGCTATGTAGATGATTTTACTAGAAATCAAATTCTCTCTGCTAGAATGATACACCTTGTAACCAAACACCATGGATGCGAAATTTACATTAGGCCACTTGATATCATTTATTGTCATATCCCTTTTGTTCCATTTTGACTCTGTCAACTCCGTAAAAAGCTTCTTTGAAGTCCTAGGGGATGGAACTTCACTGATTGCACTAAAGCCTATAATTTACTCCAACACTTCTTTAGTGATGTTATATGGCTTATCCAACCAAATGAATTGCTTGTGAATTCTACTCAGAATAATTTGCATCCATTCTGGTTCATCAAAAGTTATGAAGTCCATGACCTATGAGATCTTCATTGATTCCAAATACTTGAATTATTTCTTCAATCTACCTCATTTACACAATGATTGATAGGTAGCGATGATATCGCTCTCTCTGAGCTCCTCAAATTGACAATGAATGTATGCCCTAATGTCCTCCACATGTAAAACTCTGTATGGAACTAGCTTAAAATGTGCCATTCAAATCATCTTCCATTGACTTATACATATGTTTCTTAAAAATGGGTCAAGGAATGTCCTTAAAATCCATTATCATTGGAGTATTTATAGCTTTAGAATTGGTGTAACAAGTTTCACAACAAGAACTAGGGTTTGCAAATCTAATATATGCTCTCAACTCAAATCTCCTTCATTCCTTCTCTGAGCTCATTCTCTGAAAAAAATTGTGAAAAATAAAATCATAGAAACCCTTTTTACTATTCTATTACATCATAATTATGACACACATTAAATGCTTCCAAACCCATACTCAAAAATTTGTACATAATCAGTGAAGAACATATTGTCCAAGATCTTCAAAACTGCCATATTAAAAGATGTGATTGATAACATAGATTACCAATCCAATTCTTCTCCTACTACAACAATTGCTCAAATTAGGTAGGAAAATTCAAGGGTGTATTTAGGATTTGTTGTGAAAAATCACCCATAGTCTGATGCAGGAGCATCCTAGGATTCTAGGCAATCCTGTGTCACCCAAAAATATGTTTTTTTTGGAGAGGCAGATTGGTAGTTTTGATCTTAGTTGGTGAAGTATTTGCTTAGTCTTGGAGTACGGTTGCTCGGTTACAGTGTTTACCGGGGTGCCCGGTCTCTAAAGAACACTTGGTAACTGAAGGCATCAGTTCTCCTACCACTCAGCAATATCTGTGTTGCTCAGTGATGCTTGGTGTGGTTAGTTCACTGGTGCTCGGTTATTTCTCTGCTACTCAGAAAATGATCTTACCAACTGGTGTTCTTGAAGATTTGCTTGGCCAACTTTGTGCATTTATTGTTGGTAGCTATTTTTATAGGTTGACATGTTAACTTTAATAATTGTAAGGCTATTTGGGAGCTGACTTGTATTTCATTTAATATTTGTTTGTAAGAGTTAATTGTTTCATCTAGTTGGCTTGTGGCTGATGATTAGTATTTAAAAGGGTGTTGGGGTAGTTGTTTAGGACAAAAGTCTCGGGAGAGAGAGAAGTGAAGTTGTGGAAAAGATTCTATGAGATCTTGCAAATCAGATTGATTTTTGATAGTTTGTGATAATAGAGCTAGTGGTTGAAACTTGGAGACAAGGAGATTGCTTGGTGGCTTGTGAGCACAAGTTCAGATCTACCTTAGGGTTTCCATTAGTTGTTGATTCTTTTAGGATTAGACTAGCTAGAATCAGATTGGATCTTGTTGATCTCTCAGAATTTACTACTTGTTTGTATTTGGCCATAACTGGGAAGGCCTTACAACCTGACACATTGCATGTAATCAGTGAATTTATGAATGAAGATTTCAATTCTCTTCCAGATCTACTATTATTGTTGTGTTGTGGTTTGGCTGTAAGTTTGGACAGTCCTTAATTGGATCCTCCATCCTCGATTGCATTAAGTGGTATTAGAGTGATTTGATCTTGAATGTGTGGACAGATCACTGAAGGAGAGGCAGTTTGCACTAGGACCTTGGATTGAAGATGCCTTCGAGGAGAGCTCATGAGATCTTAAAGGAAGAACCTACTAGAGAATTTAGTCTTGATGATTTTAGAGCTTTGCAGAAACAAGTGCAAGATCTACAAGAGGAATTGAGAAAGAAGACTACATTTAAAGAAGATAGTGATGATGAATCTTAGGAAGAAGATCATTTTGAAGAAGCTATAGAAGAAGCTAGGGATCTAGAAGAAAATTGAATCCTGAAGGCTATGTCTAAAATTGGGAAAAGACCTAATATTGAAGTTTCTACATTTTCTAGAAGCCTTAGGCCAAAAGAGTTGATTGATTGGATTAATGAGATAGATGAGTACTTTGAGTATGAATAAATAGAAGATCCTAATAGAGTTAGATTTGCAAAGACTAAACTGAAGGGTCATGAAAATATTTGGTGGAGGGAAGTTTAGTTGGAAAGAAGTAGGAGAGGAAAGGAAAAGATCACTAGATGGAACTGAATGGTTGACAAGTTGAAGAAACAATTCATTCTGGTGGATTATGAGTTAGACATGTTTAAGAAGATGCAAGCCTTGAAGCAGACCAAAAAATTAGTGCAGGAGTATACTGAGGAGTTTTACATAATCCTGATTAGGACTGGTCATTCTGAAGCTGATAAAGAGAAGGTTGCTAGGTATGTTTATGGTTTCAAACCTAGTATTCAAGAAGAGTTACTTACTATTCCGATGACAACAATAAGAGATGCTTATTAGATGGCATTAAAGATTAAAGAGAAGTTGAATAAGAAGTTTGAAGGAAGATAAAACAATAGGAATAAAGGTGGTAAGACTGGTGAAATAGTTGTTGAAAGTAATGTGGTAGAGAATCCTAAGAAGACTCATGTAGGATCTGGCAGTGGTCAAGTCACTAAGAATTTCAATACTGGATAGAGAGGAAGGTGGAAAAATGAGTTCACTGGTACTTGTTATCAATATGGTGAAGAGGGTCATAGAAGTTTTCAATGTCCTAGAAAAAGAGTTGCACTAACTACCAAAGAAGACATTGAGAATGTTGTAGAAAAAGGTGAATTTCTTATCACTAGGAGGTTGACTACATGTGTCCAGGAACCAGTACAAAGAAGAAATTGGTTCAAAACCAGATGTAAGTGCAAGAATAAGGTATGTAATGTTATAGTTGATGGTGGTAGTTCTAAGAACTTTGTTTTAGAAGAGATGGTTAGTAAGTTGAATTTGGAAAGAAAGAAACATCCTAATCCTTATCAGATTAGTTGGATAAAAGATATGTCTAAGGTTAGGATTGAAGAACAATGCTTGGTTAATTTTTAGATTGGATCTTATCATGATGAAATATTATGTGATGTATTGCCTATGGATGCTTGTCATCTATTTCTCGGGAGGCCTTGGCAATTTAAGAGAAATGTTTTGTTTGATGGTCGTGCAAACACCTATGTGGTCAAGTATGAAGGATCTAGGCATAGTTGTTACCTTTACAGGAGACAGGGACTAAGGAATGTGGAGTTGTCAAGAATTGTCCGTGTGACCGTGAAAAACCTCAGGAGAATAGGGTCGATGAACCTATTCCTAAAAAGTCTACTTTGAAAGAGAAGGAAAATTATATATCTGAAGAGTTTGTTGAGATGAAGAGGTAGATGGTCTTTCTGATAGAAATAGTACAATAGATAATGACATTAATGACACAAAGAGATGTAGATGATACCGAGTTGATTGAGGAGTTTAGAGAGGATGGGATTTACTGAGGTACTAATGTGATAGACAATGGAAGGGATGGTCAAAGTCAGTTGTTATCAATTGCAGACAAGAAAGATAAGAAAAGTGGGAAGAAGGAAAACTTGCTGCAAGGGACAATGGATGAAGTAAAGACAACTTGGAATGAAGGACAAGAGGAGATATGGTTTAGAATAGATATGGCATACCTATTTTGATTCCCTTAAGATGTTCCTGATTTCCTTATGAGAAAATATTCTTTACCTGGGGTGTCTGATGCAAGAGCCTCCTAGGATTCTTGGTAATCCTGTATCACCCAAAAATATGTTTGTTTTGGAGAGGCAGATTGGTAGTTTTGATCTTAGTTGGTGAAGTATTTGCTCGGTCTTGGAGTATGGTTTCTTGGTTATAGTGTTTACCGGGGTGCTCAGTCTCTCAAGAACACTCGATAACTGAAGGTGTCACTTCTCTTGGCACTTGGTGATATTTGCATTGCTCAGTGATGCTTGGCGTGATCGTTTCACTGGTGCTTGGTTATTTCTTTGTTGCTTGGTAAACGGTCTTACCGATTGGTGTTATTGAAGATTTCCTTGGATGACTTGGTGCATTTATTGTTGGTAGCTATTGTTACAAGCTGACATGTTGAATTTAATAATTTTAAGGCTATTTGGGAGCTGACTTGTATTGCATTTAATATTTTTTTGTAAGAGTTAATTATTTCATCCAGCTGAGTTGTAGCTGATGATTAGTATTTAAAAGGGTGTTGGGGTAGTTGTTTAGGACAAAAGTCTGGGGAGAGAGAGAAGTGAAGTTGTGGAAAAGATCCCATGAGATCTTGCAGATCAGATTGATTGTTGATAGTTTGTGATAATAGAGCTAGTGGTTGAGACTTGGAGACAAGGAGATTTCTTGGTGGCTTGTGAGCACAAGTTCAGATCTGCCTTAGGGTTTCCATCAGTTAATGATTGTTTTAGGATTGGACTAGCTAGAATTAGACCAGATCTTGTTGATCTCTCAAAATTTACTGCTTATTTGTATTTGGCCATAACCAGGAAGGCCTTACAGCCTAACACATTGCATGTAATTAGTGAATTTATAATGAATATTTCAATTCTCTTCCAGATCTAGTATAATTTTTGTGTAATTCCAATGTGTTAGCTTGTGGTGACTAATCAGGAAAGTACTATCCAGGAAAGTACTATACACTTTTCCTCCCGACCTCGCTAGGGTTGAAAATTTTTTTGAGGCCGACTACTTTTTTCGGTTATTTAGGCCGACTACTTATAACTCATTCTAACCCTAAAGCGGGAAAATATTGTATAATATGGCTTAGGGTTAGGGATTTTCATGATGTATGATTTTAGTACTTGCGGTAGAATTGGGCTGTAAGGGATTACAAATTGTAATCAGGTTGTAATCACTGGATAATAATAATATTGGACTCGCTGTTGGTGGACGTAGCCCAGGGATTGGGTGAACCACGTTAAATCTGTGTGTCTTGTGTTCTATTCTATGTGGTTTATTATTTTCTGATATTAGTTATATTTGCACATAATTGTTATTTCTGCCTTGTTAATCCTAACAAGTGGTATCAGAGCCAGGTTATTTCGTTCGTTCTTTCATCTATTCTCTGAATCAGGTCTCACGAGTTAGTGGGAGAGTCTCTCGGTTAAGTGGGAGAAATGGCAGATGAGGGTAGGCTGAAGGTTGATAAGTTTAATGGACAGAACTTCCAGTTATGGAAGATGCAAATGGAGGATTATCTCTATCAGAAGGATCTATGGCGGCCATTAGAGGGAGTAGCCAAGAAAGAGCAATCAATGTCTCGGGAGGATTGGGATATTTTGGATAGGAAGGCACTGGGGAGTATTCATCTATGCCTGGCACAATCGGTGGCATTCAATATTACTGAAGCAAAGACAACTAAAGATCTGATGGAAACCCTAGCGAAGTTGTATGAAAAGCCTTCAGCTTCAAACAAGGTATTTCTTATGAAGCGTTTATTTAATATGAAAATGGTAGAAGGTGGATCAGTTACTGATCATTTGAATGAGTTTAATACAGTTACAAGTCAATTAACCTCAGTTAAAATTACTTTTGATGAAGAGGTTAGGGCTCTCTTGATTTTGTGTTCTTTGCCAGAAAGCTGGAATGGCTTGGTAATGGCTGTTAGTAATTCTGTTTCTGGTTCTAATACCCTAAAGTATGATGATATTATTGGTGTTATATTGAGTGAGGAAATTCGTAGGAAAAGCTCAGGGGCATCCACATCGGGTAGTGTATTGAACACAGAAAGCAGAGGCAGAACAAGAGATAGAGGAAACAACTCTGGAAATCATGGGAAATCAAGAGGAAAATCAAAGGGAAAGAGGTCCGAATCTAAAGGGCCAAATGATTACTGGTACTGTGGAAAACCAGGTCATAAGAAGAAAGATTGTTGGTCTCAGAAGAAAGATCAAGGAGACAAAAATGATGGAAACAAGGAGGCAAATGTGGTAAGTAACAAATCCGAGGAAGATGCTTTGCTCTTGTCCTTAGAAAGTATTGATGATTCATGGGTTTTAGATTCTGGGGCTTCATTTCATGCTACACCCCATAGAAGTTATTTTGTTGATTATGTCCAAGGGGATTTTGGGCTAGTTTATTTGGGAGATAATGAACCCTGTAAGATTGTTGGAAAGGGAAAAATTAAGATTAAGTTGTAGAATGGGAATCATTGGCTACTACAAGAGGTAAGACATGTTCCAAGGTTGAGTAAGAATTTAATTTCAGCAGGGCAACTAGGTGATGAGGGTTGCACAGTTATTTTTAATGATAAAAATTGGAAGGTTTCAAAAGGTTCCTTAGTAGTAGCAAAAGGTGTGAAAGTAGGCACCTTATATCTTTGTATAGGTCATACTGTTCCTTCTACTTTAATTGTTTCAGAAGATAATGAATGCTCAGGAACAGTGGCTGCAGTTGAGCAGGAAGAACATCAAACTATTGCTGTAGATTCTGACACAGCACTGTGGCACAACAGACTCGGGCACATGAGTGAAAAGGGTATGAAATTACTTCATTCAAAGAAAGTTTTACTTGGTCTGAAATGTGTCAATATGGATTTCTGTGAAAGTTGTGTTTATGGAAAACAAAAGAGAGTTAGTTTTGTGAAGAAAGGGAAGGAAAAGAAAAATGAGAGATTAGAGCTTGTGCATACAGATGTATGGGGACCAGCTCAGGTATCTTCCCTTGGTGGCTCTCTGTATTATGTTACATTTATAGATGATGCAACAAGAAAAGTATGGATTTATTTCCTTAAACAGAAATCTGATGTATTTCAAACTTTTAAGAAATGGAAATGCTTGGTTGAGAATGAGACTGGTAAAAAGTTAAAATGTCTCAGATCTGATAATGGTGGTGAGTATTGCAGCACAGAATTTGAAGAATATTGTTCCTCTAATGGTATTCGTAGGCAGAAAACTATACCAAGGACTCCACAAGAAAATGGAGTGGCTGAACGCATGAACAGGACAATAATGGAGCGTGCAAGGAGTATGAGGTTGCATGCTAGGCTGCCCAAAAATATGTGGGCAGAGGCAGTGAAAACTGCTATTTATTTAATCAATAGAGGCCCCTCTACTCCTTTGGACTGTGGTATTCCAGAGGAAGCATGGAGTGGTAAGAAGGTGAGTTATTCTTTTCTCAAAACCTTTGGTTGTGAAGCTTTTGCACTTATAGATTCTGAAAATAGAACCAAGCTGGAAGCTAAGTCAAAGAAATGTGTATTTGTTGGGTATGGCATTGATGAATTTGGGTATAGGCTTTGGGATTTTGAAAATCATAAAATTGTAAGAAGCAGGGATGTCATATTCAATGAGAAAGTATTGTACAAAGATTTGTTGCTGCAGCATGAGAAGAAAGAAAATGACTATGTAGTACTGGATGATACTCCACAAGTTCATGTTCCAGTAGTTCCTTATGCTCCGCAACAACAGCAACAACAAATACCACACACCCCAGTGAGTGTTAGACGGTCAACAAGGCTAAGTAGACCTCCAGAAAGATTTTCTCCATCTTTGTATTCTATTCTGTTAACAGATGCTGGTGAACCTGAATGTTATAATGAAGCTGTGCAGGTGGATACAAAGCTTCAGTGGGAGTCTGCAATGACAGATGAAATGGACTCTTTGTTGAAAAATCAGACATGGGATTTATGT
This sequence comes from Chamaecyparis obtusa, assembly GCA_027943335.1. Classification (NCBI taxonomy): domain Eukaryota; kingdom Viridiplantae; phylum Streptophyta; class Pinopsida; order Cupressales; family Cupressaceae; genus Chamaecyparis; species Chamaecyparis obtusa. The sequence continues at coordinate 669,068 of BSBK01002843.1, forward strand.
AAGTTACCTGCAGGTAAAAGGGCTTTACAGAATAAATGGGTTTACAGGATCAAAGAAGAGGATGGAGGTACGAAAAGATTTAAAGCCAGATTAGTCATAAAAGGATTTGCACAGAAACATGGTATTGATTTTGATGAGATATTTTCTCCAGTTGTTAAAATGACTTCTATTCGTACTGTTTTAAGTATTGTGGCTACTGAAGATTTGCATTTAGAGCAGCTTGATGTTAAAACAACCTTTCTTCATGGTGATTTGGATGAAGAAATATATATGGTTCAGCCACAAGGATTTGAGGTCAAGGGTAAGGAGAATTTGGTGTGCAGATTGCAGAAAAGTTTATATGGCTTGAAGCAAGCACCTCGGAAATGGTATATTAAATTTGACACTTTTATGAATGGGCATGGATATAGTCGGTGTCATTTTGACCATTGTGTTTATTTTAAGAGGTTGGATGATGACAGCTACATTATTTTATGTTTATATGTTGATGATATGCTTGTAGCTGGGTCTAACATGGATCACATTAAGGGGTTGAAACAACAGTTAGCAAAATATTTTGCTATGAAGGATTTGGGGGCAGCAAAACAAATCCTTGGTATGAAAATTTGTAGAGATAGGAAAAATAGGAAATTGTCTCTATCTCAGGCTGATTATATTGAGAAGGTGTTGCAACATTTCTCTATGGAAAATGCCCAAGCTGTCAGCACACCTTTGCCTGGTCATTTGAAATTGACTAAGGATATGTGTCCAAAGACACCAGAAGAAGACACTAAAATGTCTAAGGTACCTTATGCTTCAGCTGTAGGGAGCTTAATGTATGCTATGGTATGTACTAGGCTAGATATTGCACACGCAGTGGGAGTCGTTAGCCGTTATATGAGTAACCCTGGTATTGAGCATTGGAATGCAGTCAAATGGATTCTTAGATATTTGAGAGGCACATCCAGTAAGTGTTTACACTTTGGGGGTTCTACTACTACTATACAAGGCTATGTTGACTCAGATTTGGCAGGAGATATAGATAGCAGGCAGAGTACTACAGGTTATATATTTACTATTGGTGGGACAGCCGTGAGTTGGATTTCTCGACTACAAAAGGTGGTTGCTTTATCCACTATAGAGGCAGAGTATGTTGCTGCTACAGAGGCAGCCAAGGAGATGATATGGCTTCAATTCTTCATGGAAGAATTGGGACATCCACAAAAGGATAATTTTCTACATACAGATAGCCAAAGTGCCATTCATCTTGCAAAGAATTCTGCTTTGCACTCAAAGACAAAACACATACAGTTGCGGTACCATTTCATTTGATCAGTTTTGGATGATGGACAGTTAAGGCTGGAAAAGATTCATACTGATGATAATCCAGCAGATATGTTTACAAAGGTAGTAACAAGGGAGAAGTTGAACTCATGTTCAGCTTCAGTTGGTCTTCTAGACTGAACAAAATAAAGGAACAGCTGAGTCCAAGGTGGTTCAATCTAGTGGGAGCCTCATGTGGGTAGCAGTATTGCTACAAGATCAGTCTCCAAGTGGGAGGTTTTTTAGTATAGTGTGGATACTGATCAGTCACCAAGTGGGAGATTGTTAGCTTGTGGTGACTAATCAGGAAAGTACTATCTAGGAAAGTACTGTACACTTTTCCTCCCGACCTTGCCGGGGTTCAGGGCCGAGCCGGGCCCCGAGCGGGGGTTTGGGGGTGGCAGCCCCCAAGAGCAGGGGTTCGGGGGCGCAGCCCCCGAGGAAATTTTTTTTGAGGCCGACTACTTTTTTGGTTATTTGGGCCGACTACTTATAACTCATTCTAACCCTAAAGCGAGAAAATATTGTATAATATGGCTTAGGGTTAGGGATTTTCATGATGTATGATTTTAGTACTTGCAGTAGAATTGGGCTGTAAGGGATTACGGATTGTAATCAGGTTGTAATCACTAGATAATAATAATATTGGACTCGCTATTGGTGGACGTAGCCCAGGGATTGGGTGAACCACATTAAATCTGTGTGTCTTGTGTTCTATTCTGTGTGGTTTATTATTTTCTGATAGTAGTTATATTTGCACATAATTGTTATTTCTGCCTTGTTAATCCTAACACAATGTGTTGTGGTTTGGCTGCAAGTTTGGACAATCCTTAATTGGATCCTCCATCCTTGACTACATTAGTCTTTGACCTAATCAATTAGATGAAGAGATCTCCACACAAAAAGCTGGTGTGATCTATCTTGTAGCATCAATTTTCTCTTTTCTTGCCCATGTCTTATTCATTTCTTTTTGGGTCTCTTCAACTAGCATGGTCTTCTTTCCCTTGTTATTCAGTTCATCATTTCTTTTTCCTATATTGTTGCAATACCGAGCAATATGTCATATCTTCTTGCAATTAAAACATGTTTTGCTTATATTTTCATACCTTGTATTTCCTACATTGTTCTTCCCATCTAATCCATTCATTCTCATCCCAACATTATATCTACAATTTTTAGCTATATGACCAGAGTTATTGCATTTGTAACATACAATATCTGGATTTACATATATCTGATTTACTAAGTTCATCTTCAATATTAATTTCTTTGTTGTGTGTCCAAGGTTTTTGTATTTAAAATAGGCATTGTTCTACAAGTTCACAAGATTGTTCATTTTAGTTTTGCATTCATTTGATTTGTGTCCATACTTTTGGTAGGTGAAATAGTAGCCATAAAATGTTCTATTCTTTCTTTTACACTCCTTCCCTCTATGTCTGGAAATTTATTGAAGATAAAGTATCTTCCTTTGAAATTTTACATAGTAGGTGTTCTCTTAAGTTCTTCCTTCTTTGAATCTGAATAATTTCTTTCCTATGTAGTTTATGAACTTTTACCTTTCTCAAATCCCTGTCCTTTCCTTTCTCTAGGTTCCCTTTGACTTGCAATTTTATCATCAAGCTTCACAGTGCTAGATTTGAACTTTTCTTGAATTTCCTTAGCTGAAGAAAGCTCTCTTCTCAATATCTCATTTATCCTATCCAATTCTTGCTCATTATGTTTAGATTCATCCAAATAAATTGCAAATGTCCAACCTCACTGTTTAGCTTGTAGCATTATTCAATTTTAGCTTTCAAGGATTTCTCAAGTGTCTTCTTTTCTTCTATTTATTCAATCATCTTTATTTACATCGATTCTATCTCATTCTTTAGGTTTTCTCTTTCTTTCACAATCTTCTCATAATCTTTAGGTCTATCTTCTCCAGCGGGTGTAGAGTCACTACCTTTATATGATAGATAATCTACAAGGTCTTTTCTCTTGACTTTGGATTTCTTCAACCACTCTTTCAAATTTCTAATGAATCCATTAGCTTCCTTCAAATTTTATTCCAAATCAAGGATGTGTGCATTAGATATTTCTAGATCCTCAAGTGCACTCAAAATCTTCTTCTGAATACTGCTAGATGCTTTGATTAGGATCCTCCTCAAATTGTTAAACTTCTTCCAAGGAACTAATCTCTGACACCAATTGTTACCATTAGGGAGCATCAAGAGGGGGGTGAATTGGTGCAATAATATTATTAACTTTCTTAATCTATTAACAAAATTTGAAGTCATAGATAACTGAAAGAAAATAGAATAAGATAAACAACATCACAACACCATGATTTATTTTCAAGGAAAATCATGTTAAGGGAAATACCCTAGTGGGGATGGTACCCACTAAAATATCTCACTATTTCAGTAATAAGTACCCTATTAAATGTATAAGTACACAAGAGGAGAATGCACATGCACTCAGGATTACAACCTAGAGTACACTACTCAATACAAAACAAATATTTGACCCTTGGTTGGGTTCACCAGTCTATCTTTATTTGCAATGAGATTATGGATAGGACTTACGGTCCCAAAATTGAACTGACTGATAGAATCAACAATGCCAATATAGTTCCAATGAAGCTCATCAAAAATATCATCAAATAGTTATATTCTCTGCATCATCCAATTTTCACATCATATCATACTCTTATTACACACACCGCTTCCAGAAACTCGATCTTATATACTTGATCATAAACCCAAAAAATTAACCCATTTGACTCTAATAGGTAATGTGTACATCCTTGAGAAAAACACCGATAAAAAATTAGTTCTAACTCCTAAAAAACCAAAGATATAGTGTAGAAGGTTGTCACAACCAAAATCTACTATCCAACCAATTAGATCATCGATCCGATAGGATCACTAATTGATCCAACTGTTAACACATTTTGATAATAGAAATCCACTGTCAACTGATACTCAAAATTATGATTTGAATATTTGTTACTTTCAACAGGTGTGATCACACAAAACTACTATAGAGTCATACACAAAACATATTCCAACTTTGCTCCCCATAACTTGATTAACCAATATCATACTGATCCATATAATGAGACTGTACACTATTTTCTTACCTTCTATACTTAGTCGATTAACCAATCTATCCTTTGGTATACAAAATATGCTAAGGGTCAATAAGAATAGATGTAGTTACCATCAATGACAACCTACAAGAAAATTGTAAATGTGTCTCTTTCCCAACAACTATTTGGAGTTAGATCTATATCATCATGATGAATAGGCACCGTAGGAGTACAATTAGGAAGGTTTTTACTAATGTTATCTTTTTGTTCATCCACAAAGACTCTTATGTTATCAACATATTTCATGCATTTTTTTTAAAATTGAATGAGAAAACCACATAAAATATTAATAAGAGTCTTCACATATGCCTTATAAGGAAGAAATACATTTGAAAGTATCATAATGTCATATACAATAATACCATGAAGGGATACAAACATCATAAAATTCAAGAAAGTATGATTCACTCTATTTGATTCATAAAGAAAGGTAAGAAGAAATGTAACAACACATTTTATCACACACCAATCTACCTTAGTAAACTCCATGAATGCTAATGAGATCCAATACCAAAATCAAAATGAAAATGTTATGAGTCAGGCTCAGCAAAATGTATACTAGGAAAATGGAAGAAATGCAAAGAGGTGGATCACTTCTCCTTTTGAAAGTTGCACATTATGAAGGAAGATGTCCCAATAGGCTAGGAAGGTCCCAAGAACTTAATGGGTTAATGATTATTCGCTAAATATGTAGAATCAAAATGACAAATTATTATGAGATGAGAAATGTAGATTAGTGAATATATATATGCACTTGGAATCAAAATAGGAGATATGTTGCTTTAGATTTGAATATCAAATATATAGAATCCCAAAGATACTCATAATTTTTTATTTGGAACCTGAAGCCTGTAAACTATCAGTAATTTTTTTTTAGTTGTTTCTAGGAGGTACAAAATGTTTGAAACATTGTGTTCCTAGGAACAAAGAATTTGAAATATTCTATTCCCTAGGTTTTTGCCTCAAACTTCTATGGATGCTTTGACAGCTCCCAACATGTTTGAAAAAGTTTTGATAACTTTGTAACCTATTCCTGCACACAAAATAATGGGGAATAAGGTTAGATAAAGGAGTTTTCCTTAGTCAAACCCATGTTTAGGAATTGACCTTAAAATGAAATGAAATAAAGGAAAGTGTTTTGTCATCTAGTAGAGGGTAGATTTAAGAAATGAAGTATATCATACATTGGCAACAAAATGCTTCCTTGAATGTGATAAAATATGTTGATGCAATAGCTTTAACTTAATACCAAAACCCAAAAGGAAATCATGACAAACAAAAAATCATGTAATGGATGTTGTAATTCACCACAATGTTTGATTGAGGAGAAGATAAAGAAGACTTGGATGAATATGTATCTCCTTCCTTGATAGAAAAATCCTTTGCTTGGCCTCTAATGGGGGAAAGAAGCTAGACCTATGGAGAGAAACACCTTTAATGCTTGAGAATAATGCTAGATCTTGAATGTTTCAACTTGGTTACTTGATAACTCTTGAACTTGATTTTATTCCTTGCACTTGGTAGCTTAATTATGAATGCTTGATCTCAAACGTTGAATGCTTGATTATGATAATGGATGTTTGAGAATAGTAATGGATTCCAAAATGAGGAGATATAGGGCATTTATACACCTCTCACAACATTTCAGGGCTCAAAAATCAAGTAGGTCAACCATGAGATCTGATTCCCCACTAAAACCTCGACATAGAGCTCTTGGCCAAATTTGGGCCAAAATAGGCAGGAATAAGACATTTGAAATTTTTTGTTCCTAGTTATAGGATGTTTGAAACATATTTTTCTAGGTAAAAAATGTTTAAAATGTTCTTTGCCTAGGAAAATCAACCCAAATTTGAACTAGGTGTCAGGAAGATAAGGTAGATGCAGGATAATTATATCAAAATACTCCTTAAATTGTACACTAATTAGGTGCTTACAATTTAGGCTGGTACACTACATCCATTCTTTTTGGTCTTTGTAATGTCAACCCAAAAAGACTCTTCTTTGTATCTCTTATGTGACCTTCCATTGTTCTTGTAGTTATGCTACCTTTGGGGGAGGATGACAATTCATTTTGTTATAATTCTGATATACATGTGTTATCATATGATCATATTGACCCGAGAGTTAGGAAATTCCTTTTGTTCTCTCTTTATGATGTATTTTATTTCTCTTGGTTTGTCATTTCTTGAGGACATCTCATAGTGGAAACATCTTTTGTGGGTGTATGCATGTTCTTGTTAAGGCATTTGCAATTGCTTTAATGTGGGGGCATACACTCCGTTTGTTGTTTCATATTTTACATAGACACACAAAATAATTCAATGCAATATTATTATGTAGACAACTAAGGAGACAATTATTTCCTTGTGTTCATCTTTACATTATCATGCCCTGTGCATTATATAGTGGATCGTATGTGTGTGGAGTAGACTTATTAGATAATATAAAGGTAGATCTCAAGATTATTCAACTTGATTCCCACTCTATTCTTGGTTTTGATAATGCCGGTAGATAATCCTTAGGTACAATCACTTTACCTATTAAGGTTGGTCCCAGTATTTTACCTACAACATATAACCTTCTTCTAGGAAGACCTTGGATTTTGGTGACCTCACAATACTAGATTACACTTTTTCAAACATCTTGATTTTTTCTAAAATCACACATTTTTAAGAAACCATGATGATTTAAGCCTTGAGAGGTCCCATTTAAAATAATTAATTAAAAAGGGTTAGATGAAAGCCTCTTAAATCAATCTCTCTTTGATATAAACTCTCTACTTCTCAGTCATACCTACAATGGAGTCTCCTTTGCACCTACCAAAATTTTAACAATGTACTAATTTGATATTAGATTTTGAAGGATCAAATGAATTCATTTGACAAACCAAGATGCGGGATGGTACTACTCAAATAAATATTTCCAATGATTTTGATTTTAATATATATTGAGTTTATTATGAATTTATTTTTCTAGTTTAACTAAACATAGGTTTTCACCATATTTCAACTTGTTTGTTCAATGCTTATGGGAAAATAGTAAACAAAGTAAAAACATTGAAAATGTCATCTTTCTAACAAAAAAATTGAATTTCAATACATACAGAACAAGTTATCAATCTATAAGTGAACCCATGTCTAAATTATAGTTAACATCACTTCAAAAATGAACAAAATACAAAATATTCAACATAATCAAATGGCACCAATTGGAATCACTAGATATCAATGTTACAAATCCAAATTTGAAAGAATCGCCTTTTTATCCCTTTTAGAAAAAAAACATTTATGCAACATTAAGTGAAAGTCACTCTTTAAAAATGTTGTTTTTTGTTAAAAAATAGTTTTGGGAGGAGATGGAACAATGGATACAAATAAATTTCAGAAAATGTATATTTAGAAACTAGACACAAAGTGCTAAAAATTAGTGGTTTACATCATCTTCAAATTCCTAATGGTTTAGCAACAATATGCGTTCGAATGCAAAGTTTTAAAAACAAAAAATGCTCATTTCAGTGCCAAAGTTGGCCAAAATTTGTAACCCACTATTGTGGGACCACCCATTGTACTATGCAAGAAGTCTCTTCATCTATTCATCATAACTTCATGTTCATTTACAACAACTAGATTAATACCTCAGAAGGTGATAAGTAATTAAATAATTGTTTGCAAACTAGGCTAGGATCCAAATCTTCTTTATATTATTCCATTCCTTCTCCAATAAAAATAGACACACCATCTTTTGATGAAGATTATCCTTCATACATCACCATCTCTCTGTGCATTGTTAGAAAGTAAAGTCCACCAAGATAACTGAGAGGGGGGGGGGGTGGTGAATCAGTTATCAGATAAATACAAATTTTATCACCTTTAATAGATTTCAACCATGTAAGAAATTTAATCAACAACCATAGAAAGATATACATACACAATAACACAATAACACAAGATATGTTGACTAGGGAACCTCTTGATCAAAGAGTAAACACCGGTGGGAATGGTGCCCACAAAAGATGCACTAATATGAAAATTCCTTGTAAGAGGATGGAATCTGTTAGGAGTCTTAGGAAATACATTCAATACTTATGAATCTTTGTTAGGATACTTTGAATCCCTATTAAAAGATTCTAACCCAGTTAGGATTTATGGAAGACAGAAGGACCCACTGTCCAAACAACTTCAAGGACAAGATCACTGAACACACTGTCCAACTGATCTATGTATTACTCAATAGAATAATACCAAAAGATTACTGATCTCAACAACTTATCACTTCTCCTTTGACCGTGCCAAACGACACCAACTGCTTCATCAGATCTCAATACCAAATCTCTGTACTTCGCATATCCTCTTACAAAAATTATTGCTCAATTCCATAATTCAATTTCTTTCATTACTACATTACAATAAAGAAAATAATCCTTCCTTTATACCACACTCAAATAATTACAAATGAGTAGGCATACAATTTACAAAATAAAATCTTTCACACGTTACACAATATTCCACAATTACATAAAATTGTCGGCTTCCAATTAAGATAATTATTCACTTGTACAACCTTTGACCTTTCTGTCACATCTACATCACAATCATCATGTCTTCAACATCTATAGAACCTCACATGCTCAGATTCTATCCCGATTAGGAGATATCATATGATTTCCACAAACCATTTCTCAGGAACACTGCCTGAATACTGCTTCCACTGAATTACACATAACTATCATGAATAGTTGAATTTCTATATGTGATCTTACCGATGATCTTAGGAAACATCATATATTAAGTCCTCAAACCTACATAGATTGATCTCCAATATCCCACATGCGCTAATACAAACATGGTCTGCTTCTCTACTAATCTTCAGTAGATCACTATGTTGACAACAATGACAATCACAGTCATGAATGCAACAACAACTGCTACAGAATAGATGTGAATACTCCCTCATAGGATATATTAATAATTCATTCCTAAAAATCTCCCCCATTGGCATTGATGGAAACATAGATGAAAAAATATCCAAGTTCCATGAATACCAACACTGCAACACTACTTCTCTGAAATGTTTTCAAATCCTCTTCATCAATCAATTCTTGCTTCATTTTCCTACTTAATTCTTTTAGTTTTCCATTTTATATTGCTTGTATCCTTCTCCCTCAAATTATCTTCAATAGATTCTTTTTCATGTATCCTTCTCGCCCATTGACATCAATGACAGATTTTACATCACTATGTCAACAAAAACTTCAATGTCAAAAGAGACTTTTCAGAAAATACATTTCACTAGAGTCCTCATGACTCAACTTAGAAATACATACTGCCCCATAGAGGAAGTACCAACATCCAGTCTAGAAAAAGATAAGGCTCATATACCACTGGATTGATTCAACAATCTACATCACTTATCAAAAGTAGGCTGGGGCATAACCCCAAGCATACCTCTGAAATACTCAAATGTATCTTTAGGCAAAGGCTTTGTAAATATATCTACAATCTCCCCTTTTGTACTTATATACTCAAGTTTGACTTCTTTCTCTGCAACTTTCTCTCTCACTAAATGATACTTTATTTCTATATGCTTTGTCTTAGAATGTAGTACATGGTTCTTAGACATAATAATTATACTGGTGTTGTTAGATTAGGTGAAATACTAATCTCCCAAGAACACCTGCATGCATAACCCTGTCACATGGAAGAAGCAAAGAACATAAGCAAGAAAAATCTATGGAGGCCAAAAAGCCAGAGACATCTTATGGACATGTAAAGAGCAATTGTATTCCAAGATTATCTATTATGATCCAATAAGTGAATTAATGAAATACAAAGAGGGAATCCTTATAAAAGGATACCAAAACCCTAAAGGTGAAAACCCTAAAGAATAATGAGATGCCTAAGTCTAACTTAAGTGTAGAGAATAATAGACTAATAATTAAATAAATTAATTATTAGCTATAATATGACTACTCTAACACCCCCCCTTAAGTGTAACTTAGGGAGAAGCTAAACAACTAAGGACTAAAAGAAGCATGAAAACAAAAATGCATGAAAGAGCTATGGGTCCCGGCAACAAGGCCTGATCAGGTACCCAAGTACAAGAAATAAACTAGATGAAGGAAATAAAGCCTCCAATCTAGGGAATGTCCCAAAGAAAGGAACAAGAAAGAGCATGAAGCATCTCCGAAGCATGAAACTGCAAACACTGTCAGAAGAATACTGCTGGAACCCCCACTGAAATAGTGCATGACCAGGTAGAGAAGACAAAGTCTGAAGAGCTAATCAATCGAAGAGGTGACCTCCAAAAAAGGAATGAACGAGTGTCTATATATTAGATGATCCATCTCACCGAAATGCATAGGTGCCTAGCCACTGCATCCGCCTAGTACATAGGAACAAAAACTATATACGTAGATCACTCAATCGAACCAAGGAAGCAATAGAGCCAACAGGTGAACCCCCCCATAATGCTGAACAGGGAGAGGGGTGACAGGAACACTGAAATGCAATGCCAGAAATATCTGCAAGAAGAAGAATCAGGAACACCACCAGTGTAACAGAAGTACATGCACAGGATAAAGGGCGGTGTCGAAGAAGAAGAATAGATCTTCTGGACACACAGCATGGGCTAATGTCATGGAAGGTACACTCACTTGACAAAGGTGGATGAGCACAAAAGGAAAAACATCATAACCCCCCATGGCACTTTATAATTGAGTGCGAGTACAAACAAACACAAGGAGTACAAGATCCCAGATATGCAAAAGTAGGCACTTTATCTCAGTGCGTTTACAAAAAAAAGAATGCAACAGTGGAGATATATACAATACTCAAAAGAAGAAGGAAAGAAGAACAGTGAGAACAGAAGCAGAAGTCATCCCAAGAATGGAGATCCGTGGACCTGTAAAAGCCAAGTAGTCCATCTGAGTGTAGAAAAGAAAAACTCAATGGAGGAAGAACCTAATATAGAATCTGGAAATAAGACCTCTGAAACTGAAAAGGACACTGAACAAGCTTTCCGAAAATACCAAGTTTGCTGAAAACTGAGCCCGAATGTGAGAGATATAGTGTCCAGAATGCAAAAAGTACCCGTGACTTTGACTGGCAGAAAACCCCTGCAAACGGCAAAATCAAACAACCAAACTGAAAAAAATAGAATGGTCTCAGAACCAGCTTTTCGTTGATATCTCGTTTGGCAAAAAATGCCATCGTATGCTCAAGTTATGGCAAAAACAGTGACAGGTGCTCTGGCAGGCACCTGAAAAAGAAAACCTCTGAATTCAACAGCCTGGTGCAAAAAATGGAAGATGTCTCGTTCGCCCACTAACTCCTCCATATGAGCAAGTTATGCCAAAAAAAGCATCAAGTGCTCCAGGAAGGCAAAAAAGTAGTCCTGCCTTCGAAGGCATGGTACGAAAAATGAGGCAAAAAACTCGAAAAGAAACTTCCATAAATGCGTTTGTCTCGGAAAGAGCTTTCCGATGATATAAAAAACTCCCAAATACGCCTCCAGATGAAAAAGTTATGGCCCTGGAGGCCGAGCTTGCACAGGCGGGCTTAGAAAACAAGCCATGCAAAAAAAATTGCCAACATAAAAATTTACCACCCGCTGTTTTAAAAAAACCCGGCGGGTAAGGCGGGACCCGCAGCAGTGACCGCAGCGGTCACCGCAGTGACCGGCGGTGACATCGCGGGTAACCGTTGGTGGTCACCACAGTCACCGGCGGTGACACTGCGGCACCGGTGGTGCCCGCGAGAAGCGGCCGGGGCCGGTGGCGGGTTGGGAGGTGGCGGGAAGCGGTGGCGGGTGGGCGGTGCGGGGGCCGCAGCGCCCCTGCGCTTTTTAAAATTTTTTGATATACGTGTAGACTGTACGGCCCGCCTCGGGATGCGTGTAGTCTTGAGGCTAAAATTTTTTGCCTCTAATGCCACTGTGTCCAAAACGAACAAGTTTTATATGGATTTAAGGGTTCTTGGGCCTTCCGGACACAATGGTGGTGTCCGTTTTTGCCCAAGGTGAGCCAAATTTTAACTCCCCCCCAGATCCACAAAAAAATTCTGAAACCCTTGAAAACTTCCTGCTTCTGAAACACTTCAACAAAACACGAACAGCGAGCAGCAAGATGGCTCTGATACCATGTTAGATTAGGTGAAATACTAATCTCCCAAGAACACTTGCATGCATAACCCTGTCACATGGAAGAAGCAAAGAACAGAAGCAAGAAAAATCTATGGAGGCCAAAAAGCCAGAGACATCTTATGGACATGTAAAGAGCAATTGTATTCCAAGATTATCTATTATGATCCAATAAGTGAATTAATGAAATACAAAGAGGGAATCCTTATAAAAGGATACCAAAACCCTAAAGGTGAAAACCCTAAAGAATAATGAGATGCCTAAGTCTAACTTAAGTGTAGAGAATAATAGACTAATAATTAAATAAATTAATTATTAGCTATAATATGACTACTCTAACAGGTGTTATCACAGTGTATAACAATAGCCTCATCAAATTTTATTCCAATATCCTTCAACATTTTTCATCCATATTATCTGGTTACAATTGTTTGCTGCTGCTACATATTCTACTTCTACTGTGCTATGTGAAATACAATTTTGTTTCTTGCTTAGCCAAGAAACAAATCTTCCTCCAAGAAAAAATGCCCCACCACTTGTACTCTTTTTGTCATCAACACTACCTCCCCAATCTACATTTGTATATGCACATAGGGTAAAGTCATCAGATTTTTCATACCACAATCCATATTCAATTGTTCCTTTCAAGTACCTTAGTATCCTTTTTACTGCTACATAATGTGATTCTTTAGGGTCAGCTTGAAATCTTGCAATGATTCCAACCACATGTGATATGTCTGGTCTTGTATGAGTTAAATATTGCAATCCTCCAATCATAGATCTGTACTTCTTCTGTTCAACTGCAGGAATCTCATCTGTGCTAGATAACTTGTGTCCAGTTACCATAGGTGTGCCAACCAGCTTATAGTTCTCCATTCCAAATCTCTTCAATAGGTCATTCAAGTACTTTGTTTGACATAAGAAGATACCATCACTGTTTTGTGTTATCTACAATCCTAAAACATATTTCATCTCACCAATCATACTCATTTCAAATTCAGTCTTCATTTCATCTACAAATTTATCACTGGCTTCATCGTCTCCTCCAAAGATAATATCATCAACAAAAATAACTACAACTAAAAAACCATTTTCAATTTCTTTCATATACAAGTTACTGTCTGTTGTGCCTTTACTAAATACTAATTTTATCAAATACTTATCCAGTCTTGCATACCAAGTTCTGTTGGAGATTTTCCAATAGACCAGTACTGACTGTATGTTTTCCATTGATGACAACATATGGAAAGTAGCATGCGTAAAAGTCTTATTCAATAAGCTTTATGTATATGTAGCATGGACATGATATCAGCATGATATCATGGGCACAGAGGTTAACTCTTAGTACAAATAGTTATATAGCAATCAGTGTCAGTAGTGTTCCTAACAGAGTTACAGGCAGTGTTCTGTGTATGGTTATCTGTACAGTTATCATGGAGCCTTGTGTGCTTGGATATATGTTGAAGATATGTTAGTTATGTTAAGTTGATGGATGCATGGTCTGATGATGAACGCAAGTAAAGTTATGTAGTCGTTATCCACCAGTAGCAGTTTCATGTGTTTGTTTAGAAGAGCCGACATAGATTTTATTGGTTCTTAGGCTAAACCTTTCTTGAGGGTATGCACCCTTGGATTTAAGCTTGGAGAAGTGTTATTGATGTTTGGTTAAGAGTGCTTGAGTTAATTCAGCTTACAAAGAAAGTTCCTATTGTTTTGGTAGAGCCGACAGTGTGTAGCGTGCGTCTACATTTATTTTAAAAGACAAGTCCCAGAATAAGTTGCGTGCATACTAGAGCTGACATAATGTTTATTTGATTTTGTTATAGTTTCTCTAATATGGTTTCAAGATGGTTCTAACAAGTGGACTTGATTATACCATTTGGAGGAAAGATATTTATAGGCAATCATTTGTGATTGCTTGGGTGTGGTTCATAGTTGATAAAGATGAGTAGAGCGGAGTGTGTGAAGTGTAGAACCATTAGAAGAAGGTCTATGTGACAAAGTAAAGTACTTGTGCTATTCATTGGAACTGATCCAGATAGCAAGTCAAAGTGTAGTTCACCAAGATCCAGATATAGTGTATATCTGTTATTTAGAAGGTTGTAGCCTTCGCCCATTTGAGCAGTGAGCTCTCAGACAGTGCCTCCTCTCCCCTAACAAGGACAATTGTAAAAGAATCCTAATAGGGTCTGACCCTTGACTAGGTCTACTATACTTAATATATTGTAAAGCTACTCCTAACAGGGTAAAGGATCTTCTAACAAGGATCATTATACACTAGTAAAGAATATTAGTCAGTATCAAGTCCCACTGGGGTTTTTACCTATTTGGGTTTCCCCGTAACCAAAATATTGGTGTTGTGTTCTTGTGTTCTTTCATTGTGTTTATGCTTTATGTTTAATTATACTTAATTAGATAAAGAATTGAATCTTGTAGATAACTGATTTCCCCCCCCCCCCCCCCCTTAGTTATCTCTTGGGAGTATTTCTAACAATTGGTATCAAAGCCAAGTGCCTTGGAGAGAAAGTTTAATAGCTTGAGGTTGATCAAATGGTGTACTTAAGGAAAGAAAGTCCTAATTTTGATGGAGAGAATTATCTTGATTGGAAGAACAAGATGGTGACTCATTTACAGTGCATTGCTTTTGAAGTTTTTGATGTGACTATCAAAGCAACTAAGATACCTACCCTAGAAGACCTTGCACAAGAAGATGCTACTGATAGGAAAAAGGAATTGTTTCATCATAATGCTATTGCTAAAGAAGCCCTTATTAGCACCTTATCTGATGGAGAGTTTTCAGAAATAAAAAAGGTGGATACAACCCACAAAATATGGAAGCACCTAGAAGACATATTTGAAGGAGACAAACAAGCAAATGATGCACACAGAAAGACATGAAAGAAAAGATACAATGCATTAGAGATGATGCCTGAAGAAAACATCAGAGCTTATAATCAAAGGATAAATGAAGCAGTTGCTGGAATCAGAAACAATGGTGGAGAGATTTCAGAGGACGTTATGGACAAATTGATGACTACTCTTACTCTAGAATATGAAAGCAAGATCAACATACTTGATGAGACCATGTAACTTACATCAAACTTCAAGAGAGAGACTTTGATCAGAAAAATCTCTACTTTTGAGATCTCAAGATTGAAGTCAGAACCAAAGAGTGAAACAACCTTCAAAGCAAAAGTTCATGGTAAGAAATCTGCAAACACTTCTAGTAATTTTGATGATGATGAAGAGAAAAATCTAGAGGATTTCATTGCTATGATTGCTAAAAGAGAAAAGAAAGGAAAAGGAAAATATGAAGGTTAATTACCATTTACGTTCTTTTCATGTAATAAGATTGGTCACTTTGCATCTAAGTGTCCTACTAGAGCTAGAAAGCTCAAAAAGGATTACAAGCCTAAGTATTCTAAGGAATGCTACTATGTTGGAGATGGAGTATC
The DNA here is from genome assembly GCA_027943335.1 of Chamaecyparis obtusa. Taxonomy (NCBI): domain Eukaryota; kingdom Viridiplantae; phylum Streptophyta; class Pinopsida; order Cupressales; family Cupressaceae; genus Chamaecyparis; species Chamaecyparis obtusa. The sequence continues at coordinate 685,091 of BSBK01002843.1, forward strand.
AGATGATGAATCTAGTGAAGAAGAAATTGGATTCATTACTATTGTAGATAAAATGAATAATAAGATAGCTTATGAAGAGAAGAAAGGAAATCAAGAGTTTGCATTGATTTCACATGCTGACATAAGGATAGACTAGATTATAGACAGTGGTTGTTCACATCACATGATAGGTGATAAAGGCAATTTTTTTCATTTGGACAAATACAATGGAGGTATGGTTAGATTTGGAGACAACACTTCTAAACCAATAGTTAGTAGAGGAGCCATCACTTTGGATGGAAAGAATAGTACTGATGATGTTCTTTATGTTGATGGTTTGAAACATAACCTTCTCAGTGTTGGTCAGTTACCTGGAAAAGGCTATCAGTTGGTGTTCAAAGATGACAAATGCATCATTAATAACAAGGATGGTGTTATGATTGCATCAGGCTCAAAGAAAAGAGGTAATGTGATTCAACTCAATTTAGAAGCAAGTTGTTTTGTTGCTAAAGTTGATGACAGTTGGTTGTGGCATAAGAGACTATGTCATATCAATTTTGATAACATAGTAAAGATAAGAAAAGTAAAAGCAGTAAGAGATCTACCTACCATAGAAAAGCTAGTTGATACTATATGCAGGGAATGTGTGATGGAAAAGCACGTGAGAAATTCATTCAAGAGCAAGCAAAATTCAGCAAAGAACAAGTTGGATCTGATTCATACTAACCTATGTGGTCCAACTCAAACAAGATCGTACTATGGTGAAAGGTATTTCATTTTGTTTTTTGATGATTATAGTAGAATGATGTGGGTTGCATTCTTAACAGATAAGTCAGAAGCATTTGAGAAGTTCAAAATATTCAAAGATAAGGTTGAGAATGAATATGGACTAAAGATAAAATGTTTGAGATCGGATAGAGGAGGATAATTCACCTCTGACAGATTCTATGAGTACTGCAAAGATCATGGCATAACGAGACAATTAAGTGCACCTAGAACCCCTCAGCATAATGGAATTGCATAAAGAAGGAATAGGATCATTATTGATATAGTGCGCACCATTATGATAGAAGGAAAAGTTGCACACACCTATTGGAGAGATGTGGTCAATACAAAAGACTATACCATCAATAGAATTCAATTGAGGCCAGGCACTGAAAAAACACCATATGAGCTATGGTTTGGTAATGTTCCCACAGAAAAATACTTCAAAATCTTTGGAAGCAAGTTCTACATCAAGAGGGATGAAGCAGTAGGAAAGTTTGATGCAAGAAGTGATGAAGGTATTTTTCTTGGTTACTCTACTAAAAGTAAAGATTATAGATGTTTCAATTTAAGGTTGAAGAAGATAATTGAAAGTGCTCATGTAAAGATTGATGAAAAATTTATGATTCAAGAAAGATATCATGATTACTCACCCATGATTGAGGGAGAACCTAGACCCTCTACTAGTGAGATAGTTATTGAAGAAATGTTTGATAGTATTGATGTGTTATTCAATGACCCTGAGACAAGTGAAGAAGAAACTCCCAAGGTTGATAAATAAACATCACCTAAAGTTCCAAATTTTACATCAAGAAATCATTCCAAGACAGACATCATTGGAGATAAGAGCACCAAAGTCCTAACAAGCTCCCAAGAGAAGAACTCAACTAGCAGTGAAGTGGTATGTTTACTATCTCAGATTGAACCTTTAAGTGTTGAAGATGCATGTAATGATTTAGATTGGCATGATGCTATGAAAGAAGAATTTGATTAGATTGTTAAGAATGACACTTGGGAACTAGTCCCAAGACATAGTGATAAGAATGTGATTGGAAGAAAATGAATATTCAGAAACAAGATGGATGAAGATGGTACAGTAGTAAGAAAAAAAGAAAGATTAGTATGTAAAGGATATGCACAAAGGGAAGGCATTGATTATTCAGACACATTTGCACCTGTGAGTAGATTAGAAGCTATTAAGTTGTTTCTATCTTATGCTACAGTCAAAAACTTCAAAGTTTATTAGATGGATGTCAAGTAAGCACTCCTAAATGGAGATTTGAAAGAAGAAATATACATTGAGCAGCTATAAGGATTCACCTTATCAGACAAACCTGATATGGTATGCAGATTAAAGAACGCCCTCTATGGACTTAAGCAAGCCCCTAGAGCATGGTATGAGAGACTAGATGGATACTTAACAAAGACTGGATTCAAGAAAGGAGCAGTAGATTGTAATCTATTCATTAGAGAGACATCTAAAGGTTTACTTCTTGTAGCTATATTTGTTGATGACATTATCTTTGGAGGTAATGACAAACTAAGTGTTGAATTTTCCAAAGAAATGTCGAATGAGTTTGAGATGAGTATGATTGGTCCTATCAAATACTTTTTGGGACTAAATGTGCAACAAACAGAAAAAGGAATTTTTATTAATCAGTCAAAATATGTGAAAGAGATACTGAAGAAATTCAAGATGGATGATTGCAAGCTAGTAGGAACCCCTATGATCATTGGATGCAAGCTTACAAAAGAAGATGACTCACCAACAGTAGATATAACGTTGTATAAATCTATGATTGGTAAACTTATATATCTTACTTAGACTAGATCTGATATCTCAAATGCAGTTGGGATATTTGGAAGATTTGCAGTAGAACCTAAACAAAGTCACCTCATGGCAGTAAAAAGAATATTTAGATACTTGCAGGGCACTATAGATTATGGTCTATGGTATCCTAATTTAGACAATGTTGAGCTTCATGTGTACATTGATGCAGATTGGGTAGGATGTGTTGATGATAGAAAGAGTACTTTAGGAGGAGTAGTGTTTCTTGGTGACAGACTTGTCACTTCGACAAGCAAGAAACAAAATTGTATTTCTCAGTCAACAATAGAAGTAGAGTATGTTGTAGCAGCCCTGAATTGCTCTACAATTGTTTGGATCAAGAAGATGATAAATGATTTTAGAATTTAGATTGATTATCCTATTGTTATTCACTATGATAACACTAGCACTATCAATATGTCAAAGAACCCTGTGATGCATGCAAAGACAAAGCACATTGAGATCAAGTATCACTTCCTAAGAGAGAAAGTGGTAGAAAAAGAAGTCAAGTTATACTATGTGGGTACTAAAGATCAGTTGGCAAATATATTCACAAAGCCCTTTCCTAAGGATACTTTTAAGTATCTCAGGGAGAAGTTGGGAATCATTCCCTTCCCTGTTTCTACTTAAAAGAAAGAAGGAAAGGCATCAGTCCTCTGGGACTGGTGGAAGGTTGACTACTCTACCTCAGGAGTAGTATCAGTGCTTAAAATGAATGACACCCTTTTCCATTGATGTCAAAGGGGGAGTAATATACAAAGTTATGAAAAATAAAAGCAAAATAGGAGTAATATACTAAGGGGGAGCAACATACAGTTATGACAACAGTACAATTGAGGAAATGGAGAATATTGTAGCAGATGAAGGATTCATCTTTGGGGGAGTTTTGAAGAGGAAATGGAGAATTTTATTAAAGAATTGTTCATTTTGGTTGGTGGTGGTTTTTCATTCCACATGTTGCCATCAATGCCAAAGGGGGAGATTGTTGGAGATTTTCCAGCAGGCGAGTACTGACTGTATGTTTGTCATTGATGACAATATATGGAAAGTAGCATGCGTAGAAGTCTTATTCAGTAAGATTTCTGTATATGTAGCATGGACATGATATCAACATGATATCATGGGCACAGAGGTTAACTCTTAGTACAAACAGTTATATAGTAGTTGGTGTCAGCAGTGTTCCTGACACAGTTACAGGTAGTATTCTGTGTATGGTTGTCTGTATAGTTATCATGGAGCTTTGCATGCTTGGATATATGTTGAAGAAATTTTAGTGATGTTAAGTTCATGGACACATGGTCTGATGATGAACACAAGTAAAGTTATGTAGTCGTTATTCGCTAGTAGCAGTTTCCTATGTTTGTTCAGAAGAGCCAATAGAGATTTTATTGGTTCTTGCGTTGCACCTATCTTGAGGGTATGCACCCTTGGAGTTAAGCTTGGAGAAGTGTTATTGATGTTTGGTTAAGAGTGTTTGAGTTAATTCAGCTTACAGAGAAAGTTCCAGTTGTTTTGGTAGAGCCAACAGTGTGTAGCATGCATCTACATTTATTTTATAAGACAGGTCCTAGAATAAGTTGCATGCATAATAGAGCCGACATAATTTTTATTTGAATTTGTTATATTTTCTCTAATATGATTTCAAGATGGTTCTAACAGGCTGACTTGATTATATCATTTGGAGGAAATATATTTATAGGCAGTCATTTATGATTGCTTGGGTGTGGTTCATAGTTGATAAAGATGAGCATAACGGAGTGTGTGAAGTGTAGAACCATTAGAAGAAGATCTATGTGACAAAGTCAAGTACTTGTGCTATTCATTGGAATTGATCCAGATAGCAGTTCAAAGCCCAGTTCACCAAGATCTAGATATAGTGTATATCTATTATTCAAAAGATTGTAGCCTTCACCCATTTGAGCAATGAGCTCTCAGACAGTGTGTCCTCTCCCCTAACAGGGACAATTGTAAAAGACTCCTAATAGGGTCTGACCCTTAACCAGGTCTACTATACTTAATATATTGTAAAGCTACTCCTAACAGGGTAAAGGATCTTCTAACAAGGATTGTTATACACTAGTACAGAATATTAGTGAGTATCAAGTTCCACTGGGGTTTTTACCTATTTGGGTTTCCCCATAACCAAAATATTGGTGTTGTGTTCTTGTGTTCTTTCATTTTATTAATGCTTTATGTTTAAGTATACTTAATTGGATAAAGAATTGAATCTTGTAGATAACTAATTCACCACCACCCCCTCCCCCCTCCCCCCCCCCCTCACAGTTATCTCTTGGGACTATTCCTAACAAGTTCTAGGTGCTTGTTTAAGTCCATATAAAGCTTTGTTTAGTTTACATACCATGTCTCCTTCACGAGTTAAGGGAAAAGCTTCAGGCTACTCAATGTAAACTTCTTCTTCTAGCTCTCCATTCAGAAATGATGACTTCACATCCATTTGATATAATTTAAATTTCTTATAGGCTGCATAAACCAAAAACATTCTTACTGCATCAATTCTTGCTACAGGTGCAAAAGTTTCTTCATAGTCAATTCCTTCTTGCTATGAGTATCCTTTACATACCAATCTTGCTTTATTCCTTACAACTTCTCCTTGTTCTTTCATCTTGTTCCTGAATACCCATTTAGTCCCTATAACATTCTTATCTTTAGGTCCAGGGACCAATTCCCAAGTCTTGTTCTTTTCAATTTGATCTAGTTCTTCCTTCATAGCTTTAATCCAATATTCATCTTCATAGGCTTCACTAGTAGATTTAGGTTCAATTTGAGAAATTAAACAAAATTATTCTTGTACCTTATTTCATGTCAAAACTCCTCTTTCTATGCTCCCAATAATCTTTTCAATAGGATGATTTCTTGTTAGATTCATGTTAGGTGTCATTGTCTCAGTTCTTACTTCAACTGTAGGTTCTTCTATGATTTCCTCAATGTAGCTTTCATTCTAAAAATTACTGTCAGTTTCATAGAATATTTCAATATTTTCTTGATCAATTCTAGGATGAGTTCCTTCATCTGATTCATAATCAAGCATTCTTTCCTGAATTTTGAACTTTTCATCAACTTTAATATTTTCTCTCTCAACAATAGTTTTAGTTATTTTATTGAAACATCTATAAGCTTTTATTTTCAATGAATAACCAAGAAATATACCTTCATCACTTCTAGGGTCAAACTTTCCAATGTCATCATCTCTTTTAATATAACATTTACTTCCAAAAATTTTGAAATACTTAACTGATGGTGCATGTCCAAACCATAGTTCATAAGGTGTCTTATCTGTATCTTCTCTGATATGTACTATGTTCATTGTATATACTATTGTATTCACTGCTTCTCTCCAGAATATCTTCGCTAAGTCATTTTCAAATAGCATGGCTCTTGCTGCTTCAGTTACTAACTTGTTTCTTCTTTCTACAATACCATTTTGTTCAGGTGTTCTAGGGACTGAAAATTGTCTCTTAATGCCATTCACTTCACAAAAAGTGTTAAATTCTTTTTGTGAAATAATTTTTTTAGTTCTTAATTACTCTAAACTTATCAAATGCTTCAGACTTTCTTTAAGAAATGCAATCCACATCATTCTTGTAAAATCATCAACAAGAATCATAAAATACCTTTCACCATAGAATCCTCTAGTCCTTGTGGGACCGCTCAAATCTGTATGAACAATTTCCAACTTCTCTGCTGTTGTAAACTTCTTGCTAGGAAATGAGCTTCTCTTCTATTTAGCCATAACACATTCCTTGCAACTCATGTTAGTAGGTTTCATAATGTTAGGCAAATCTCTTACTACAAGTGTAGTACTTACTTTCACAATGTTATCAAAGTTTATATGAAAAAATCTTCTATGCCATAACCAACTATCATCAATATTAGTAATCAAGCATGTCATCTCAGTAGGATTCAACTAAAATACATTACCTTTGGTTCTTGATCCAGTTCCAATCAAATTACCATCCTTGTCTTTGATTACACAAGTTTTCTTAGTAAACCAAACTTGATATCCCTTATCAACTAGTTGTCCAACACTCAAAAGGTTATGTTTCAATCCATCCAAAAAGTAAACATCATCAGTGTTAGTCTTTCCATCAAGAGTAATAGATCCTATTCTTTTTATCAAACAAGGTGCATTGTTTCCAACTCTAACAATTCCTCCCTCATAATTGTTAAACTTTATGGATTTCTTCATGTCTCCAGACATATGATGTGAACAATCACTATCTATAATCCTATCAGATCTCTTTCCTACTTGAGAAACTAAAGCTTTTTCTTCTTTAACTTCTATTTAAGGGTTTTCTTCTTTTATTGCTACAAATCCTATATAATCATTCTCATTATCTATTTCACTTAGATATTTCTCCATACTAGCTTCAAATTCTTCATCATCGACATAGTAACATTCTTTAGATCTTCTAGGTTTAAACTTCTTTCTATACTTCTTTACTCTCTTAGGACATTTAGATTCAAAATAACCATATTCTTGACAAGTCCAACATTTAAAATTTTTCTTACTGTCTGGTTCTCTTTTCACAAGAAAGGCAATTCCTTCCTCAATCTTTCTATCTTCTTCATTCTTAGATTTGCTGCCACTAGCATAATATCAGCTTACACTAATTCTTCTTGACAAAGTGGGATGAATACTAAGTGCGCTGAATGTTGTCTCCATTCTAGGTAGATCTCTTTATTGTCTCAAGTTCATCTATGTTGCTTCTAGTCTTCCAAGAAGGGTTTCTCTAGTGAAGTTCTCAGTACAAGGTATAACTTGCTCAATCATCTACATTGTCTGCTTAAATGCAGGAGTTAATGTCCTTAGAATTTTCCATATCACTTCATTCTCTATCTTGATTCCTTCATAGGATTTTATACCTGCAACAATTTCTGACATTCTACCAATATAGCTTCTAATAGATTCATCTTCCATCATTCTTATATCTTCAAATGCACATATCCAATTATGTAATTTGACTCTCTTTGCATGTTCATCACCTTCAAAAGTAGATTGTAAAGCTAACCAAATTTCATGAGATTTTTTTAGATATTCTACCTAACTATACTCATTCTCCCAAAGGGGTGAAAAGAGTTCTCTGGCAAGTATGTTACACATGAATAGGTCTCTCTCCTCATTAGTACATTCTTCAATTTTGTCTTCTTTAATGATAGTATTCTTTCTCTTTGTGATTAACCAGTATCCTATGTTGGAAAGTTGACTATAGTATTGTATATGACTAAATATAGTGTTGTCATTATGGCAACAAAGTCATATAGTGTTTTGGAGTCAGCACACATTATCAGAAGATCAAAATTTGGCTAAGAACATAAGACTGGACAGTCAGCAAAGTACCAGCAGATCAGAGCATCGGCGCACATGTATATGACCTAGTTAAGGTATGCACCCTTGAAGTTAAGCTTGTATGTATGTATTCATGCTAAGTCTAAGAGCACATGATTAGATGAGACCATATGTCAAAGATACAGATAGTTGAAGAGGTACAACCAGTGAATGCTAGAAAAGAACAGAGTATGCAACTAACTGTTGGTAATTTGATTAGCGATAATAATATTGTTTTGTAAAGGCTATGCACCTATTGTACTTAGTTTATAGACATGTAATTATGTTTGTATGTAAACACGCTTGAGCCAATTCAATTGGAAGCGTTGTATGTAATCGGTTATAGGCCAACCTAGTTAATTGTTTTGATAAGCGCATATAAATATGAGATGCAGCCTTTAGAATTTGTATGGAAGTTGTTACAAAGTTGAGATAAGTAGAGTAGAAGTGTGCAAAGAGTTTTTAATATGTATTAGAGCTTTGCAAGAGTTCAAAGTATCAACACATCAAAGGAATTGATTAGACAAGAAGTGTCACAGTGCCAGTTCATCCAGTAGATATAGTGTGTATCTAAGACCAGAAGGTTGTAGCCTTCACCACTTGAGCAGTGAGATCTAGGAAAGTGTGTCCTCACCCCTAACAGGGTTAATTGTAAAAGAATCCTAACAAGGTCTGACCCTTGACCAGGTCACTATACTAAATGCATTGTAATGACAACTCCTAATAGGGTTAAGGATCTTCTAACAAGGATCATAAAACACTAGTGTAGATTATTAGTGGGTGTCAATTTCCATTGGGGTTTTTACCTATTTGGGTTTCCCCATAACCATATTGGTATCATGTGTTGAGGTCATGTATCTTGTTTATGTTAATGTTCATTTCAGTACTTAAGCATTAAATTTAAGTTTCAAGAGTAAAGTAAAAGGATAAAATACAGTGAGCACTGATTCACCCCCCCCTCTTAGTGTTCCCATTCCTAACAATTGGTATCAGAGCTCTGGTCCTTAGTAAATAAGTTTAATGACTTGAGGAGATCATGGACAAGACATAAATGAAACATCTAAAAAAGAGTCTTGAAGGTGCTGTTGAAGACCTTGATAGATCTGAAAAAGAAATTGAAGAACTGAAAGAAAAAGTCAATGATTCTCAAGCAGTCATCAAAAGACTAAGAAAAGATTTGAAAGAATGTTCAAACAGTGATTTAGGGAAGATGGTCAAAAATTTAAATGAAGAGAACACATCTCTAAAAGATCAAATTGAAGAGTTGGATGAAAAGCTAACTAACAATCAAGAATTTTATGATGAACAAATCAAAGAGAACCTTCAACTAAATGAAGAATTGAGGCAACCAAACATTGAAATCTTGGAGCTAAGAAACAACAAAGAAAACTTGGAATTTGAGTTAAAAGAAGCTAAGAATCACATTGATAAATTACACACAAGCAAGGATCTGATAGAATCTTAGTTATATGCTCGGAAGCTTAAAGGAGATACCAATGGCATTGGATTCAATGAAGCACAAAATTAGATTGATGACATGTGAGAAAGGATGAAAGGACCATAAGACACCACAGATGCTAAGGAGACAGGAAATCAGACTAAAGATAATATTGTACCATCTAAAGATGAGCACAAGCTAGTAGGCCAAACTTGATATGCATTTAACAAGCATGGACACATAGCAAGGAACTGTAAAGAGGTAAGACCTTTCAATGGTTACTGTTATTCATGCAATAAATTTTTTCATAAAGCTATGAATTGTAAAACAAGTCAGAAGAACTTGACTCAGCAAAATTAGAGAAATTAGAATCAACCAAATGCAAAAAGTTCTCAAAGCATTACATGTCAGATTTGAAACTATAATGGTCACTTAGCTAGACAGTGCAAAATGGTAACCCATGTGCCAAGGAATTTAAGGCCTCTAGTTATTTGTCACTCATGTAACAAGGTTGGACACATCTCAAAGTTCTGTAGATCAAGAACGCAAAGTCAGGAAAGCCCTAAAAAACTAGAAGAATCAATTTTGGATACCGAAGGAGAAGTCAAGTTTGTGATAGCTTCAGAAGATGCGAGCTTGATTTGGTCAGAGGAAAAGAAGGATAAGGTTGATGAGAATGTATTAGATGCATCCACAGTGGACCCACCCTCTACATCCAGATGAATGACCCTCATGGTCATAGGGGGAGCTAATTTAGCTCTAGACCCCTGCGCAGCTGTATACTCACCCTTAGAGTATGCACCTATGGATTTAAAATCTTGGAAACAATATGATGATATGTGCAAAAGCACATTGCTTGATTAATTGTAGAATGCAAGTTGGAGATTTTCAATGAAAGTCTGGTTTACGCGGTAAGCATTAATGGAAAAAATTTCACTTTAAAGTACACATAGACTTGTAGATCACTCATTTCATTCGAGCTTGAGAGATTGGAGAGAAATGAAGCCATAGCAGTTGATTGTGAAGGATTGAAGTGTGATTCACCAGTAAAGAAGTGTATTTTATCCGTTGTGGAAGCCCTAATCAGTCGTGATGATTTAGAAGTTCTTGGAGACCTAATCAAAGTGATAAACAAGTAAGTTATGGCTACTCCCATTGTGTCTGATGTTGTGGAGAAGAAGAGATACATTTTCAAGAGGCACCCCTTCAAATCTACCAGTAGGTCTTGATAGAGTTAGAGCACACATTGAGACCATGATGAAACCGGACAAAACCTTCCTTGATGAGTTTGTGCAGTTACAGAACCATCCCATAGTTGAATATGCTATGACATATGAGTTTTATGAGTCTGAGTGGACAAAGATCTTTCTTAGCAGAATTCATGATGACCTATTCTGGATAGATGAAGTTCCAATAAGGATTACATGAGAACTAATTCATGAGATGAAAAGTCTCTCTAAGAAAGGTGCCATTCTTCCAGTAGGAAAGGATGTGAGAAAAATTGTTGAGAAAACATGCAAATCAAGAAGTGATAGGCGCGGAATGACTATAGAGCCTATAGAGGAAAAAGACATCAAATTGATGTCTATAATACTAGGGTATAGGTTTCAACACACCAGTAGAGTGAACAGTGTGTCAGCAGCCACAATTCTTGCAGCAATAAGACTTGTGAGAGAAAATGGAGAGTTTAATCTATGTGAGATCCTGCATGCACAATTGATAGACAACATTAAATCCATTAAACATGACAAGACCAAAATATTTAGGTTTGGGTCTTTGATCATATACATGTACTTCCACATTCTTGGAAAGGTGTCAAATTTGTATTTGGACAAGAGTATGCCTACAATGCCACATATATCCTTTAAGGAAACTACTGAGAGTACACTAAAGGACTACATGACAATGGAATTGAAGACATTTAGAATCAAAATTCAGATGAGATACAGGATTCTAGAAAGCATTGTTGAAATATACAAAGACACTATTTGTTTCATGGTAGAAACTGATACAACTTGTATGGAAGCAGTGGAACCAAGAACAAAGTGGATCCATCCACTTGGATATGAGGTTGATGAACAAGTCCTAGAACCATATGCACAATTTTTTCTATTAGCCCCTAAGGACCCTAATGAACCAAGATGGGGGACTTATGAAGAGAAAACAAGAGAAGTTGATGTTGTTTTGAACAGCGCAACAACTAAAAGAAAAGTAGCTAAGGTTACTTCTGAGATCCTCAAAATTCATGGAGTAACTCAAGAAGACCTTAAAAAAGCAAGACAATAAAAGATTTCCTTGGGAATTGAGAGCGCATCAGTAGTAGAAGAAAAGGAAGATGATCCTAAGTTAAAGAAGGTCAAGATTGAGAAATCTGAAGATTCCAAGGATAAAAAAGACAAATCTGATGTTGTCCCTCCTGCGCCCACATAAAAAATTAACCTTAAAGCTCCTCCTGAGTATAAGGCAATGCCTAAGAGGAATAAATAAATTAGCACAAGTCATCCATCCTCACGAGCAACAAGAAGTAGGAAGAATACTCAAGCACCTCCAGAGGTAGGTTTCAGACACAGTCTTAAAGTGTTGAGTACAAGAATTGTTGATGAAGGAAGATTGGATCAGATAGGAAAGTTTTATGAAAAATACAATGAAATTGACAAGTCAGAGATTCATGGCATGATCATAAAACATATGATCAAGTTCAAAAAGACAGTCTTGGAACTGAAAACAGTCATTCCAGACAATGTTTGGAACATCTTAGAATCCTTGAAGAAACAAGCTATTGAAGAAGATCTTAGGATAAGAGAGAAGATTCTAGATGAAAGTCTACCGGTGTGTTCCTTAGAAGAGAAATCAATGTTGCTATATTTGGTAAATCCACATCTGCGAACAAAGCTAAGAACACTACACATAATGGACAAGAATTTTAAGTTGTCAACCAAAGAGACAGAGAAAGGCTTTGAGAAGGTTTTCATGAACATACACATGTACCCACCTACTGTGCCCACAAATCAAGTACCCACAAAGGTAGCCAAGGAGTCAGAGACCACAAATGTACCATTTACAGGTCCACAGGACTTAGCACCTACAGTTGAAACTCTTGCAGAGGTAGAAAAGTCTACACCCATGACAGAGACACCAAAAGATAACACTATCATCATTGACAATGTAGAGATAGCCATGGCGGCCACAGATAAAGACTTGGACAAGTTTGAAGAAGCTTTTGTGAGCACACAAGAAGCTAAAATTGTATGTGGTGACAATTCACCCAAGTTACAACAAGAAGAAGAAAAAGAAGGAAAAGAAACACAAAAAGAAGAAGAAATAGAAATAGAAAAAGAAAAAGAGAAAGAAATAGAAAAAGAGGAAGAAAATATAGAAAAAAAGAAAGGAGAAGAGGTAAAAACAAGTGAACCATCAGACAAGCCATCAGTTGAAATGAAAATAAGAATTAAGCAAGAAATGGTGGATAACACTCCTATTACTCCATTACCCTCATCATCATTGTTGACAAGATTGACACCAGACACCACCAGTTTGGATTCTTGGGGAGAATAAGACCTGATCAAGATCAGTGTCTTAGCCATGGAGAAAACAAAAGAAAAAAAAATTATGAGAAACTTCTTGTTTGTTGAATCAGTCAACATTTTGAACAGTTTATTACCTTCAGACAAGAAAGTGTCTAAGGTTAATACAGTTGATGATGTTAGCAACATCCTTACAGCCTTCAAGACCAACTTCTCTAGCTTGGAAGATTCTACATCTCAAGTGGCAAAAGAGAAGTATATGAAGAAGAGGATAAATGAATCGGTTAGAAACTTTTCACTTGACCTAAGTTCTCTAAAGATTGGTCAAGCATCTTTGAAGGAGTTTGCAGCAAAAGGCAGAAAAATTATTGTTAAATGTATGGATCAAGATAAGCTAATTGATGATCATTTCAAAAAGATCCAAGAGGCAGAGGCAATGATAGAAAATGTAAACAAATCATTGAAATATCCTTCCACATATTTCAACATGTGTAATAATGTGTACCAAGGATAGATGGATAAGATTGAAAAAGCTAAGAAAGAGATGTCTAAGATAAGGGCAAGGCAGACACAACTCAGGAATTCTCTTGCACCCTCTCTAGATATTCTAAATCAAAATATCAAGGAGATCGATGCCACCATAGTGACATATGTTCAAGGTCCTAGCAAAAACTTGGAGAAGATTGAGAAGCTACAATATGCATTATGCATCCATCTACAAATTGTTAATACACTGATTACATTTTGGAAGAAAGAGATCCAAAACTTACAGATAGCATATCTGGATGTTCTAACACTGTAAGTACTTGTAGATACATTTTTGAAACACCTTTGTCATTAATGTCAAAGGGGGAGTAATGTATAGAATATGGAGTCATATATGTAAAGAAGATGTATAGTAAAGAATATAAGGGAGATATAAGATAGAGTATGACAAAAAAAATTTTTTGTATAAGAGAACAGTTAGTAATTGTGCCATATTCCTTTGTTGCCATCAATGAAAAAGGGTGAGATTGTTGGCAAGTTGACTATACTGTTGTATATAAATAAATATAGTGTTTTCATTATGGAAACAAAGTTATATAGTGTTTTGGAGTCAACGCACATTATCAGAAGATCAGAATTTGGCTAAGAACATAAGACTGGACAATCAACAGAGTACCAGTAGATTAGAGCATCAGCACACGTGTGTATGACCTAGTTAAGGTATGCACCCTTGAATTTAATCTTGTATGTATGTATTCATACTAATTCTAAGAGCACATGATCAGATGAGACCATATGTTGAAGATACAGACAGTTGAAGAGGTACAACCAGTGAATGCCAAAAAAGAACAGAGTATGCAGCCGACTATTGGTAATTTCATTAGTGATGATACTATTGTTTTGTAAAGGATATGCACCTATTGTACTTAGGTTATAAACATGTAATTATGTTTGTATGTAAACACAATTGAGCCAATTCAATTGGAAGCATTGTATGTAATCGGTTATAGGCCGACCTAGTTAATTGTTTTGATAAGCGCATATAAATATGAGATGCGCCCTTTGTAATTTGTATGGAAGTTGTTACAGGGTTGAGATAAGCAGTGGAAAAGTGTGTGAAGATTTGTTAAGATGTATTAGATCTTTGCAAGAGGTTAAAGCATCAGCACATCAATGGAATTGATCAGACAAGCAATGTCACAGTGCCAGTTCATCCAACAGATATAGTGTGTATTTGAGATCAGAAGGCTGTAGCCTTCACCACTTGAGTAATGAGATCTAGGAAAATGTGTCCTCACCCCTAATAGGGTTAATTGTAAAAGACTCCTAACAGGGTCTGACCCTTGAACAAGTCACTGTACTAAATGCATTGTAAAGACAACTCCTAACAGGGTTAAGGATCTTCTAACAAGGATCATAAAACACTAGTGCAGATTATTAGTGGGTGTCAACTCCCATCGGGGTTTTTACCTATTTGGGTTTCCTCATAACCATATTGGTGTCATGTGTTGAGTTCATGTATCTTATTTATGTTAATGTTCATTTCAGTACTTAAGCATTAAATTTAAGTTTCAAGAGTAAAGTAAAAAGATAAAATACAGTGAGCACTAATTCACACCCCCCTCTCAGTGTTCCCATTCCTAACATCCTAGTCCTAAACAAATAATATGTATCTTCATCTTTTCTTTCTATTTGTCAAAGTTCACTCCATCAAACTTAGGGCTTTCTTTCCTGAATTGATTCGTCATGGATCTCCTTAAGTTGTTAAATTTTCCTTCAAGGACCTGCTGCTCTTATACCAATTGTTAGAAAGTAAAGTCCACCAAGATAACTAAGAGGGGGGGGGGTGAATCAGTTATCAAATAAATATGAATTTTATCACCTTTAATAGATTTCAACCATGTAAGAAATATAATCGACAACCATAGAAAGATATACATACACAATAACACAAGATATGTTGACTAGGGAACTTCTTGATCAAAGAGTAAACCCTGGTGGGAATGATGCCCACAAAAGATGCACTAATATTAAAATTCCTTGTGAGAGGATGGAATCTATTAGGAGTCTTATGAAATACATTCGGTACATATGAATCTTTGTTAGGAGACTTTGAATCCCTGTTAAAAGATTCTAACCTTGTTAGGAGTTATGGAAGATAGAAGGACCCATTGTCCAAACAACTTCAAGGGAAAGATCACTAAACACACTGTCCAACTAATCTCTATATTAATCAATAGAATAATACCAAAATATTACTGATCTCAACAACTTATCACTTCTCCTCTGACTATTCCAAAGTGCACCAACTGCTTCATCAAATCTCAATACCAGATCTCTGTACTTCGCATATCCTCTTACAACAAGTATTTCTCAATTTGACAATTCACTTTCTTTCATTACTACATTACAATAAGGAAAATAATCCTTCCTTTATACCACACTGAAATAATTACAAATGAGTCAGCATACAATTTACAAAATAAAATCTTTCACACGTTACACAATATTCCACAATTACATAAAACTGTCGGCTTCCAATTAAGATAATTCTTCACTCATGTGACCTCTGACCTTGCTATCATGTCCACATCACAATCATCATGTATTCAACATCTGTACAACCTCACATGCTTAGATTCTATCCCGATTAGGAGATATCATCTAATTTCCACAAACCGTTTCTCAGGAACACTGCCTAAATACTGCTTCCACTGAATTACACATAACTATCATGAATAGTTGAATTTCTGTATGCGCTCTTAACCATGATTTTAGGAAACATCATAGATTATTTCCTCAACTCAACATAGTTTGATCTTCAATATCCCACGTGCGCTAATAAAAACATTGTCTGCTTCTCTACTAATCTTCAATAGATCACTGTGTTGACATTAATGACAATCAAAGTCATGAATGCAACAACAACTACTACAGAATGGCTGTGAAATTTCCCCCATAGGATATATTAAGCATTCATTCCTAACATGCAAACCTAAAACTGCTCTCATGGAATCCTTAGTTTCTCTTGGCTCTGAGTTAGGTGATTGGTGTCCTTGCATGTATGTCTTGGTTTTGGTGTCTACTCTATTTTTTCCTTTTTTTTATTTTTCTTGTATTTCTTTTGTGTGTGTTTCTGCTTTGTGGTTTTTTATACCCCCCAATTTGGGGGATTATGTCCTTTGATCCCAATTTCATTTAATCTACATGCGTATGTAGGTTATTAATGAGTTTTTAGGCAAAGGGGTTTCAAATGTTCCACATAATATCACCAAATATTGTCAGAATTCTAATAAGTTGGAGAAAGGGAAATTATCTTACCAAACTATGCTTTTTGCAGAAGAAGGAAGAGTTGAGTGTCCACCATCTATAGTGTTCAATGGAGGAATCGTGGCCCTCAGTGGAGTGGGAGAAAAAGGTCTATTGGGGGATAGTAAATATGGATTGCAAGATGGAGGCAACATCTCCGCTAGAGACCCAGAGGAGGAGAAAATGGTAAGGATTCCCCTTCAAATGTGAAAGTTATTTCTCTTATTTCGAATGATGAAATGTTAAAATTCATTAAGAGTGAGAAAAATAGGCTTAAGAATGTTGCTATTTTATTTTCCTATATGGACGTTAATGCTTTGCCTTCAATAAAATTCTTCGATGACTGGATTAATAATGTTTGGGGTAAAAAAATGGGCTTATATGTAAGTTTTTTTAGAATGTTACATAATGGTCTATTTACCATGGCGTTCAAAACCCACAACATGCAAGAATGGGTGTTGAGAAAATGGTTTTGGAATGTTTTCCAGTTACTATTATGTTCCTTCCAATGGTCACATAAAGGGGACATAGAGAAAGTCATTTCCAGGTCTACCCCTAATTGGCTTGAAATTAAAAAAATTTCAACAGAGTGTTGGCCTTTCTTGCCTCAGATTCTAAAGCTATTAGGGAATGTTATTCAAATTAAAGAATCAAGGGTTACCCTCCACAATTTAAATTCTAGGGATCTTATTTCTCTTGACCTAGAGATTGATATCCCAAGGAAAATTTCTTTGAATTCTCATGAGGAAGTCTTGTGTAGGGATATTGAGATTATGGGAAACTTGAATGCTTGTTTCCATTGTAAGAGGAACAACCATAAAAAAAGGGTGTCCTTTGTTAAAGAAAAAAATGAAATAGAATCCTTTAGTATTATTCAAATTGAAGAACCTTCTAAGGATTTGTCTCAAAATGATAAAAATGCAGACATGGATAAATAGAATAATTAGATGCCAAGAGGGAAAGCCCTGCTAGAAAACAAGGGTGATTTGGCAGACAACTCTTGTGAGGGAGAGACTTGATATTTTTCCTACAGGGGGACAAATCATGAATCAAGTCAATGTAGACAAGGGGACCCCTAAGGGTAGTGATGCCCAAGGAAGGCTAATTTCCCTATAATTATCCTTAAACACCATCCAAGAGAGAGACAAAAAATATCATAGTGCTAAATCAATAAACCATAGTGATAACACCCCCAATGGAGATACCCTAGTCTTGGATGAGAGTGTTACTAAATAAATAGTGGTTCATGAATTTTATATTATGGATTCTTAGAAGAAAGATGAATCTCCACCATTCTCGACCTCTCTTAAAAAAAGAAAAGGAAAATATATGATAGACATTCTCTCTCTCAGTCTAATGTAGATAGGAATGCCCAAAAAATGAATGGGGAGATGACATGATATTTTAATAGACTTTAAAAAACTACAAAAACATCACCCATCCTTCCAAATGAATTTGAACATTTCCATTTGGAATGTAAGAGCTCTTGAAATGAAACATAGGAAGTTAGTTGTCAGCAATTAGTGCAAAAGAATGTGCAATTGAGATATTATCTACCTTCAAGGGGTTAAAGTGATAGGATGTAATGCCTCCAATGTCCTAAAGTTTATTTGGAATCAAGCTAAGTCCTTCTATTATGATCATGATCATGGTAAATGTGGGATTGACATTTTGATAGGACCTATATGGGTTGATAAAATTATGAATAATTGTGTTTCCCCTATAATAGGGTGTGTTGGGTCACCATGAGAGATTGAGGAATTCATGTTGGTATATATAATATTTATGCCTATAATAATTCTAGGGAGAGAACTTTCCTTTGGGATTGGATCTCTACATCCCTCCCTAAGGTGCATTGGATTATGATTAGTGATTTCAATATGATTGAATACATGGAGGATAAAATTGGTGGCTTGAAACATGAATGGAAAGGAAATGAACAATATTTTTGTGCTAAATGAAAGAGAAGACTCAATCTGATTGACCCCCTAGAAAGGAAGACTCTAAAGGGATTTTGTTTACATGGTGTGATAATCATTCATCTAAGCATAGTATTTATGTGGATGATTTTTCCTTTTCTTTTGTCTATGATGGATCATGCAACCCTCTTTTTGTTACTCATTCTATTATGTCTGATCACTCCTCCATTTATGCAAGTATAAAAATTGATGTTGACAATATTATTATGGATAGGCCTAGAAGGAATAATAATTTCAAAATCAATACCTCTTTGCTTAAAGATGAAGACACTATCAGGGCTATCAAGATGACCACTTGTATTTCCAAAAAATTTCATCATAAATTGCTCGTGTTAGAGAGGTGGGATGTCCTTGTTAATATTTGGAGGAAAATATTTCAATTTGTGGGAGAAAATAAGGCTAAGGATAGATATAAACTAGAGGATGCATTTCAATCTAAAATCAATTTCATTGAAGTTGACCTGCAACAAAAGGTCATGATGAATATCTGGAAAGAGAACTGATGAAAAAAAGGATGGAATTGAGCAATATCAAAACATATTAAATTCAAAGGAAAGAGAATCAGAGCTCAAATCAATTGGTTAAAAGAAGAAGATAGAGGGTCTAGCTACTTTTTCAATATCATCAGATAAAAATAAAAAAGAGAAAGGATTGGGGAGATCACACTAAATAGTAATTCTACTAATAATCCTAATGACATTTGCAAAGCTTTTTTTTAGTGTATCTTCACTAAGATTGAAAAAAAAACATCTTAAATGGAAAAATCATCTTCTTTCTCTGGCTGGAAGGATTTAGGTGGTTCAAAAGGTGTTATTTTCTCATGCTATTTACTACCCTTCCACATGGTTTTTCTCTAACTACCAAGTCAATAAATTGGAAATAATTTTGGGAGACTTCCTTTGGTCTGACGGATAAGGTAACAAAAAAAAACTTAATCTTTCCTAGGACAAGTGTTGTACTCCAAAAGAACTTGGGGGGTTGGGTCTTTG
This sequence comes from Chamaecyparis obtusa, assembly GCA_027943335.1. Taxonomy (NCBI): domain Eukaryota; kingdom Viridiplantae; phylum Streptophyta; class Pinopsida; order Cupressales; family Cupressaceae; genus Chamaecyparis; species Chamaecyparis obtusa. The sequence goes on from BSBK01002843.1 coordinate 704,735, forward strand.
GGACCTTAAGACACATGGATTTGTCTTAGCTTCCAAATGGATCTTCAAGGCCATTCAAGGTGGAGAGCCTTGGAAGGTACTCATTACAAATAATATCAGTCTCTCCAAGTCAAAGAAGGGTAGAAATTGAAACTCTTTGTGTTTCAATGATATATTGCTAGGTGATTTTGAGGTCAAGACTTTTGGATCTACTATCTTATCCTCACTTTGGAAAGCATGGGCCCTAGTGAGGAGTCTTCTTTGTGATAGACATGCTATTGGTAAGTCCCCATCATACTTAATTGTGGATAGATCTCTTTGGTGGGGGGTTATGTTGAATACCAAATCTCTTGCTCTTACCCAGTGTTGTTCAACTTGAATTTGGAACTCCTTAGGTATCTCTATTGTTGATGATATCCTTATTTGTAACTGATTGGGTTTATGGGAACAATTATCCTTAAAATTTAACATCCCTCCTTCTCACAAGAAAATATATACATTTATTTGTAAAGCAGTGAGGGCTTTCTTTCCTGGCAAGATTGTTTTTGATAGTTAGGTTATGGAGACTTTGAAATAGAATAATAGAAATTACTTCTTATATATTAATACAAAGCAAGTTTATTTGATGCTTAAAGGTGATTCTAAGATTATTCAATGGATAAATGAGTCCTGGGATTTTCATTGGTCAAAGTCCAATGGTCCTTTGTCTTGAAATATTTTTGGAATTGTCTTGGTGAGCCTAAGAAAATGTTTTTATTGTGGCACGTCCTACTTAAGAGGGTTTTTGTTAGGGATGCATTATTATCTATTGGTCTCTCCCTTGTTTTATGTTCTACGTGTTCTACCTCTGAGACTATTTTATCATAGACTCCTTACTGAGTTTAATCATAGACTCACTTTCCTTTTTATCATGCTATAAGTATCTATTATCTTGGAGATTCCCAAGTATTTCTTCATGATCCCAGTTAAAGAAGGGATGTTGCTAATCTATAAGTCAAACATTAAATCAACTCATTTTTTTGATGCATATAAAGACATGCCAAATCAAGAGGAACTCAAAGCTATTGAACAATTTATGAAGGACAAAAATATCACTAAGGAATTATTTGTATAATTTAACAAGAATCCTAAAAGTACTAATGATCCTCATTAGGATACACCTACTACTATTGTTCCAAACATTGATCCCATCCTGGGGAGGTTTTATTCTAACATAGTTGAAGTTAGAAACATTGTCATAGGGTCATGGGATGTTGCATGACTGAGTTTATCGATATATTATTTGATAGTCAAAACTCTCAATCTCGTTATTTTGTATTGTATGATGTAAACTGATATGTAGCATAACTGTTATATATTTTTGATGGAAAAAATGATATTTATAGTTGGACTATATGGTTGGTCATGGGCTCATGGATATGTTGATGTAAATATTTTTGTGAACTATTTTTAATACTAAAGATTATCCTTCACCCAAACAAGTAGAAGTTCTCTTAGAGACAAATTTAATCTTTACAATATATTTCATGGGAGAATATAATGTGTCTAAATTTGAAATCAATGCCTCAAAGGGACCTAGTGTGTCACTTGTTACAACTTATTCTAAATCCATTCATGTCTTTATGTTGATTGGGGATCTTATTCTTTAATCCAATTAAGAATAAGAGTCAAACCTCTCCTCCTAACATTTCAACACTCACTCAAACTCCTAGTTTATATTTGTAAAAGCATTATAGATTTAGTTTCAAAATTATTTCTAAACATTGATTCAATGGATATGATTTAGGATGCATGCAAAAAAGTATGAAGGAACATGAGAAATCTACATCACACTTTTCAAGAGAGGGTCTAGGTTTCCAACCTCCTCCCTTGCTAATATCTGCTCCCCATTGTCCAATGCACCTATGATTTCTTCTCCTAACTTCTCATAACAATAAAATAATAATTTTTTTGACCTTCTTAGAGCCAAATTTATTGCTCTCCCTTTTAAGAACTGAATAAAAATGCGTAAAAAAATCAAGACAAACCTTATTTTTATATGTATCATCGGATTTGTGGCATTACAACTAGTAAATGCCATGATTTGAAGTGTAAATTTTATCAATTTATTGATTTTCATATTATTCAAATGATAAGAGACAATGAGTGACACCTTTGTCATGAATCTTCTACATAAACACTTAGTTCCTATTATGTTTCTTCTCACTACATGAAATTGGTAGTGTACTTATTAGAGGCTCATTAGCATTCATGGTGATATAATTTCATGTAAAATAATGCTAGGCCAAAAAAACAATATATTATTTATTCTCATCTTTAAGTTGGAGAAAATATTAGTTCTCAATCATCCCTCCTTCATATGGATCTGCTTCCCCTTTCTTGAGCTGTATCTCTTGATATCATTTCTTGCATAGAAATTGTTTGTTATTCATGAGGATATTCTTTTTGTTTGGAGGTTTATATTCTTGATTAGAAAATATTCCTTTCTTGAAATTGTATATCTATTATAAATGATCTCTCCCTTGGCATAGGAATTTTTTAATCCTTCATTGAGAATCATTTTTCCTAATAGTAAGGAAGGTGTGTATTCTTGATCTTCTTTCTCTTTCTTAGCTGAAGAGTTCATCTTTATCAAATATCTCCTCTTGGAAGTAGACATATTTATATAAAGATCTCTTCCTCCCCCTTTTATGGTTATGTATAGTTAAAAAGGATCCCTTTAAATTTTTGCAGGTTATGTCTCTTACAACTATCTCTTTCTTTCTTAAAGAAACACATCCTATACAAGGATCTTTCTTCCTATCATAGAATGCATTTGTTTTTTGAGGATATGCTCTTTGTGTTGAAATGTGTTTATGGATATCCTCCTTGATGTGGGTTTCTATATTCCTTAGGATATCAACATAGAGATACATTGACATATTAAGGGGGGCAGATGAGGCCTCCTTTCTTGCTCATAGTTATTCATTGATGTGTCCTCGAAGTGGAAGTGTTGTATTACAAAAAAACCCTTAAGGCATGATTATAAATATTTTTATTGGTCATATAGTACTATGTGGCTAGCAAGTGTAATTGTAATTGGCCACACCTATGCAAGTATTAGTTGTTGTGGTTATTGATTATATTTTTTCAGACATTGATTACCCAGTATAGTGTGACTTTCTAGTGTCATTGTTATGTTGTACCATGTGAATAACCCATTAGAACACATCTTGTTGGCCAATGGAATTTATGTCTTCTTCTCTCCTTAAGTCGTATATGTAGTTTTTCTTTCTACGATTTTATTTTTTCTCTTGCAATAACATGCCAATAATGATATTAGTAGTTGATAAATTGTGATGTCAAGGTCTCTCCAACTAGTTGACTTGGACCCTTTTTTTTAGTACAAATTTTTTTTTCTTTGTGTGTATTTGAAGGTCTTTTGTATGGATTGATATGATCCTATTTATGGACTTGATCACCTCTCAAATTTAGTGACATCCTATCCCTAGTTTGTCTTTCTCTCAAATGCTCCATCACTTTATTTCTACTTTATTGTGAGCATAAGCATAGATTCATGCTCCTGTTGATGTGGGCGATAACTATAGTGTCATAAATCATACTCCTTTAATTGATGAGTCCAAGTTCACACTCTCCCAGCACATATTTTAGCTTTTTCATTCCTTTAATAACTTATGGGGCCACTTTTGTGTTTAAACCAATTTATTTAAATAAAATATGAGTGCCATCCTATTTTAAATTTGAACAAAATCCTCATTTGGCCTTTACTTTTTGATGAATAGTAGTCAATTTTCTACTAATAATATTAGGAAAAAGTGTCGCAACCTTGCATTTACATAATATGACTATTTATAGAAAGTTTTCATTTGAGCACATATTTTTCCTAATCTTTCTACAAAGGTTTGAATGGGCTAGATAAGAATGTAGATAATTTTTCATTGCAAGATCATGTCCAATTTTGAAGGTATTAAAGTTTGTGTTTTAGAAGTTTTAAAAAAAAAAATGAATTGAATTTTAAAGTTTTTAGATGCTCTAAAACAACATAATTTTTGTTGTAATTGGTGTAGCAAGTTATAATGATATATCACATTGTGAGCTTTATGATGTTTCAAATGGTTTATAAATCAAACACCCTATTCAAAAATTATGGCCTCCAAAAGTTAGACCTCTAGAAATAAGAGCTATAAAAGGAATTTACACATGTTGGTGTGTGTTTTGACACATCATAGAACATTTTTATTTGAGATAAGATGGGACTTTCTTTATAAGTGTTTATTAGTCCATGGATTTGTAATAATGTTTGATACTTTCATGTATTCTATCTCCTATATATTAGGTGCATGAGATGGAGTGTGTGTGTTAGATTCTTACAGTTATTCAACTACCTCTATATCTCTAGTTGGTGATACTCCTATGAGAATATTTCTCTACAACTATATTATAATATGTTATTGATTCATAAATAATATATTAGACAACTTTTAGAGTGCGGTATTTTTATCATAAAAGGGTTTTCTTCATGTAAATCATGGTGTTGTGGCACACATATTATTTTTGTTATTTTTGTTAAATTTCTATAATTAATGTTATAAAGATATAATAAAATTTTTACACTAACCTCCCCTCAAGGTTCATGTAGGAGATTTTTTTTCTACCTTAATTCCTTACAAGTGGTATCAAAGACTGGTCACATTTGGTTTTAATTGTGGGTTGTTGGGTTTTTTGAACTAATATAGATTTGAGTAGGAGCTAATATAGAAGATACTTTGTGATATTGTTGCAAGAATTTTTATATGAAAAATTCTTGAGGGAGAATAGAGGTGAAGAATTTTCTAAAAAGACACCTACAAATGTGAATGAGAATGCTAAATATGTTGTTATCGATTGTAAAGTCAAGGATATAATTAGATTGTGCCTTGAAAAATATTTTGATCAATGTCCATAAAATGTCCTCTATAGAGAAGTTATGAAAGAATCTTGGTGAGAAGTATCAAGCCAAATCTTTAGTAAATAAAGTTTTCTTGAGGAAGAAACTACATTCCTTGAGAATAGAGGAGGGTGGAAAAATTTAAAAACACCTATAAGAATTCACTATGTTGGTGGATCAATTTTCATTAGTTTGTGTCAAGATGGATGAGGAGGAGAAATGTCAGACCGTTCTTTGTTCTTGACTAGATTCATGTGATTATCTTGTTATGAAGCAATAATTCTTTTATTTTGAGGACTGAAGATGTGGTGGGTTCTTTTTTTTCTAAAGAGGTGAGGAAGGTATCCAAAAATGCCAAGGAAGCCCTAGCTATGTTTGGAAGACCTAAAGAAAAATGTAAGAATAATGAGAAGCGTAATAGATCCAAATCTAGGGGGAGATCCAATTCTCCTAGAAAATCCAAATTTATTTGGTGGGATTGAGGCAATCCTAGACATATCTGTAAGGATTGAAAAGAATGAAAGAAGAAGAATTTTGATTTTGATTTTGAATCCAAGAATTCAAATAGTGATTTGTTCATTGTAGGTTTCTTCAATCATGCATGTGATGATGCATGGTTAATTGGTTTAGGTGCATCTTTTCATATGACCTCTAATAAAGATTATTTTTTTGAATATAAAGAATTAAATGGAGGTAAAGTGTACTCGAGTGATAATTTTCATTTAAATATTGTTGATAATGGTAAAGTTATAATCAAGTTTCCTTATGGTAGAATAAAAAATATCAATGGTGTGTTGCATCTCTATGGTCTAAGATGGAATTTGTAATTTGTGAGAAAACTAATATATTTGGGTAAATGAAGGTAGTCTTTTTTGATGTAGGATGCAAAATGGAGAGAGGTGTTATGGTGATTGCTAGTGGTGTTAGCATTGGTACACTATATAAGCTAGATGCATATACTGGTGAGTGTAAAAATACTTCTATGAAGACCAAATCTCTAGATACTTCGTTGTAAAAGGTAAAGGGTTTTACCTTTAGCATATGGTGATAGATTTTGTGTAACTAAGGATGCTTTATCTTTTGAAATAGAGTTACTTGTAGATAAGACTATGTTATGGCACTAAAGACTTGGCCATATTAGAGAGAAGGGTTTAAGGACCTTAAAAAATAAAAAACTTGTTAAGGTGATTGTAATCTTGTTGAAGGTTTGAAAAAAGTTAGAGAACAAGGTTTTGAAATGTATCTTCATCAAATACAATTCTGGTATGAAACGATACAAGCTTTGGGACCCTATAACATATAAGGTGATACATAGTAGAAGTAATATTTTTAGAGAAACTAACCCTACTTTTGTTACATTGCAACCAAACAAACTAAAAAAGGAAGATGTAATTTAACAACCTTCCCCACCTAGGAAATTTGAATCTAGTCCCCTAGATAGAGAAGAAGTTGGGGAGATCCCATCTAGCTCTAAATTTTCAAAAGAAGGGGAAGAACATCCAACTAAGGTTTTTCAAAGGTATACAATGCACAACTAACCAACTAAAATGTATTCTCCTAATGATTGGAGATGTATTTTTTCTTTTAATACTAGTGAAGATGAATCTAGTTTTATAGAAGAGGAACTAGGTATGAATGATGCAAAATCCTTGAAAATTTCTAGATGGATGAAGAAATGAAAACTTTAAAAAAATGATACACAAGATCTTGCACCATTATTGTTACTTATGATTTATGATAATTTCTATTACTAATTCTTATGATTTAGAGGTTGAGAAAATGGATGTGAAAATTTCTTCTTTCATGGTAATTTAGAAAAGGATATGTACATGAAAGAATAAGAGCGCTATGTGGTAAAAGGTAAAATTAATAGTCTTTAAATTGAAGAAATCATTGTATGACCTCAACTTGAGTCCTAGGATGTGGTACAAGATATTCGACACATATGTGTTGAGGTAGGTCACTATGTTTATTATGAATTAGATGGTGGTCATTTCCACTACATTACATTATATGTTTATGATATCTTATTTATTGGTAAAGAGAAATGTATGATTTCAAAACTAAATTCTCAGCTTGTTAAATTTAAAATGAAAGATCTTCGTGCAACTAAACACATTCTTGGGATGGAAATTAGAAGAGATAGAGTGAACAAAAAGTTATGGGTAAGCTAGAGTAAGTATGTGAACTCAATTTTTTAGAGGTTCATCATGCAAGATTGTAGACCATTATGTGTTCCTTTTATATTTTGAACAAATTTGTTTTTTTCAAATAATCCTACATACCCATCAAAGATGGAAAACATGAGAAGAGTACCTTACCAGAGTGCAATGGGAAGTTTGAATTATGTTATGTTCTATACTTAACCAAACATTTCCCAAGCATGAGAGTTATTTCCAACTTATATATATCTAATCATAGTAGAATTCATCAATATGTAGTTAAAAGAGTCTTTAGATAATTTAAGGGTACCTCAAAGTATTCTTTTTGTTATCATGGTAATATAATATGAGATAAAATTTATCTTGATGTTTGTGGTTATGTGAATTCAAATTTGGTAGGTGATATTGATAGTAAAATAGCCACCAATGATTAAGTGTTTATTTTATTTTGTGGTAAAATCAGTAGGATGAATAAGAGACAAGTTGTGGTTATTGTTACACTAATAAATATGAGTATATGATAGCTACGCATGCTTATAAATAAGTCATATGGCTTAAGAGACAATTTTATTGGAATAAAACAAAGAGTAGTGTGATAGTTTATTGTGACAGTGAGAGGGAAATTTTCTTAACTAAGAACATGCCCATTCATGCTAGGACCAAGCGCATTGATGTTCAATATCATTTTGTTAGAGATGGTGTGGGATGGTTAGGTGAAGTTGGTTAAGTTATATACTTTGATGAATATTGAAGATTCATTAAGTAAAATTATGATTACAAAGAAGTTTTGATAGAGTTCAAATTCTACAAAGCTCATGGCCCTAGCGATTCAATTATGGTGTAGATACTCCCTTTTCTATTGCAAGGTGTTAAAAAATTGGGAGATTGTAACAAAAATGTGTTCCAACCTTGCATCTACATACATTTACTACTTATACTATTTTTAAATTTGAGCACAAATGTTTCCTAAACTTTCCCAAAAGCTTCGCATGGGCTAGATAAGGACATTGATAAATTTTTATTACAAGATAAAGTCTATATTTGAAGATATTAATGGTTTTGTTTTTTAATTTGTTGAATAAATCTTATGAATTCAATTTTAAAGCTCTAGAGGTTCCTAAATAGATAAAAATTGTCCTTAATTGGCATAGATAGTTATAGCTTGATAGAGAACTTCGTAATCTTTATGGTGCTTCAAACAATTCATCAATTGGTTATGAACTTTGGAAGTTGGGTCTCCTAAAATAGGAAATATTAAAACATATTGAAGACATAAGTGAAATGTAAAAGGGAGTTACACATGTTAATATATGTTTTGACACATCATAGGGAATCTTAGGTTGGAGATAAGATGAGCACCACTGAAGTGGTTTTTAGCCCATGATTTTTTAATATTATTTGATGGTATCATGTATTGTATCTACTATTTATTAGGTGTGTGAGATAGAGGGTTGGTGAAAGAGTTTGATAACTATTGAGTTACCTCTAGATCTCTAGTTGGTGATATTATTGCGAGAAGATTTCTCTAAAAGTATAATGTAATTTTTTATTGATTTCTTAATAAAATATTGAGTGTCTTTTAGAGTGTGGGTTTTTTTTCTCTCAAAAGGGTTTTCCCCACATAAATCATTATTTTGTGGTATGCTTGTTACTTGTGCTTATTTTTGTTAAGAGTCTATAGCTGTTGCAAATATTTGAGAAATTTTTTACATATTCTTCCTCTCAAGGTTAGTTTAGGAAGTAATTCTACTACCTTAATTTTATTACAATATTTGTTGTCATGGAAATCCTTGGTATGAATAATTGATTTTATTTTCATAAAATCTTAGTTCAAATTAGATAGTCTCGTCACTACACACACACACACACACACATATGTGTGTGTGTTTGTGTGTGCATACATACATACACACACACACACACATCCATGCCCACACCCACACACATAATATTATCTCTCACTTTTCCATCTTTATATATCATCTTAATGTTTTTTAATAATACCAAGTGTGTGCAATCAAAGTGTGAGTTCAAATAGGAATCCAATAAAAGAAATTAAAACATTCAAACTACACTATCAAAATCAACATCTAGATTAGACAAAAGAAATGCTAAAAACAATAACAGGCCTAAGAGTTTGCAAACTTTCTTAACCCAAGTAAGATCCTCTTAATGTGTAGATGTTTCCAAAAGATTGGATGTGTGCTCACAAGAGTTGCTCAAGCTTCAATGGATATGGGAATATTTTGACATTATAAGGATATGGATGATGATTTTGTTCTCCAAAAGGGCATGATAACAATGCATAAAAGGTGGATGAAAATGAAGGAAAAAAGCCTCCAATTTATAGGCAAAAAGGAGGTGAAATAGATGGTTGGGATGCAAACTTGAGGAAGGGTCAAGATGCATCCTAGGGAGAGCACATGGATTGTGATTTATCAAATGCATAGCATTGTAACAAGTGTCATAATGAGAGATGAGTTGAGAGGATATTGAGGGTTGGAGTAGGATTAGGGAATGTGACCATTTTGGGGATTGTGAAAAGTTTTTGGAAAGTGTGAATAGGCTTGGGGAGATGTGAGAAAAGCATTAAAATTATTTTAGAGGGTAAAAGTGTGTAAGAGACCCATGTGGGTTCTTACACATGTGGTTGGTGATTGGGATTGATGTGAGAAGAACGTTGACTTGGGTTTGCTAATCCATTTGATCAAGATTGTGGAAATGATTAGAGAGTGATTAAGGTTAATTAGTGGGAAAGTGGGAGAATTAAGAGGATGTGATGGGAAGAGAGAGAATGAGTGGACGGTTAATTAGTTAAAAAGAGTGTTTAACTAATTAAGTGAGGATTAGTATGTGTGAATGGGTTGGGTTGAGTAATAACCCAAGGTTAGATGGTTGAGACTTGGTTAAATGAGGGTTAAGGTTAAGAGCCATGTGTTTAAATTGAATTAAATGTATTATTTAATTTTAAGTGGGAGGAAAATGATTTATGAATTAATTTAAATAGATAAAGGTATTTATTTAAATTAATAGAGGAAGGGGATTTAATTAATTAAATAGTTATGGGTTGCCATCAGATTAATTGGACTGTAGGTAATTAATTAAATTAATTTAGCTAGAAGGATGACATTAATTAATTAAATAATGCATGATTATTTAATCAATAATGTGAATATGATGACTAAATTTAATTAAAGTCGCTAATCAAATTTAGGTGTCTACATTTTGTCTCTCTTTGAGATGGTGTTACACAGTTGCATCGTTTCAAAAAAAAAGTAAAACATAGAGATAGGAAGAAAATGGTTGAATTAGAAAAGGTGCTCCAGTCAATCAGAAAAGTAGCTAGGAGGAAGGATTATGGGATATGAGGATGATGATAACCCCTCAAGAGGATAGGCAGGTTGAAGAGAACACAAGTGTTCTCTTGAAATGGATGAGAGGATGCATGCATGATGAGTGAATGATAAGTGGATGGAGAGTTAAAAAGCTTGAGATGGAACCTCCCAAAAGGGGAGATGCCATGTAGTGATTACTTATTTAATTTAGCAATATCCAAGACCTCCCAAGATTATGTATAACCAAGGCCATGTCATAGATGTTGCATGTGATTGAATCAAAAAACATGCAAGGGTTGCCCCAACATCATGCCTAAATCATAGAGAAACAAGGTGGAAAAAATGTTGGCGAACCCACAAGAAAACAATATTTCCCAAGTTTAGCATGCAACCACAAAGAATCACATGTTAGAAATGCAAGTTTCATATCGGTCTAACTTGCAAATAGAAAATATCAAGACCTTGCCCCTAGTTTCACCATTCACAACACACCATGATATAAATAATTGTGGTGACCATGAGGAGGTGAAACAAGGAAGCTCAATATAAAATATAAACAAAGATCTAAAAGTATCTCACAATCCTTTTTCCATAGGGAGGATGATGAATGATGATTTATTTGATTGATTTGATATGAGGAAGGATACATCCTAAAAAGACCAAAGGTGGATTGCTAAACTAAGATCCTATGACAAGAGACAGGTGAGACACTTGAACCTCAAAGGGATGAAGAGATGATTTCTAAAGCACTAGATTGATAGGGACAAAGGTCATGATGACACAAGGAATAACTAACACAAGGAATGGGACCTCAAGACATATATGTACAAATGAGCCTAGGTAGAGACAATATTGACACTATGCACAAGACATAATTTACAAGATGCACAAAGGCTTAGGGATGAAGATGATGATGCAAAGATATGTATGATGTTGTCCTGGGGAAAGCTAAAAAGCCAAGATGGATTGATGGTAGATAGGGTGATTACAGAATGATATGTCCTAAAACAACACAAGGATTAGGAAGTATGCATCCCAATGATGATGATTGCATTATGATTAAGGCTAGGAACAAGACTAAGAATGTGATTAGATGGGTTGATTGGTATATATTTTGGATAGATAAAGGAGATAGAAAGGATTCACATGAAATGGTATATTGCTAGGAGCATTGGGATATGAATGAATGACATTGGATGCATGGGGGTGGCCTAGATATATATACCAATGACAAGGGAAATACTAGGTGATTGAAAGATGAAGGAGATAATGGGGGGATTTAAGGATAGAAAAATCAATAGATAGATATTGATGGATGGAAGGATTTTGGTAAAGGAATAGATGAAGATAAGGATTGAGAGATGAGAGGATGGATGACAAGATGAAACTAGAATAATGATGAGGAGATGGGAAGATGGATGTGATAGGGTCTCCAAGGAATACATCACCAAGGAATAAGATTCCCCCACTCAGGATAGGTCATGCATGAGGAGGCATTAGGAAGGGTACAATAGGATGGAAGTTTTGACAATAAGAAGATAAGGGAGGTAGATAGATGCTAGGATAACAGGTGGATGAGGGAGGTGGATGAAAGATAAGACTATGGGTGAATGAGGTAGGGAGATAGAGGGTAATATGATCGGGAAATGGATTCCAAAAGGTTCCCAAAATCATGTATACATGGGGGCCTTTATTTTTTATCAAGATCTAGGATGGAGGAAGTGAAATGTCTAAGATGTGGTAGGTGTGGTAGGTGAGATGGAGGAAGGGGTGAAGAGGTAGCTAGAAGAAATTTCCCCCAAGTGTGGAGAGGAACAAGATGGAGGCATTTCACATGATGCCTATTTCCTAGGTTTTCATCATAGTTCTTGTCCAAGGTGCTTGTTTGCCAAGTTTTCACCAGTAGATGATTTTTTTGACTTTTTTTGACTTTTTTGAGAGTTCTTCTTGGGATTTTTATGGATGGAATGATAAGGAGGATATGGATGGAGGAATAAAGCATCAAAATCATTATCAAGGTAATAGGATCCCATTTGGAGTGTTAATTGGATGTTGGTACAACCTTATTTTGGATGACTGGCTTATGCAAAGGCATGGATGAGATGGTTTTGATGGGGGTAGACATAGAATAAGGGATGTGGTGGTAGGAAGTGTTTGGATGGAATGATCAAAAGTGAGTGCGATAGGGAGATGTTGTTAGGACCAAAATTGGCATATGTTGTTAGGTGGGTGGAAGGAGTGAATGGGAAGTGGATGGTACATGTGGATATGATGGATGAGTTATGATAGGTAGTTTTGGGACATAAGGAACCAAAATAGAACTAGGAGATGGAGGAGATGAATGATTAGATGGTGGATTAGAAACTTTGGATATCATTGTGAATTTTTATTTTAGATGCATTGCATCTTTTTTCTTTGGGATCCACATAGTTTTTTCTTTTGCATTGGTGGACCTTTGCGGTCTTTGAAATAGAGTGTACTTTTAGATAGGATTTTCTTTTCTTGCACATGTATTTTAGATTGGACATAGAAATCTTTAGATTTTGGTGGATATTTGTCATTATGAATTTTTGATTTGGCATCCAAATCATTGTAAGGAGCATTGGAAGGAGCATGAGAAGTTGTATGAGATGGAGGAGATATGGATGAAATTATAGTGAGAGGATGGGGGATGGTGCATGTGGACACGTTCTTGTGTTGATCATGATTAGGAATCTAAGGGGTGGGATATTTATGATGGTGATAGGGGTATGGGATTGGTGGATGAAGGATTGAGTAGGATAAGATGGGGTGAGGAGATTTTGGGATATAAGGGCCCAAAATGGATTTGGTATGTGGAGGATATGTGATGGTAGATTTTGGGATGTAGGAACCCAAAATGGATTTAGAGGATGAAGGGGGAGTGTGATAGGTTGTCTTGGGTTGAAATTATGGAGGAGGGGGGATGGAGTTAAATATTTTGGAGGAACGATGTGAAGATGTGATGGTGGGTTTGGATGTATGCCTGAATTTTTCATTAGTTGTACCAACATTTTTGCATGAAGTCATGGCTTGAGAGGTGAAACCAAGACCCTAGAATCATGTATGTTTTTGGACATGGATAGGATCTAAGGTACCTTTTTCATGGGGACCTAATCCTTTACCTTGATAATTTCATTTCTTGAGCATTCGATCCAAGATATGATACTTCTTAATTGGAGAACAAGATGTGTGTCCGTTATTAGGTGGAGTGAAAATGGTGGATATTGAACTTATTTCTTCTAGTACAAGTGGACCACCATGAATGAGTGTAAGTGAACCAAGGGGTATAATGATGGTGATGGGATAGTTTGGATTAGAGGCGATAAAGGATCATGAAGTAGAGGGGATGGGATGATGGGATTTTGACTAGGATTTGGGGATGGTAATGGATCCTGAGATGGAATAAGTATAATGGTAGGATCTCAATTTGCAGGAGTGGATGATAATGGATCATGAGATGGAGAGGGTAATAAAATGGATTATTTAATGGAGGAAGTGGCAGGGTAGGATCTTGATTTAGGTCGATGGATATTTCAACATTCTTTTGGACAAGATCTTGACATGAGTGGATAGGTGTAGATGGTGTGATTGGGGGGGTGTATGGATGGACTTTTAAGGTAGAGTGGATGGAGGGATGGATGATTTTTTAATTGGTATAGAGGGAATAAGGGTGGAATAATGAGGTTCATTAGATGGGGTTTGGATAATACTAGGAGGAGAAGATATGGCTGGTAATTGGGTGGAGTCACTAGATGGAAGGGATTAAATGATGTTAGGAGATGGAAGAGGATCAATAAGTAGGGTAGATGTAAGAAGAATAATAGTTGTGGGTGATGGAAGAGGAATTATGGGTGTGGGAGGAGGATGGGCCTCATCACTAGTGGCTTCACATGAGGGAGTGAGGTGACATGAGTCACCAACTTTAGGAGAGGGATATTCTATTGGCTTCCTTGTGAAACTCCTTAGAGACTTGCATGTTGGAGGTTTTGGTGAAGGATCAAAATGTGTAGATGGTGGGAAGCTAAGATAGTCCACATATGGTGTTTTTTTTAGTATTATCAGGTCCAAGATTACTGAGAGGGTGGGGGGTGAATCGGTAATCAACCAAATTAAACTTTTCATAAACCATACAACAACTTGCATCAATTAACATCCATTACATGAATAAAAAATGAATGAAGATAAACATCCACAACCATGAAACATAATAACACCAATATTTTTATCATGGAAACCCAACTAGGAAAAACCACATGTGGGGATGGAACCCACAAATAATTTTTCATTCTTCTAAAGTATGCCTGATTAAGAGTTTAGCCCTATTATGATCTTACAAATGCCCATTTGAGAGAAAGATCCTATTAGGAGCCACCTGGTTAAGGGATTTACCTCTAGCCCTATTAGGAGATTTACCCTATTAGGATTAACCTCTTTAAGGGATTTCAAACCCTAATTAAGAGTCACTTGGTTAAAATATTTACAAATTAGACCTACTAGGGTCTACCTGGTTAAGGGATTTATCTTGATGAAACTATTTGAGAAAGTAGCACTCCTCCTCAGCTAGTACATATCTAGTAATCTTAATCTTTTCTTCACGTGCAAAAAATCCAAACCCTACAATCGCACAAATGCATTTTTTATCTTTCTCTTCTACACACACTTCTCCTGATTCCTCAAAATGATATATAAAAAATTTTACAACTTAAGGTAGAAAATAGCCCTAATTACATTTTAATTTCATATCAAATCTGCCAAAACATGTTACCAAAACCAAATCCATTGATAACAAGGTTTTTTTTAATCACCAATTTAAACCACACATCAATTTGATAAAGAAAAGTCAAACCTTCTCACACTTTCCAATGTTCTTGCACAAATTTATGAAATTTGATCATAACGATCATGAAAAAACACTCCACATCCATCTACCATGTCACTATGATCCCTAGAACACATAACCACTTACCACAATATGATACAACATTATCGATTGAGGATCTAACTAATTGTTCTAAGAAATTCATCTATTTAAGAAAGATGACTTGCCATCCATTTGAACAACTTTGAACCTTTTATAAGAAACATAAGAAAGTAGAATTTTTACCCCTTCCAATCTTTCCACTGGAGAAAAAGTATCTCCACAGTCTAGTCCTTCTTCTTGTACGTATCCCTTACACACAAGCCTTGCCTTATTTCTAATCACATCTCCATCTTCATTCAATTTGTTCCATGAAACTGATTTTGTACCAATCACATTTTTATCCATAGATCTAAGAACAAGTGTCCATGTATCATTCTTTTCAATTTGATCAATTTTTTCCTCCATATCTTTTATCCAATCTTCATCCTTGATTTCTTCCTTCACTATGTTAGGCTCATACTTGGAGATCAAACAAGTACTTTCTCTAAGATTTCTTATGGTCAGAACACATGCATTCTTATCACCTATAATCTAATTAGCAGAGTGATTCATCTTCACATACCTCGGTATCACCGGTTCAGGTCTAGGAGCTTCTTCTTTTTCTAGTTGAATCACTTATTCCACATTGTTTATTTCTGTTGGTTCATCCAATTCTGGTTCAATATATACAATCTCTCGATCATCCTCTGTCACTTTCTTTCTTGCATAAAAGATTTCTCAGGGTATTCATCCACCTTTACATTTTCACTCTCAATTATTTTGATAGTTCTCTTAATTAAACACTTATATGCTTTATTTTTAGTAGAATAACCCAAGAAAATACCTTCATCACTTTTTGGATCAAACTTTCTTGTGTAATCATGCCTCTTAATATAACATCTACTGCCAAAGAATTTGAAATATTTAACACTAGGTGCTTCTTCTTTTGCCAATTGAATCACTTCTTCCACATTGTTTTATTCTGTTGGTTCATCCAATTCTAGTTCAATATACACAATCTCTCGATCATCCTTTTTCACTTTCTTTCTTGAATCAATAGATTTCTCAGGGTATTCGTTAACTTACCCAGCTGACATTATTTACACATCATGTTGTCTAGCTTGACTAATTATGACAATCCTATAACTGCATTTGTCTTACTTACTTTGATCAAATTATTAAAATTTACATGATAGAACCTTATATGCCATAACCAACTATCTTCAACCTTTGCAACCAAATAACTATTCACATTATTATTCAGATGGAATAAATTACCTCTAGTTTTCCTAGTGGTAGTAATGTCATCACCCGATGTTCCAATTATTCTACACATACCTCCTTTAAATTATAATTTGTAACCTTTATCATTTAGTTGACCCACACTCAACATATTATATGTTAGACCATCCACAAGATAAAAAACATCTATATTACTCTTACCATTCAAAGTAATAGTGTCTTTTCCTTTAACCAAACAAGGTGTATTATTTCCAAACCTTACCACACCACCATCAAACTCATTAAACTTAATGAACTTATTACTCTTGTCACCGGTCATGTGATGTGAGAACCCGTTGTCTATAATTCATCCATCATTGTGTCTCGTATGAGAAACTAGTGCCTTTTTCCTTCAGATGGATCTTCTTTGACTACAACAAATACAATCTCCTCTTCCTCTTTATCTTTTGATTCTTCATCGGTAACTCCTTCAACAACTACAACATAGCATTGTTTCTTCCCTTTTCCATTAAAGTTTATGAATGTATGCTTTTTTTCACCATTAGGAAATCTATCTGCAATTTTTCCAATCTTCTTACATTAAAAACATTTCAGTGGTAGCTTGTCTTTGTACTTACCAGTCCCTACAGGAAATCTATTTTCTAGTAGTTCTTTAATCTCTCCTTATTTCCTTTCATCTTCCAAGATAGCTTCAAGCTCCCTGGTGTAACTTGACATGCAATTAGAATCATGACTTAATTCTTTACCTTTCCTTACTAGTACATTAGACATCGATGCCTTGAAAGATTCCTCAACTCTTGGAATACTGTTATCAAAGTTATTTATCTCTAATGCGGTAAGCTTATTGATCATTCTATTTACAGTAACATTGTTGAAAGTTCTCAACTAATTTATAGAAGACACTCTAATGGAATACAAAGGTAGTAAAGTTCTCAACATTTTACTTACTAAAAAAGCTTCGTCAATAGTTCCACCAGCACCTCTGCACCTCTGATAGCACCAACAACTTCTTTTATTCTTTGACCATATTGTGTAATGTTTTGTCCTTCTACCATCTTCATGTCATCATACTTACTTGTGACTTAATTTCTTATCTTTTTGCACATGAATATCTCTACCATAGATTAGCCTCAACTTTTCCCAAACATCATAGGTAGTATCAAGTCCACAGACATCAACATATTCAAAATCAAATAAGGTACTTACAATAGCTTCTTGTGCTTGAGTATTCTCCTATTGTTCCTTCAGTTGATCTGTATTGAGAGTTCCAATAAGAGTGGTATACTTGCATGTGAAATATATCTAGTATTTTGATCTCATACCTTTTAGATATAACTTTAAATTATGTCACTCCATACTAGGTTTTATTCTTTAGTGAACTTGGAAGTGTTAGATAACTGGGGGGGGGGGGGGGTGAATGGTGCAGGAGCACCTCTATGAGGGCCCTCACCTTCTTATTTTTGGTGTGTCAAATGCTTTTAAATAGCAATAAGAGTCATCTTGATGCTTGGCTCCATTTTGGTTGTGTCTAGGCCAAGAGTTAGTCCTAGAGGTCTATTTGTCTCCTTAAGTTTATTTTGTCCTTTACTCTAGCAAAGTATTAAGTTGGGGTCTATGGCTTTATAATTTATTAAGTAGTAGTTAGGTGATGAAAATGAGTGCTTGGTAAGCCTCATAAAGGATTAATTGTCTTGAAGAAAAAAATTGTTCAAGCAACTAAAAGTTGCTAAAAAGTTGTAAGCAACTTTAGCAATGTCTTGCTTTTGTAATGGTTTCTAAACCTAGAGACACATGAGACCAAAAAAAAGACCCAACATACACAAAAGGACAAACATATTTAATGCCTTAAAAACCCTAATGTACGGGTTGGAGAAGAAATCTTTGTGAAGTTTCTGTACGGAATAGGCAGACTGGTGTGTTTTCAGTGTGTAACAGTCAATGTTATGACTGATTTTATGTGAATAGGATGGAGTTTAGTTGAATTTGTGAAGGATTTCAATGTTCATTTGTGTTTAGTCTCTCCTATGTGTGAAATATTTTAGTTTCTTTTACATTTTGTTAGCTTATTTTGTATATATCTCCGTGTGTTCATATTCTGCCCGTTTGGAGGGTTTTGTGTTCATGGGCCTGTAACTTTCTTATCCACTGTGGGATTGCCATGGAAATATGGATTTTTAAAGTATAGACCCTATTGTACAATTTCACAAATGCAGGGCCCTTAAGAAGCAAGACAAACATTTGTTTGTTGATGCCCTAGGTGAGTTCATCAAGAATCCGGTTAGGTTCCATCAGCGTTGAGAAAGCTCCAGCAGGAAAATGGTGAAGGTTCAAGACCTAGCCTTTTGAGGAAGTCTTAAGGGACATATGAAGGTCCCAAATTGTGAAGAAAAAGTCTTGAAGTGCTTGGAATTAGCTCTGGTGAAGCTAAGAATAGGGAATAGCCTAAAAACCCTCAAAACCCTCATTTTTGCTAAGTACATTGTACGGCCTTTTGGCAACCCAAGACATAAAAAATCCTTGAGTATGGAAAAATAGAAGAAAGTCTCCTTTAGACCAGTAGGCTTGGTTTTGTATGGGCAAGGAGTTATAGGTCCTATAAATCCAGGAGAGGGCTAATTAGGCCTATTCTAGTAGCCCTAGTTTCCAAAGAAACTATCAAATTGGGTGAAAACCCAATGGATCTAATGTTATGATCAGGTGTTAAATGCCTCAAAAACACCTTGGCACCCATTATATTTCACTTTTGTAGCATGTGTTAGCTTTGGGAATCAAAAGACCCTTCAAAAGCCTAGGAGAAGGCTAATTGCTAACTAGCAAAGCATGGTATATTGATGAATGTGGATTGATTGAACTTGGTGCGATAGTTGGGTAGATCAAGGGATACTTTCATGTCATAAGTATTCTATAGATCATCCATAGGTGTCAGAGTACACAGGAGACCTTAGACAAGGTGCAGGGCATAGACTAGCTAGTGTATCCTAGCTTATCCCATCAGTGAATCAATTAAGTCTAGTTGTCCTACAGTCCCAAACACTCCCATATGTATAAAACCAATCCTTCAATTAATCAAAACAACTTGGTAAAACTTTGGTTGTGCCTTTCTGTTCATTAACTGAATACCAGTAAAATTAATTAGTGTATATACTGATCAAACTAGTAATTATAATGTGTAAAGAAAAATAACAAATCATCAAATCCATACACATATAACACTTTTATTTTTAACGTGGAAACCTTGTTAGGGGAGAAACCACCTGGGACAAATACTCAAAATAATTTCACTCTTCTAAAGTGAGCTCGGTTAAGAGCCAACCCTGTTAAAGGTTACAAAACACACTGTAAGGTGTGACCTTGTTAGAGGATTTATCACTAATAGTTCTCCATGACCAAACATTCACTATGGGGTCAACAAGAAAATAATAAAAATTCATTGAATGTCATAATAAATACTATTTAGTCCTACTCGGTTAAGAGATTTTGTCTGCAGAAATGGTTAGAATGCAACAGTAATTGATATGATTCAAATACAACTTCCTTTGTAGATATTCAGATCTATGCTAAGCTCATATACATCTGGCCATCATAATCTCTTCAATTTATTTTCATTGTCAAACTTTTTTTTGCTCGGTAATCTCCTTTCTCTGACGCTCGGTGTAGTCTGCAAAATTGCTTGGTTCTCACTTCAACCTGTCTAACCAGCTTTGCATGAATGTAATTTCCTCATGCACATCCCATCCATTATGAATCTCTTGTCTCCTTTTGTAGACATGATAAATCATTTTCTTCTCATCCATAGATTTTGCCTCTTAATCTTCATCGTTGATTTTTCTGCTTCATCCTTCCTCGGAACTTGTGCCTTCAAAATGTTTCAACCTTCATCATCTGATCTCCTTGAATTTTGTCAGCCGTAAATCTTCATCACTAACTTTATCTTTAACCTTAGAATCATCCATATTTGTCCATCTCATCATCTCAATTTGGCAATCATATGTTCCATCTTATTTCTTTCACTCAGTCAATATTGTGATGTGTCGGTGACTTCTTTCTCGATTAATACTATACTCAATATACACTACACTTTCTCGGTGTACACTATTTCAACTCATTGTATACTAAGTTCTTCATTTACTGACCACATAAAATTGTTCATTCTTGATCTTCAATTCTTAACATAATTATGTAATACAATCAAATCACTAACATAATGTCATAGACTCATCAATAAGTTATCCAATGAATACCATACTCATATCTTACTCATACATCTCATCTTCATGTTAATATCTCATTCCTTCACCATTATACCATCTTCAGATGTTTGCAACTATCTTGATAAGTACAGTCAAACTAGTTGACATCAATGACAATATAATAACTAATTTAATGTGTCACATATACCTTTGTAGTATAACAATCTCTCCCTTTTAGTTGTAGTCTTTTAATCTCCCTTTTTTAAGTATTCAATCAGTTTTAGTTTATCAATCTCTTCCTTTGGCATTGATGGAAACAAAATATGAAATATTCCATAGAATACTAAACTTATTAAGTGTCTACAACTCTATCTATATATGGTGTGACTCGGTAATGCAGTTAATATGTTTAATCACTACATAATGTCTTTGTCATATGTATCTCCCTTTTGGTTAGCTTCACTCCTAATTGATCTCTCTCTCCAATGTTTTCTGGTCATCTCTCTCCCTGCATGTAATCTCTCTCCCTTATTCTATTTCAATATATTTCATGAATATTCTCTCCCTTTGAAAGA
Source organism: Chamaecyparis obtusa (assembly GCA_027943335.1). Classification (NCBI taxonomy): domain Eukaryota; kingdom Viridiplantae; phylum Streptophyta; class Pinopsida; order Cupressales; family Cupressaceae; genus Chamaecyparis; species Chamaecyparis obtusa. The sequence continues at coordinate 726,066 of BSBK01002843.1, forward strand.
AAAGCCAAAAAGAAATCAGCTCTTCAATAGCCAAATCAATATCTCTTTTGTTCAGTTTAGATTTTTGTATCTTGCATGTACAGATATGCAATTTTAGCTTGTCTTCTATCTTCACAATCTTAGGAATCCCAAAGTGTGAATATCATGCATCAACATCATTAGATCTTCTGATAAAGTACAGGTTGATGCAACCTTATATCAACTTAGTGACTATTAGACAGGGGATGGACCCCTAGTCTACCTCTCAAGTATTCAAATGTATCCTTTGGTAAAGGTTTTGTGATTATATCAACAAGTTTCTCTTGTGACTTCACATATTCCAATTTGACTTTCTTTTCTTGAACTTGTTCCCTCAAATAGTGATACTTAATAGATATGTCCTTTGTCTTTGCATGCATCACTAGATTCTTTCAAATATTAATAGCACTTATGTTATCACAATAGATTATCACTGCATCAGTGATCTCTTCATTCATACCCTCCAATAATTACTTTATCCATGCAATATTTGAATAATTAGCAACAAAAACAACATATTTTTCTTCAACGGTAGACTAAGATACATCCTTGTTTCTTACTTATCCATGTTACCAATCTTTCTCCCAAAAAGAATGCTCCACTAGTAGTGTTTTTTCTATCATCAATGTTTCCAGCCCAAACAACATCTGTGTAAACCTTCAGTTCAAAATTCCCTTCTTTCTTATACCATAGTCCATAATTTTCAATGTTTTTCAATTATCTCAAAAAAAATTTCACAACAGTCATGTGTGATTCTTTAGGATTAGTAAATAATATAGCTACAATCCCAATTGCGAGTGCAATATTAGGTCTACTATACACAACATACATAAACTTTCTAATCTTAGATCTATATAAGGTTTGATTTACCTCAGTTTATTTTTCATCCTTTGTCAACTTGCATCTGGTTACCATAGGTGTACCAGCTAGTTTTGAATCTTCCATACTGAATGTCTTCAAGACTTCTTTGATATACTTAGATTGTGTAATGCATATCCCTTTCATCTGTTGTAGTATTTGCAATCCAAGAAAGAATTTGATCTCACCAAACATTGACATTTCAAACTCTTTCCTCATTTCATCAACAAAAGACTTACATTGTTTATCATGACCTCCAAATATGATATCATCAACAAATATTTCAGCAATAACAATCTTGTCATCAGTTTCACATTTCAAATACAAATTGTTGTTGTCTCTTGTTCTAACAAATCCAACTCTTATGAGATAATAATGTAGTCTTTCATACCATACTCTCAGTGCTTGTTCCAGTCCATATAATGTCTTGTGCAACTTACCATATTTCTTTGATTAGGATCAACAAAACCTTCAGGTTGTTCAATTTATACCTCTTCTTCAAGTATCTCATTCAGAAATGTAGATTTCAAATCCATCTGATATACCTTAAATCCTTTATAAGCAACATCTGCAAGTAGTATTCTTACTCCTTCAAGTCTAGCATTGGGTGAAAAGGTTTCTCCAAAGTCAATTCCTTCTTCTTGTGCATAACCTTTGCAAACTAGTCTTGCTTTGTTCCTTGTGACATCTGCATTCTCATTCAATTTGTTTTTGAAAATCCATTTAGTGCCAATCACATTTTTGTCTTTAGCTCTTTGTACCAATGTCCATGTTTTGTTCTTTTGTATTTGCTTAATTTCTTCATTCATTACCTTGACCCATTCATCATTTTCCAATGTATCGCTAATAGTTTTAGGCTCAAATTCATAAACTAAACATGTGTTGTTTCTTATCTTATGTCTAGTCATCATCCTTTCTCTTTTGTCTCCAATTATCTAATCTTGTGGATGGTCTCTTCTCATATACTTTGCAAGTACAAGTTCAGATCCATGTTCTTCAATGTGTTCTCCACTCAGTGCATGCTCATTATTTCCTTTAGTAACAGTTTTTTGTTGCAGGGTCTGTATAGACTGTTGCTCGGTAGCATTATTTTTTTGCTCAGTAACACCAGGTTGTTGCTTAGGTAGAGTTTTAGGTTCTTCAATATAAACAAATCTACCATAGTCTTCCATTTCTTCCATACTTTCTTCATCATTCTTTTGTGCAAGCTCGTCAACTCTCACATTTTCACTTTCAATCATTTTGTTAGTAGCCTTGTCAAACATTTATAAGCCTTGCTTCTAGTAGAATAACCTAGAAATATCCCTTCATCACCTTTTGAATCAAATTTTCCATTTCTATCATCTTTTAAAATGTAACATCTACTTCCAAATATTTTGAAATAACTCACATTAGGTATTTAACCATACCATAGCTCATAAGGTGTCTTATTAATCTCTTTCTTTAGTTGAACTCGGTTTAGTGTATAAGAAACAGTACTAACAACTTCTCTCTAGTACATTTGTGCAACATATTTTTCAATTATCAATTTTCTAACACAATCAACAATTGATCTATTCCTCATTTCAACAATCGCATTATGTTGGGGTGTTCTTGGTGCAGATACCTATCTCTTTATTCCATGCTCATTACAAAAATTAGTAAACTCATCAAAAATAAATTCACCACCTCTATCTGACCTTAAGCATTTCAGTTCCTTACCACTTTTATTTCCACTTTTTCTTTGTACCATTTAAACATTTTGAAAGCTTTAGATTTTTCTTTTAATAACATGATAATCATCATCCTAAAGAAGTCATCAACAAATAAGATAAAATATATTTCTCCATAATAACTCTGAGTTCTCATTGGACCACATAAGTCAGTATGAACTAACTCCAAAATAGCATTAGATGAGCAATGTTTTCTCTTGAAACTATACTTTGACATCTTACCCATTTGACATTGTTTGCACATTACATGGTCAGGTTTAGATATGCTCGGTAAACCTCTAACTTCCCTTTTCTTACTGATCTTAACCATGTTGTCAAAGTTCACATGACATAACATTTTGTTCCACAACCAGATATCTTTATTTTTAGCCAACAAACAAGAAGTTTCATCATTGTTCAAATAGAATAAGTTACCTTTTGATTGTTCACCAGTTTCGATTAGCTTTCCAGCCTCATCATAGATTTTCACGTTTCTTTTCTCAAATACAACTTGGTGACCTATGATATTTAGCTATGCTACACTCAACAATTTATAGTTAAGTCCTTTCACCCAATATGCATTTTCACATCTGATCTTATTATTCAACAATATAGATCCTTTTCCTTTCACTAGACAAGGTGTGTCATTTCCCATTTTTATAGATCCACCATTATAATGTTCAAGATATTCAATTTTTTATTCATCACCAGTCATATGATGTGTGCACCCACTATCAATGATCCAAGTATCAATCTTGCTAAATTTAGAAATAAGTGTTGTTTCAACATACCTTTCTTCTTCTTCAGAATCTTCTTTCAATGCAACAAATACCACTTCTATGTCTTCATCTATTTTTGTCTCGATGTCATCATCTTCATCTTCAAATAGGTAGCATGCCTTCTTGCCTTTGTCTCTATATTCTCACTTGTCTATGTTTCCATACTGTCGGTTACCTCTGTGATCTCGATAATTTCTCCTGTCATTCTTCCTTTCATTTGATCTATCACTTGTTTTCTCATCTTCTTTCTTGTCAGGACATCTTGTAACAATATGACCGATCTCTTTACATTTAAAACATACCAAGGGTAATTTACCTTTATATCTTCCTTTACCTTTTTGTAGTCTTCTAGCCATTAATGCTTCAAGTTCATCAAGTTCATCTTCATCAGTTTCACTTTCACTTTCATTTCTTATCTTATGTCTACTACTTGATTTTTCAATGTTCAGAGATGACATAAATCTAGATTCTACCTTAGGTAAAATACAATTTTCATAATTGTTAAGCTCAAATATAGTCAATCTTCCAATCAAATTATCAAATGAAATATTATTACTAGGAGCTGCTCTCATTTCATGAATTACAAAGACTCTAATAGCATAGGCAGGTAACAATAATCTAAGAATTTTACTTACCATTATGTCTTCTTCAATAGTTCCACCTGCTCCTCAAATAGAATTTACCACTTCCTTGACTCAGTTGTTTTACTGTGTGATGTTTTCACCTTCTTTCATCTTCATATAATCAAACCTACCTCTTAGACTTTCAGCATTTTCCCTGAGCACATTCACATCTCCTCCATGAGCTAGTGTCAATTTGTGCCACATCTTCTTTGTGTATGCACCCTAAAATGGTCGCCTAGACTTTGGGCCCCATTTATTCAATTTATCAATCCTGAATCATTTTGATCAATAATCAATATTTTCAACATTATCAATCTCTTGATCAAATCTTAATTTCGATCATATATTGGATTTTTATCCTTGGGCTAACCATTTATCCTAAGTCTTTATTTGATTAAAAGGAATATTTCCTCCCCTTTCAATTAAATAAAAAGCCCCCACTTTCCCTCTTATCCTAAGTTGCACAAATAAAGCATTATTCATATTTTATAAAAAGGGAAAAAGCACTTTTGTCTCACATGAGGCTCAAAAGTCAACACTTCACTTTCATTGGAGGATGTTTGTGCACATGGATTGCTCCTCTTTCAAGCTCCACCGCTGATTAAGACCTTTTGCCTCTTAATCTCCATGGTCCATTTCACCTCATTTCTTATAAAAGGAGAGCTCTCTCCTTCATTTGCATATCCTTGTTTTATGCTATTGTTATGCTGCAGGTTTTGGAGCTCTCTTTGAAGACACTCAAGCTTTGAAGCCTTGACATTTTAGTTGCATTTCATAATAGTTTTGCTTTCATAGTTACATTCATGGAATTCTTAGTGTAGATTTCCTTTTATGCAATCTCACATAGTCTAAATAGGAAGGATTTGTAATCTATTGCTATTTCCTTTCATAGATTAGATTTCTTTTCAAGCATTGCATTGTTATCATTTAGCTTAGCTTGCACATTCATACTAGTTGCATTTACATTTCATTTCCATTTAGATTCTTGGAGATATTGGCATTGTTGCCCTTGTCTTCACTTGAATCTCTCATTGTGTGGTTGACTAGCAAGGTCACCTTCTTGTAGCTCTAGCTGAGAGCAAAACTCATAGTCCCTTGCAACTCCATGCATAGAGAGCTATGAGCCGCTTTGTGAGGCCTCACTCTTGAGTAACCTTGCATGTAATGGTTCATAGAAGTGCATATTTTAGTGTGTACATTTCTGGCGCCCACCGTGGGGCAGGCTAGATTAGCTTTGTCCCTTTTAATTCTGCATTTTTCATCATTTTCGGATTAATTTTCAAAAAAATCTGCGTCTCTGGTTTTCTGTCTCAGATTATCGCGCGACACTTCTCAGAAATATCGCGCGATATACTTCCTGTCTTGGCGCGATACTTCGCTCAGAAAAAGTATCGCACGCCTATAGCGAAGTCTATCGCCTGGCATCGGGCGAAGTATCGCCTGGCATCGTGCGAAGTATCGCTCGACTGGGGAAGTATCGCCCGACTATAGGAAACTGTGTCGCGCGATACTGTTGGAGACTGAGAAACATCGCCTGGTCTGGCAGAGACTTGCGCTTTCGGTTTTTTTGTCCGAATTCGACTATTTTAGCTTGCTGTTTTGTTTTACTTTGTTTAATTAGGTCTAACCTGCTTTTTTTAGCTTAAATCCATTAGATTATTGCACATTTACATTTGGATTTTGATTTTGCTAACATTGTGGGCCTAACAAGTTGTGTTTGTAGGTGCTCTCCTTTGCTTCAAAATTGCCAAAAACGCATGTCAAAGAGGGCTACTAACGGTTTTTGCAGGGCTGCCCAAGCATAAAAACAAAAAAAAAAAAAAAATTTCATTTCTTGCTTATTGTTATTTTCCTTTCATTTGTGGCACTTACTAATTGTATTAGGAATCTTAATACCTTGTGAAAGGGATTTTGAGGTGGTAGGAGAAGTATGCTCTTCACCTTTAGGTGAATCAGAAAATCTTGACCCATCTTAAGGTTTTGGAAGCAAGGGGGTAATTGATCTCTTTGCTTGGTGTGTTTGGGAAAAATTCTTGAGATAGGGGAGTATGCTCTTCACCCTTGTGGTGAATAAAAACCTTGAACCTCAAGATTTGATCCATTTTTGTTTAGTTTAGGAATCCTTTAGCGGGCCTGCTCTTGAGCAATCAAGAGGAACGACCCAAGTGGGGACAACCTTGTCATCATTTTCCTTGGTGGCGAGTGATTCCAACTCACTATAATCTCAAGGCTATTGAGGACACAAAACCTTGATAGACATAACACTTGTCTTCGCTTGATGTAAGTACTTGTGGGATTGTGACCATGAGGAAAACATTGAGCAAGAATGCTTAAGGTACTCTTGAGGCCGCGAGGTCCTAGTCCTTTATGAGGAGCAAGAGGAGTGTTGTGAACGGAAATCCTTATTAAGAACCATTAGATAGAAGCCACCCTCTTTTAGCTGCTTATCTTCTTAGTGCAAGGATTGATCCAAGTGGTTTACCCGGATCACCTTAAGATACTCACCATATGTGTCCCTTTGGTTGTGTCATTTTGGCATTTCCATGACAAAGCCAATATCTCTTGTGGGCAACCACTTGGTGTGAGGCAAGGGGGCATCAAGTTGTGGGCTAAGTTGGTAAGTATTGAGCCTTGTCTTGTAGGTAGTAATTGCTTGATTTGTCTTCGATTGTGTGATACCAGTGTAAACGTTCTCAACATACAAACAATCGGTAGCATTCATAGGGTGCTTTTTCAATTTTGATATCACAAGTGTTTGTCTTGGCAAGGTTACTTTTGCCCTTGTTTCAAGTGCTTGAGGACATGTTTGATCCTTTACTGTTTGCAAACCTGTCCAAATGCTGTTGAATTTGTGACTGAAACCAAGAACATCAACCCTCAGACTGAAAATTTTGACCAAACAGACCCAAAAATGCAAATTTCACACAATTCTGGTCAAGAGTTGAATAATTCTGTAACAGTATCGCACCCTGTAAGGCGAAGTATCGTGCGATACTTCGCACATGCTAGAAATATCGCACCCTTTGAAGAGAAATATCGTGCGATAGTTCGCCCCTGACGGACTATCGCCCTGCCTGCCTGGGGTATATCGCCCTATAGTATTAAGAAGTATCGCCTGTCTTAGGGCGAAGTATCGCACGGGTAGAGGTTTATCGCCCCAGTAGCCTGGAGTATATCGCCTGACTCATTTTTGTCGTGCTTAAATTTTGGTCAGTTGCAGTTGCTGTCAATTAGGCCAGGTCTTAGAACAGGCTTCTCACCCTGACGTTTGAGATTTGTCTTGACTCCAAATCTCTGGTTCTTAGTTCTTCGGGATAGCATCGTTTGGTTTACAAAGTCACTTTGGAATCATTGTCAAGTTAGAAAGCCATTCTTGGTGCCAAGGTTCATCTTTAAAAGTGTTAGCTATATTCTGGGAAAATTTCAGTTCTCTTATTGTCCAAATCGCTCTCATTTTTCAATTATCTTTTGGCCTAGTCCAACCTCCTGATTCAAAAGTGCAAGGGTAGTCACCCTTTGATTTGAAGCACCTCTTTGACAGTGTTGGTAAAGCCCCCTTTCTTTTCCTTTTTTCATCTTTCTTTGGACAATAGAGGATTTCGATTATCCTAGTTTGGTGTTGACACTTTGAAAGGTCACCTTATCATTGAGAATATATCTCTTTCATGTCAGTTACGACAAGGTACCAAGTTAATCAAGGGAAGCGACCCCCTGTTGCCTTTAGCCAGTTACCACCTATCAAGACCCGTCGACAACCTAAGGGAAAAGGACCCCTTTTTGACCAATCTCCTAAAAGTGAATCCGAGGTTTGTTTCAATCCGGGAGCTAACCCTAGTGAAGTGAGCACCTCTTTCATACCACTTTCATCAAGCATGGACATGAGTTACACTTTCACCCGGCAACAAAGAGAAGCCATGAATCAAACTCTCGAGGATATCTTTCAACGACACAGAGGAGAGTATGGTGGTTCTTCTCATGCCAGTCCACCCGGGTCACCTCCTAACAACGCGAGGTATTTTGATGCTCAACAACGAGCTGAAAGACAACATAAGTCAGCCCACTCAGATTCAGGGTCACAACACGAAGACCAGAACGACGAATCTAGTGATCACCATATCAACGCAGCTAATGCAATAAGGCATTCAAGACAAACCTCCCCACTTAAGGACACTTCTCGATATGCAAATACAAGATTAAGAAGCATTGAGAGAGAGAAGCAAGCCTACTTAGATGAACAGGCTGCAAAAAAGGAAAAATTCTGACAACTAGAGGAAGAGGAACGTGCATTGTTGGATATACAGAAAAGAGTCGCCCAAGAAGAAGAAGATAGACTCTATGCACAACAACTCCAAAATCGATCTAACAGGAGGGGAGCCAATAGTGGGACCAACTCGCCCCCATCTACCCCTTCCCCTAGCCCTCGAAGAAGATCAAAGACACCCTCACGATCCCCAAGTCCTAGAGGAAGAAGGACTTCAAGATATGACCATCATAGGAGACAATCGTCTCATAGACATTCAAAGCAACCCTCCCAACGAGCACATCATGGCTCACAACATGGAGGCAGTTATGCTAAATCTGATCATATGGACTTCATGACTATGCAACAAGAACCATCCTTTCAAGCCTATGTGGAGCAATACGTGGAACAAAACAAAGACCAATTTTTGGAAAGTCTTATCAACAAAGGCGCCAAAGTTCCATATAACTTTGATATTCACCAAAAAATCAAGAAACAGAATCCTTCAACTGATGAGTTAATCTTACAAATGCAAAAGGATATAGACAGAATGAAGGCTCCCAAGAGTACATTTCATTTGGACTCCATATGTCCTAATCCCATTGACAAAAGTGTGGTGATGGTAGAATTCCCTAAGAAAGTTGAATTCTCAACATACGACAAATATGATGGCACGGGTGACCCTCATGACCATGTTCGACAATTCTACATAATGAGCTTCTCCTTCCACCACGAAGACTCGTACTTGCTGAGATTATTCCCAAGGAGTTTAAAAGGTCAAGCCATGGAATGGTTCACCAACCTTTCCCCTCCAGTAAGGACATTTAGAGAACTTGTCCAAAGATTTGTGCAACATTTTGCTTACAATTTATCTAGGTCGGTCACCATGCTTGATTTGTGTAAACTTAAGCAAAATCAAGGGGAATCTTTTGTCACCTTTTTGCAACGATGGAGGCGATTGTGTTCAAAATACCCAAGGACAATCCCTGAAGAAGAAAGAATTGATATCATTGTGAACAATCTAATACCAGAACTCAAGTATGAAGTCAAGAAGATTCCATTTAATTCTTTTGATAATATGGTAGAGGTGGCATGTCGCATTGAGGATGTCCTAAAAGAACAAGGAATTTTGGCTAAACCAACAAATAACAACAATAGCCAAAATAACAATACTAATGGTAACAAGGACAAAAAGAACTCTTTTTGGAACAAAAACAAGCAAGTCGTCAACGACGGAGTTGTTGATTCATCTCAAGTCAAAAATGAAGGAGTTCTTAATCTCTCTCATGCAGTTCAAGCTATGAAGTTGCAAACATCGTCAACGCCACAAGACAAACCTCAGTATCAAAAGAGATCTAAAACGGAGAAAAGACAATTCACTAAATTGGGAGAATCCTATGCAGATGTTTTTAAGACACTAGTTGCTCATAATCTGGCGCACCCACAGGATCCTACAAAACATCGAATACCAGATCCTTTACCTCATTGGTGGGATGCTAAAGCTTTTTGCGTTTTCCATAATGGGATTGGACACGACATAGAAAATTGTTTCAAACTCAAGCATCTTGTCCAAGACCTTATTGAGAAAGGACAATTACAAGTGGGTGGGTTAACTACTAATGCAGACCATAAAGCCTTTAAAGAGCCCTTGCCTAAATATGAAAAAGGAGAGAATTCTAGTAAGAATGGCAAGGTGGCTATCAACTATACATACACACATGCTGATAATGTGATTAATATGCTTGAAGTGGCTGACGATAATATCAACATGGTGAGAAAGAAAGATCCTTATGGACATAATGTGGACTCAATTCCTATGACTAATGAAAGACCCGCTGTGGTGATAAGAGGTCCTCACACACAAGGAATGCCCCGGTCCCTCAATGTTGTCACTAGGGGACAGGCTCAAGCACCCATTATCATCAAAGGTCCTAGCACTAGCAAGTCTAAACAACCCACGTCCAAAGGTGCTCCTCCAAAACCTGTCGTTGGTCCTGATTCCAATTACAACCTTATTGACCAACTACAACGTACACCCGCTCAGATATCCATTTTTGAGCTTTTAGAATTATCTCCTAAGCACAAGCGCGTCCTTGAGGATGCCTTGCGAGCAGCCAATGTCCCTAATAACTTAGATATCGACCAATTCCAAAACATGGTCAACCATTTGGCTAGCCCTCATTTCCTCACCTTCTCAGAAGAAGATGACAAATCCATTAGTCACCCACATAATTTGGCCTTACACATCGAGGTCATGATTCATAAAACCCGTGTTAGACGTGTACTAATAGATGGGGGTGCGGGGCTCAATATTTGTACTCTGAGTTTGCTGCTAGCTCTAGGGTATTCTGAGAACGTCATTGACACAAAGAAAAGAATCACAATCAAAGCATATGATGAAGCAGAAAGAAGTTCTAAGGGATTGGCTGTTTTGCCTATTCGTATCGGTCCTGTAGAAAGAGACATATTGTTCCAAATTGTTGATGTTGGACCTCTCGCCTACAACATTTTGCTAGGTAGGCCATGGATTCATGAAATGCAGGCAGTCCCATCAACATATCACCAGTGTGTTAAGTTCCCCCATAATGGTGTAGAAATTTGCATCCCGGGAGACAGTGCTCTATCAGTTAATACCGTTTCTGCGGGATCACATGTACCTTTGAATAGAGAAGCTGACAATCCTAGTAGTTCACTTGAACAATGCAAGCAGAAATTCAAGACCATGGACCTTGGGATGGGAGATTATAAGATTGATTCTTTTACAAAAATGCCAATCTCTCCTAGGTCTTATGGGAGACCCTCCCCAAATGTGAAGCCTTCATCATCAGCAATGATGTTATTTGGGAAATTTGTTGAGTCTTCGGTCCCCATTCAAGAAGAGAAAGAAGAAGTTGCTGTAAGGAACTGGATATATCACGAAGAGAAATACAAACATAATGAGAATTTTGCTCCTTCACCTGAAACTTATGGGAAAGGATATACACTGGTCAAAAATATGGGATATCCGGGATTTGGTCCCCTTAGTCATAGGCTGGATGCTAAAGCTGAGCCTCTTGATCATGCTCTCTTTGGACGCAAAAATAAGTCCACGATCGGCTTAGGTTTTGAGAACAAGAAGAAGAAAGGTATCCTTTGTGTGTGTGAAAATTATACCTGATCTGTAGACACAACACTCAGTAAAACATTAGAGGTTAGCTATAATCAAAATCATGCAAAATTGAAAGCTATCTAACCAAGCGATTTACTGCCTTCTAATAGGTGCGAGATGAATGTTCTCAGATTGTAATCAAGATCAGTGACCTAGACGACACCTAAATGAAGGATTTGAATGCAAAAGATGGATATGGAATAAATGCAATTAAGCTATTTTTTGGATTTTTCTATGCAATAATAATTGTAAAAACTGATATGAAATCTATGCTAAATGAAATTGATATGCTATGAATGCTATTGAAAATTGATATGCTATGAATCTAACAATGATATGTAATATGAATGCAAAAAAAAATAAGATTGATCTCACAAAGCTTTGATTCGCAAGAGCTTTGATTCTTCAATTCCAATTCTCCAGCGTGATTGTGCAAAATATGAGATGATTTGTGAAGAGCTGAGCCTTTAATTTATAGAAATCCAGGGCTTTGGAGGTGCATGAATAAAAGCCATAAATCACTCAAATCAACTCATCTTGATTTTTGAGTTATCTGATCATAAAAGATAGTTAATTCTCAAAATCATGCAAAAACATGCAAAAATAGCTTTTTAACTCAAATTAGAGTTTAGATCAGCTTTTTGAACTCCAAAAGGATGTTGAGTTCCAAAAAGTCAATAACTTGCATTGATTTTCTGATTTGGAGTTTAACTGTTTCTTTTGAATATGCATAATAATTAAGAATTAAATAAATAAATAAAGTGATTTATCCTCAACTCAACTGATTTTTGAAAATAAATAATTAATTTATGGGTTAATTAACTATTTATTCAAACTTTTATTAAAAATTATATTATTAAATAATGACAACATGCTTTAATTAATTAAATAAGAATTTAATCAATTAAAGATAAGAATTTTGATTTATTGTCAAAATTAAATAATATAATTAATAATAGATAGAATTAAATTTAATTACATAATTAAGTGGCAAATATTAAATCTAATTAATTAAATATGAAAATATTCAATTAATCAAACTTAGGATAAATGTGATTTATCGCCAAATAATCATTAAATTAAAGATAATTAAGATAATTAGGAATATTACTAGGAATATTCCCTGATGCAAAATTTAAGATAATCAATTATGATTCGATGATGTTTAGATGTGCCTTAGGTTAGGACTTTGATGTCGATTTTGTTCGAATTGAAGATGTAGGAGATTAATGAACTTATAGCCCATTTTTTGGGGTATTACATTTTGCCCCTCTTTGAATTACTGTGCGAAGCGCAGTGGTTCAAAGATAGTCTGTGTTTGATAAAGATATGAAACTGATTCAAAAGATAAACCGATCTCAAGATAGAAACCGATTGAAAGATATTGAGATAGGAGTTGATTGATATTGAATTAAGATGGAGATAATAAGTCTTGAATGACCAAAGATAATGTTCACTGTAGCAGCAAATGAACCTATTATTGTGAAAAAGTGTCAAAATGCCTGATTCTGAACCTTAGGATTGATAAGAAGTGAGTGACCCGTTCTAGACTCGATTGTCTTAGCAGAACTAGCAGGTATCACATCCGAATCCTTTAGTTGCCGAAGAACCAAGGAAATAACACTATGATCTGATGGTTGCAAAAACTGATACAGATTACAAGATTAAGAGAATACCAGATTGATATGGATCGATGAATCGGATATGCCCCAAGTGATGATAGATTTGCCCCGAGCGATGAGGACTTTTGATGAATCAGTAACTAGATGTGATTGTTTGTCTTGATCACTGATGAAAGATATTGATAGACTTGATCGATAGAATTTGATTTACAGACTTTGAATGATGTGCAATAGCATGCCCCCTTCGGGATTAAAATTGAAATCTGACAAGAAAAGTCAGCGTTGATAGTTTAGAAGCATGTTAATTGATCTGAGAAGTGGTTATTTACATCCGAGAACGCATTCTGCATCGTTGGAAGGTCCCAAAAGACCAAGTTTGACTAGGTTTGACCATGAGTTGACCATGGTTGACCAAGTTGAAATTTTGATAGTTTGATGTAAGATAATCAGTTAAGTTGAATACTAGATTTCTGTGATGATTGAAGGTCGAATATGCAAGTAGTTAATAATATGAATGATCTCAGATTTGAATTTTGATCCCGAAAAAGGATTCTACTTGCTATTTCATTGGAGGAACCTTCGTGTGAGATTCAGCTCTTGTTAGACTTGAAGATGCGATTTGAAAAATCATTTAAGCATTGAAGTTCGTTTAATCATTGTGAGATCATGTAAACATGCAAAATGCAATGAGACATGCAAAATGAAATGCAACCTAAGACCTAGGACCTAGTCACTGATCATGTGTCGATTTGTTATCATCATTGAACTTTTAGGTAACCGGATAAATCAATACAATGCCCACTAGCCATGAAACCATAGACATATGAATATCGATTTGTATGCGCAAGAATCAATACAACACCCACTGGACAACAACCATGGATATATGAATATTGACTTTATTTTCAAAATGTTGGATTAAATATAAGCATCAAGGCACAAATGCCAGGATGACCTGAATATCATGTCCATTTTGATATAGCAATTTGTACAAGCATCAAAACATAAATATCGTGATGACCTGAATACGCCTTGCATTGCAAACACATCAAACAATCAAGAGATCATTCTAAATCCAATGTGAATTACCCGTAGTGACCCTTTATCGTTCACATCCTTAGGCAAGATTGCGTTCCACAGTAGGAGAAAGAACTTACTCAAAAAGACAATAGTTAGATCAAACTTCCTTGAATTTTTCAGGTATCAATGGTCGAGGTACGCATGGCCATCCAATTCGAGATAGAGGCTCTTACAGTCGGACACCATTCCAATCCATAATTTCCAAAGCTGTTAGATTTTCACATACAAGCAGAAGACAAAGAAAAGATTATGCCCCTAGTCATCACTCTCTAAATCCTATAAAAGACATCATCGAAGAGCTCGAAGGGACACAATATGCAAAAATCTCAATGCGAATCAGTAAGCATACAAGGAGATAAAAGCATGAAAAGCACAGATTGTTTTCAGTTGAGTTTTGATGCTTGATTGTTGTTGATGCAAAATCCTTTCTGGAGACGAGACTGACTGACTGACTCACATGAAGCTTCAAAGGACTCTGGCTAGATATGACACGTCTAAGATACACTGGAGGCCATAGGATATGACATTGATTGCCCCCAAGTGTGAACATTGATAGGATACAGACGCTTGAGCTGATTGATGTACAGATCGACTTATTGAAACTAGGATATGCAGAAACAAACCAGGAGATATGTACAAACTAAAGCAAGACTGAAAGATGGGAAAGACCAAGATTGTGCTGATAGATGGAGCATTTTGGAACAAGTGGTGCCCGTTTGCCGAGTTTTCACCATCTTGGTAGAGATTCTATTTTTGCTACCGAGGTGCCTGTTTCCAGGTTTTCACCAAGGCACTTTTTTTTTTTTTTTTTTTTGTATTTTTCATTTTTTCAATTTTTTTGTACTTTTGATATTTTTTGATATTTTTGCGAATCATCAAGGCGCCTATTGCTAGGTTTTCACCAAGATGTTCATTTTTTCAGGACTTTTTCTGATTTTTAAGATTCTTTTCAGGACATTTACCAAGCACTGAATGCCTTAGGCGTAGAATTTCTTCAGATGGAGAACATTGATTGGTTCTCGGAGCTGTTCTCCTTCAGTCGTTGAGAGTTGATAGGCACCAGAGCCAAAAGTAGCAGTGATTACAAAGGGACCCAGCCAGTTGGGTTCGAACTTCCCCTTGCGTTCTCGATGTGATTGATTTTTAGGATTTTCTCTCAACACTAGATCGCCAACCTGAAATTCTCTATGTCTGACTTTCTTGTTGTAGCCTCTAGACATTCTTTTCTGATACACTCTGAGATGATCATACGCTGCTTGTCTGCGCTCATCTAGTAGTTCAACTTCTTGTAACCTCGACACTCTGTAGTCTTCATCAGTGACAAGTCCATTCATTTTGATTCTGAGTGATGGGATTTCAACCTCAATAGGCAATACCGCTTCAGACCCATAAACTAAAGTGAAAGGTGTAGCCCCAATAGGTGTTCTGATACTTTTTTTGTAGGCCCATTCTGATACTTGTTCTGATACTGGTTCTGATACTAGTTCTGATACTGGTTGTGATACTTGTTCTGATACTTGGTATACTTGATAGCATCTTTTTCCATTTGCAAACTCCTAAGCAAGATCATATCGTGCAGTCCCAATGTCTAGCAAGGTGGAGAACAAGAGGGATTAGCAAGCTGGTGGAAGAGATGGAAGATAAGAGAATGAAGGAAAATGAAGGGAAGAAATCCTCAAGGGGAAACTCCTCAAGAATACCCAAGCTAGGGAAAAATTGTCATGTAAAGTGCATTTGGACAAGCAATAAAAGGCTAGCATAGGATAAGTCATAAAAGTCTAATGTCAGAGCAGGAAAGGATGCAGTCCAAAGGAGTAGACATGTCAAGAGGCTTCAAAGCATCGTGTTTTACTCTTTCTTTCTTTTTTTTTATTAGATCAAGACCAAAGGGGAAAAGGATAGTGATAGGCAAAAATGAATGGAGGAAGATGGACATGAAAGCTAAACATGGAAGGAATGAAAGCAAGATCATCGTCAGATAGCTCACAAAATAGTCAAATATTCATGTATAGATCAACATTGTCAAGATCAAAGAGAGAAAATGAAATGGATGAAATATGTAGAAGAACTACGCATGATGCCTGATTGCCAGGTTTTCATCATGGTACTTATCCAAGGTGCCACAAGGGAGTGGTTTTCACCATAGGATGAATTTATTTCTCTTTACTTTTTCTACCAAGGTGCCTGTTTCCAGGTTTTCACCAAGGCACATTTTCAATTTATTTTATTTTTCATTAGAAGAAGGCAAGCTTTTTAGATAATGCTCCTTGAAAGGATAAACCATGATATGCCAAGGATTCAAAATGATATACTCAAAGATGCTGATAGGGAAAGGGAGATGGAAGAGAAAAATGGAGGATAAGGTTTTATGCAAAGCAAGTGAGGTTGGAAGATAGGAGGAATAGGCAAATGAGGAAAAATGATAGAATGTAGAAGGATAATGCATGGAAGGATTGTAAAAGGGTAGGTGGAAAGGAAGGCAAGATCAACGTCAACACATACCTTGAAGGGTGGTGAGAGGATGGAGGAATCGTGAATGAAGGAATACGTGAAGGAATATGGCGAATGGATAGCAGAGGTTGTGGTTTAGGCACATGGAATGGAAGAATAGTTTTAGAAGGAGATGAAGTGGAAGTCTTTGGAAGCTTGAATGTCAACTTCACTTGTTTCTCAACACTAGACTCTTTCAAGAGAGACTTTGGAATCCATATAGCCTTAGGATTTTTATTTCCTTTTGATGATCTAGAGAGAATATCTTGAATGATGGATTTTGGAACCCATACTTGTCTTGTAGTTTTTTTCTTAGATATTTCTTTTGACTTTATGCTTCCATGTCTATGAGAGGAGACATGGTGATATTCTTTTTTTGATGGATTCTTGTATTGCTTCTTTTTCTTGTATTGAACATTCAAGTTACTTCCAAAAGACTTGAGATTTGTGGAAGAGGGAGGATATGACTGGATTAGATGGGTGGGTGGATGAAAAGGATTCAAGGGTATGCATCTATGTTGATCTTGAGGAAAGATGGGAGATGGAGGTATGTAAGGACCCAAGATGGATGGAAAATTAGGAGAGTTAGGAGGGGAAAGTGAAGGGACATAAGGACCCAAGATGGAAGGAAGACATGAAGCCTTTTGTAATGGTGGAAGAGGTCCAAGGATGGAAGTGGAAGATGCAAAAGGATAATCAATAAGTTCATCAGCATCTATATGACAACCAAGGATATCAGCATCTTTAGAGTGAGAATTAGAATTATCAATAGGATCCTGGACATCTTGAATAAGAGAATTTTCTTTGATAGGATCATTCAAAGCTTGCGAAGACTTAGGAAGAGTAGAAAGTGGAAGTGAACATGGAGTGGTAGAACAAGAAGATGAAAGACTTTGATCTTGACAAGGATCTTCGGATAGCATAAGCGCATAATTTTTCTCTTGTTTTTCAATAGGCTTAACATTGGAAGGAACACCATTTTTACCAACCTTAATGGAAGTATCATCTTTGGAAAGTGCAAGTGTAGTAAGGTTATTTTGATTGTCAATAAGCTCAACAGTGTAAGTAGTAGCTTGATCTTGCTTAGGCGAAGACTTAAGACATGGTGGAATGCATGAAAAAGGGGGTACAGGATCAAAAGAACCCTGAGGCAGATAAGAGACATTGGGAAAAGGAGTGGATGACATGGAGGGTTCTTGATCTTGATCTTTCCTTATGTTCTTTTCTTTATCATTTTTAGAGTCCTCTTGACATGGAGCCACTTCTAAGGACAAGGAAGCATGTTGGGATTGTATGGATGATTTTGAAAGAGATGGGGAAGGACTAGCTGAAGTAGGCATTATAGCATATGAAGGCTTAGGCTCTTTAGGTTTATCATTATTGAAAGTATTTGCAGCCAAGTGAAGGTTAGCTTGAGTTTCTTTAAAAGGTAGCCCTGGAGGATAACTATAGGGAACCACATGAAAAGTATCAGGGCTTGTGTCAGATGAAGGTTCTGTGAAAGATTTGAAAGACTCGGAAGCTTTAGGAAATGTATGGGTATTGGAGGAAGTAGGGGATGGAAGGGAACCATCACAAGACAAAGGTCCAACATTAACATGATCTTGCTTGAGAGTGTAATATTTATTTTCAGCCTGAGAGTTCTTAGAGGAGAGATCCTTATAGTATTGACATTTCAAGCTAGCACGATGTATTTTATAGTCCTCAGCAGTAGTAGATGGATCATCATTAAGGTATTGTCCACAAAAGCCATCAAAATCTCTTTCAAAATCAGAATCATATGGATCACCATCACGATCTATCCAATGTGACGGCCCCTTTGTAGTAAGTAGGAATGAACGATGAGGAGGACTCTTAGGAACAGAGGTGTCATAGGTATCATTACATTTTCTGTCATCATAGTCATCATAGTCTTCAAAGCTAGATGTGTCACTCTCCGTGGAAGAGGTATCATATTGCTCAATTTTTTTTCGGGGGCATGGTGACATGTACAAGTCTTTATCAAATGGAAAAGAGTATAGAGGTTCCTTTTCTTTCCCAAGTTTGTCAAGATGGACTTGCATAGCATGTATCTGTTTCATTATAGTGGCGATCAGAGCTTCTTCCTCTTGTTTACTGATTCTTTGAGACATGTGTACTAATTCTCAATAGCTACTGATCTGTTCTTGACACAATGATATTTTTGACAGATTCTAGAACTAGGCTGGAAACATTGGATATCTTGCAATTTGACAATTTTTGACAACTCTCTCAAATTTTTCCAAACGACACTCTGCAGACTCGTACGACACTGGGTAGTCTATGAAATGACATTTGCTAAACTCATACAATAGTTGGGTAATACTGAAATGACACTTGACAAAACTCATATGACTTTTGACTTCTTGAAATGACTTTTGACTCCAGAAAGATTTTACGTCAATTTTTTTGCAAAATGTAAGGTCTTCAGTTTTGGATTGTTTGCAAATTGTATTGTTCAGATTTTGAAAGTTATACCAGATTTGATCATTTTTAAGAGCCAAGTAGATAAATAAGCATGCAGAACAGCAAGCAAGTGATTCCAAGCACGTCTGAAAACAATGAACAAGGGAAAAAGCAACCTTGCGCATGAACAATCAAGTGACCAAATTGTGCTAATCCCTGAGAGTACTAATTGTGTATGTTCTGAAAAAGTTTTGCAATAACGCACATATACCTGAAAGTGAAAAATTGGCCTCTCTAGGGTTTTTAGTAATGGTTTGACTCTGCAACTTTTATGATTCAAAGGGGTGAACTCCAATCCCGGCGCACCAGGGTTTTGACACAGTCTGAGAACTTAATCTTCAAGAGCTGCTAGGGAGATCTGACAACCCAACAATGAACCATACCCGTGGAGATTTCTTCCACAAGGACATTTATATAGCGGCTGTCACTACCACGGCGAAAATGGCTATGACCGCTTGAGGTTCCGTCAACGCAGTTTGCCCTGTGAAGGGATTGTCCGCTACGGTTAACCCTCTCTAAAGATGACTCACAATAGTATACCACAAGGGGACTTGGCTCCAGATTCAAGGTTTTGACACCTCTTCACTTTTAACCCAAACAAAGCAAGCAGATTAATCCGACACGCTAAGACAAAGTTTTGTTCCACCAAGGTCTGTGATATCAACTCCACGTGATCTATCAACCTCTCCGGGGAGAGAATGTATCAATCAATAAGAGAAGATGCACTAACCAATTTTGATTCACCAAAGCTTGTGATATCAACCCCACATGATCTATCAACCTCTCCGGAGAGAGAATGTGTCGATCAATAAGAGAAGACTCACTAACTAAGTTGAATGTGAAACGCACTAAGTATCCTCCCTACCTACAAGGATTCTATCGTCAAGAAGGATTTCGCTAGGAATCCAATCTCTCAAGAATCACAAATAGTGTTCATAGGGCCTAATTACTATGTGAGCACAGATGTATGTTCCGAAAGCAAATCTACCAAAAGCATCTAAAAAGTAGAAAGAGGAACACTTAACGTTTAAAGCGAATATGAGATGAGTCCACAAGGTGGAACACTTAACACCTCACACAAGCTAAAAATGAGTCCACAACTTAGAAAACAAGGGAGTTCCTAAAAGCACAAAAGGGTTGCCAAGTGGAACATTTAACGCTTCTGTCCTGTTGACCCCTCCCCTTTATGGCGCTGAGATTGCAACCACGGGGCGGAAATGAGGGGCCGGCGGATTAGCGAGTCCAATAACCCAAGATAGCAATCAAGATCAATCACAAGTATTCTAAGACTACTTAATGAATCCTTAAGGGTTCACAACCTAGTATCAATTATGCAAGTGTGTAGAAATAGATCAAAAGCATGAAAAGATGCACACAAGCTTGACACATAAGAGATTTATTTTAAGTCCCAAATCAAAATATTATTAGATGAAGGAAAATACCTGGGATCCTTGCAACGCGCTTAGTAGATTTTACTTGATTTTTAGCAATTTTTGTTGAGCTTTTCCATGCAAGCAAGTGACGAACTCTCCAACAAGCAAACAAGCAAACAAGATATGCAAAATATATTCAACTTATGAAAACCATAGGGTTAGCTCTAAAAATCAATTATTATCAGTAATAATAGCCAGAAATCAACCCAAATGACAACTCATATCATTCATTGAACCATGTAAAAAAAATAAGTGCATACCCATCACAAAACTTTATTTTTTTTGCTGCATTTGACCTAGTCAACAAGATCTAATTTTTTTTGATATGATTTTGGCCACAAAAATAGAAATTCAGAATAAAGACCCCTGCTAAAAAATAGAGAGCTTTCCAAAAATGCAAAAATTTTAGAAAAACCTCTTCATTTGTGCCCTAGAGACCCATTTTATCAAAACAGACCAGTTTTTGTAAATTGACTATTTGAGCTATGATATCATGTCCAAATTTAAAACACAAAGAATGGACCCCCTGTATAATTTAAAGAGATTTCCGAAAATATAAGAATTTTTGAAAAATATGCTGATTTGCGTCAGATATTAATTTTTTCCGGAATTTCAAGAAAAAAATTATTAAAAATTCAAAACATCTCAGAAAATTCTAAATTTTTTAGTGTAGCTTCCATGACATGTCACCAACCTGAAAAAAAAATTTCAGATCAAAATTCCAAGCCGTTTGGGAGATAAAATTAAATCTTTGAAACTTTGGGGTTTTAGCTCCCAAAAAAATCAAAACCAGCATGCAAAGGTGGGTTGCCCCACGGTGGGCGCCAGAAATGTGTGTGTGAAAATTATACCTGATCTGTAGACACAACACTCAGTAAAACATTAGAGGTTAGCTATAATCAAAATCATGCAAAATTGAAAGCTATCTAACCAAGCGATTTACTGCCTTCTAATAGGTGCGAGATGAATGTTCTCAGATTGTAATCAAGATCAGTGACCTAGACGACACCTAAATGAAGGATTTGAATGCAAAAGATGGATATGGAATAAATGCAATTAAGCTATTTTTTGGATTTTTCTATGCAATAATAATTGTAAAAACTGATATGAAATCTATGCTAAATGAAATTGATATGCTATGAATGCTATTGAAAATTGATATGCTATGAATCTAACAATGATATGTAATATGAATGCAAAAAAAAATAAGATTGATCTCACAAAGCTTTGATTCGCAAGAGCTTTGATTCTTCAATTCCAATTCTCCAGCGTGATTGTGCAAAATATGAGATGATTTGTGAAGAGCTGAGCCTTTAATTTATAGAAATCCAGGGCTTTGGAGGTGCATGAATAAAAGCCATAAATCACTCAAATCAACTCATCTTGATTTTTGAGTTATCTGATCATAAAAGATAGTTAATTCTCAAAATCATGCAAAAACATGCAAAAATAGCTTTTTAACTCAAATTAGAGTTTAGATCAGCTTTTTGAACTCCAAAAGGATGTTGAGTTCCAAAAAGTCAATAACTTGCATTGATTTTCTGATTTGGAGTTTAACTGTTTCTTTTGAATATGCATAATAATTAAGAATTAAATAAATAAATAAAGTGATTTATCCTCAACTCAACTGATTTTTGAAAATAAATAATTAATTTATGGGTTAATTAACTATTTATTCAAACTTTTATTAAAAATTATATTATTAAATAATGACAACATGCTTTAATTAATTAAATAAGAATTTAATCAATTAAAGATAAGAATTTTGATTTATTGTCAAAATTAAATAATATAATTAATAATAGATAGAATTAAATTTAATTACATAATTAAGTGGCAAATATTAAATCTAATTAATTAAATATGAAAATATTCAATTAATCAAACTTAGGATAAATGTGATTTATCGCCAAATAATCATTAAATTAAAGATAATTAAGATAATTAGGAATATTACTAGGAATATTCCCTGATGCAAAATTTAAGATAATCAATTATGATTCGATGATGTTTAGATGTGCCTTAGGTTAGGACTTTGATGTCGATTTTGTTCGAATTGAAGATGTAGGAGATTAATGAACTTATAGCCCATTTTTTGGGGTATTACATCCTTGTCCCAGTTGCAACGGACAGCGACAGTGATATAGATTATACGCCCGATCTCTCCAATCAACAAGATGTGTCTGATGATTGGGTGCCCTCCACGAATCTCCTTTGGGGAGATTCCACAGATTTGATGCTTAATAATCCTACTATCCCAGCTGCGACGGATAGTGATTGTGTGACTTCTAGATCGACAAAGGAAAATGTTACTGTCCTAGCTGCGACGGATAGTACCAATACTAGAAAGGGGGAAACTCTCCCTAACCTTGAGGCTTCTACATCACGAGGCCTAAATAATGACTCAGAGATAGACTCCCATGAATATGAATGGGATTCGCTTTCAGATGCAACGATTGATCTAGATGTGGATATTATCCATGCCTATAGTACCCAACCCGATGCAACTAACGATCCTAGTGTCAGACTAGAGGATTGCCCTCCTCAAATCGCCTTAGCAGACGACGCTTTGTTTGATAGGATGAGCCCCAATTCAGGTATCTTAGGAGAAGACTTGATGAGCTCCGATTATATGGTCACCAGAGATGACACCTTTCACATTCACAACATCGAACCTACCATTGACTTGCCCCTTGTCCACTTTGACCTGATTGACTGGCCCCAGCGCCACCACGAGCCCACATTCCTCACATTTCGCAACGATTACGAGATTGCTTGCTATCTGAATGCTCTCGAACCTGTGGCTTCTTCCACCAGTGAACCAACAACCAGCATGACGGAGCCTGATATTAAGTACCTCAGTCTCAAAACAAAAGAGAAAAAGAAAAATAGGTCTGATGGCGAAAACCACTTTGTGGCGATGTCAAAACCAAAAATAGTAAAAAGAAATGACGCATCCAAAGGTGAAAATCTCTTTGAGGCACCTAAGGATGGGGTACTTAATAACTTGCCGAGTTATTTCCAGGATAGATCATCAATCTTGATTGAACCAACAAAGCCGGTCAATCTAAACACAGAAGAAAATCCTCAGATAGTCCATCTTGCTCAGTCTTTATCAGAGGAAGAGACCAAGGCATATGTACAATTTTTACAGAAAAAGAAAATTAATTTTGCATGGACCTACTCGGACATGCCAGGGCTTGACACAAATCTCATAATGCATCACTTATCTATAGCTCCAGGAGTCAAGCCAGTCAAACAGAGACTAAGAAAAATGCATCCACATATAGCTCTACTTGTCAAAGGAGAATTAGAAAAGCTTTTGAAAGCTGGATTTATTAGAGCCATCGATTATGCAGAATGGATCTCAAACATAGTACCGGTCTCCAAACATGATGGGTCCATTCGTGTCTGCACAGATTTTAGAGATCTAAACAAAGCATGCCCAAAGGATGACTTTCCACTTCCAAACATTGACATGATAGTGGACATGACAGCGGGCTATGACATATATTCCCTAATGGATGGTTTCTCGGGGTATAATCAAATCAAAATAGCTCCTGAAGACCAAGAGAAAACAGCATTCACATGTGCATGGGGAACCTACTGTTGGAACGTCATGCCATTTGGGTTAAAGAATGCAGGAGCAACCTACCAAAGAGCTATGACAACTATCTTTCATGATATGATGCACAAAAATATGGAAGATTATGTGGATGATACCCTGGCAAAATCAAGAAAAAGGGACACGCACCTCAATGATCTGGAAGTAATTCTAGATCGTATGGAACAATTTCAACTCAGATTGAATCCAAAGAAGTGCGCATTTGGCGTCACCTCAGGCAAACTTTTAGGATTCATAATATCAGCAAAAGGTATCGAGGTTGATCCTGAAAAAGTCCAAGCAATCCTAGATATGCCACCTCCTCGAAATATCAGCCAAATGAGAAGTCTTCAAGGACGTCTTCAATCAATTAGGAGGTTTATTTCTCAGCTTGCAGATAGAGCACAACCCTTCAACAAGACATTGCATAAGGGTGCTTCTTGTGTTTGGAACGAGGATTGTCAAAAGAGCCTAGATCAAATCAAACAATACTTGGCTAATCCTCCGATCTTAATGCCTCCTATTCCAGGGAAACCATTGCTTCTATATATCTCAGCTACAGACACTTCCCTGGGGGCATTATTGGCTCAAACAGATGATACTGGGAAAGAACGGGCCATCTACTATATCAGCCGTACTCTAGTCTCTTATGAGATCAATTACAATAATATTGAGAAATCTTGTCTCGCGGTGGTGTTTGCTTCTCAAAAGTTGCGCCACTACATGCTTGCTCATACCATACACTTGATTGCCAAAATTGATCCCCTTAAATACTTGCTTGGTAAGGCTGCCCTGACGGGTAGACTTGCTAAATGGATGATGGTCCTCACTGAATTTGACATAGAGTACGTTGAAAGGAAGGCAATAAAAGGGCAAGATATTGCTGACCAATTAGCTGATTTTCCAATCCAGGATAGTATGCCAGTCCAAGTGGAATTCCCAGATGAACACATCTTATATACCACTACTCGCACTTGGACAATGTTCTTTGATGGCTCCCGCATGCAAAATGGATCAGGTGCCGGAGTGTTATTTGTTTCTCCACATGGGTACAACATTCCAAAGTCTTATAAACTATTGTTCCCATGTACCAATAATATTGCAGAATATGAAGCTTTAACTAATGGCTTGAAAATGGCTATAGAATGGAATATCACAGAATTACATGTCTTTGGGGATTCTCAGCTAATCATCAACCAAGTCAATGAAGAGTATCAAACCAAGGATGACAAATTGATACCTTATAAAAAGATGGTTGATTCTTTGAAACGCTATTTCACCTTTGTGACGTTTCAACAAATCCCTAGGATAGAGAACAAAGCTGCAGACGCCATGGCCACATTAGCTTCACTTCTTCAGTTGGAGACACATGAATCCAGATTTGAATTCCTGGTGGAAGAGCTACACCATCCCATCTTTGACTCCTCTGAAAGCCGTGTCGTTTGTGCCATTATCACACACGAGTCTTCCCGATATGGTGCTATCTATTCATATCTTCGTGATGGCATCATCCCTGACACATTCACCCGCTCCGAACGCCGAAACCTCATCCGTAACACCTCTCGCCACACCCTCATCTCTGGTGACTTATATAGAAGGGGTTTAGATGGGACACTCCTTAGGTGCTTGGAAAAGGAGGAATCCAACCAAGCGTTAGCTGACATCCACGAGGGCATTTGTGGTGGGCATTCTAATGGTCTTGCCATGGCCCGAAGGTTGCTTAGGGCGGGATATTATTGGCCCACAATGCAGATAGATGCAGTCACCTTTGCTAAGTCATGTGAAAAATGTCAGAAACACGGCAACCTGATTCATGCTCCGGGTAGGGAACTAATCCCTTCTATTTCTCATTGGCCATTTCAGCGCTGGGCCTTTGATCTGGTTGGGCAAATTCACCCCAACTCATCAGGTGGACACAAGTTCATCATTACTGCCACTGACTACTTCACAAAATGGGTGGAGGCCGTACCACTTTCTGTTGCTTCAGGAAGGACCATTTCTTTGTTCATCTTGAACCATATCATTTGCCGATTTGGAGTGCCTTCTGAGATCATTACTGACAATGGAGGTCAATTTAAGAATAAAGACCTAAAGCACCTATGCAAAAAGTTTAAAATCAAGCAACATTGGTCCTCCATATATTTCCCACAAGGAAACGGACAGGCAGAAGCTTCTAACAAAACCATTCTTAAGATTCTTCATAGAACGGTACACAAGAATGGTAGGGATTGGCACTTACAAATCAATCCAGCACTATGGGCTTACCGAACAAGTATTCGCACACCTACAGGAGCCACTCCTTTCTCTCTCACCTATGGTGCTGAAGCAATATTACCTTTAGAAGTCGAGATACCATCCCTCAGAGTCTCACTCAAAGGTTTGATTACAGATGAGGATTACCGTGCCATGAGGTTGCAGGAACTAGAACTTCTAGAGGAGAAGCGTAAGGCTTCCTTTGATCATATGAGAGCGTATCAGAAACGTATGTCCAAGGCATTCAACAAGAAGGTTCGCCCTAGAGAATTTCAAATAGGTGATCTTGTTTTACGAGAAAACCCTAAGAACCAGCAAAACAGAGAGCAAAAGGACAAGTTTGAACCTAACTGGCTTGGACCATATGTCATCACAGCTGCTTTTGGTACTGGTGCGTATTTACTGTCAGATCCTGATGGAGAACAGCTCCCTGATCCCATCAACATTGTGCACCTTAAGAAGTTCTATCCTTGATGCCCGTTCTGTCTGGGGGCATCTTTTGTATATATTTTACTGGTCCTGAAAAAATACCAAAAAAATTGATATATGATGCTGAAAAAAATCCTAAAAAGCATAAAAAGTCCTGAAAAAAAATACAAAAAAATCAAAATATTCAAAAAAATTAAAAAAATAGAAAAAGTGCCTTGGTGAAAACCTAGCAATAGGCGCCTTGGTAGCAAAAATACAAAAAAATGAAAAAATGAAAAAAATGATTCCAAGTGGTGAAAACCTGGAAACAGGCGCTACTTGAGGCCTTTGTACCCCTATTTGTTAGCATGCGTCCTCGACACTTAACCACTTTCCATCATGCCTTGACCTTATTTGACCTAGTCTGGAATTGGTCTTTGTCTTTGTCTAGGGGGCATAACTGTTCGCATAGGTCCTTTTGGTGCGTTTGTCTCTGGGGGCATTTCACAACAGGTGTTTTTCAACACCACCCCAAACAGTGTTTTTCAACACTACCCTTGCGTCGAGTGTTTCTTAACACTTATCAGATGTCTTACCCAATAGTCCACAGTATGATGCGATATTTCCCATTTGCAGATATGATACTCAGAATTTGACTCTATGACCAACACACACGCACTTAAACAATCAACTCGCTGACGATATGATGACTTTATTTTTTCTTTGTGTGCTGTCTATGAGGATTTCTTTGATGAGTGATCTCTCCCTGAGAAGTTTTCGATGATGCATAGCTAGAAGACTGAGGGAATGAGAACATGTTTTCTTTCTTTATCTGCTTGTGGGTATATTTTGTTGATTCTAACTGTCATGAGCATTTATGCTGGTCCTACTTGACACTATGGATTGACAAGGTATTATCCTTGACTGTTTTGCGAGTGCATGCTTTTAGCTATCCTGACTTTCATGTGTCCTGATACAAGCATAATCTCGCCATATCAAACTTAGGTAATCTTACTACATTAGTCATCTTGACCTATATGTCTTTGATGCCTAGGTAAGATTTCCACATTTCTATCTGATAAAGATCATATTCATATCCACATAGTAATGCTAGTGTGCATTGTATGATCTTACGATGCTACCAATAACGCTCGATGATGATAATTAGATGTCTATAAGCGTTGTGACCTTGCAAGTCAACCACTTCCATAGTAGCTTGCATTTTTAGGGTCATGTTAGTCTAGTCTTGCATCTTGCACATGGAGAGAGCTCTCCTTTTTCATCCTACATGGACCTGTTAGTCAACTGCGCTCACCTTCTCTTCTTCTTGATCATGTCTTTCGCTCCTTGTCTTTTTCATCTCGAACCTGTTCCTGTTCATCACAAGGGGTTAATCACATCATCATATCTATATCAAAGCTGTCATTTTCAAGAAACATAGGTCTATATCATACACATGAGAACTATACATACAACTATGAGAGAGAACATACATAAGCACATACATAAGCATTTTGAGCAAAATGACAAGACAATATACATAAACTGATACATCCATCATAAGTGAGACAAATACACATGATATACTGAACATCCAGTAATCTCATAAATCAATAAATGTCATGATATACAATATGAGATCCCAAAATCTGGATCAACAGTCTCAAAATATGTCCAAACAACCTAAGACCTAACCCTAAGACTCGCTGCCACCCTCGTGAGGAGCTCGTGGTGGTGGAGGAGGCATAGCTCTCCTATCAAAAGCCACGTCTGATACCCCTGCCCGCTGAGAGTATGATGGTGCTCTCTCACCCTCTGGGACGGCCTGCAGATATAATCCGTGATAGTAAGCAGCCCTCGCTGACTCCCGTCGGAGCTCCAGTGCCTCGGTCTGTGCCATCGCCTCACGGCGTGCTATCTCTGCTCTAAGATCAGCTATCTGCTGATCCCGCTCTGCCCTCAGATCCAGGAGCTGCTGATCTCTCACAGCTATGGTGGTCCGCAGCTGCTGTATCTCTGCCTCCCGAGCCTGTATCTGGGCTCTCAGGTCCTCTCCCCCCGCAGGCTGCTCCTGCTGTACCTCTGCCTGCCGGCGAGCTGGTCTCGCCTCCTCCTCAGGAGTGGCTGATCTCTGTCCCCGTGACCGTTTCCGGCCACCTGATCCCGACCCCTCTCCTCTCTCCATCCTCCTCCCTCTCCCCCTCCCGCCATCCCCTCCATCTCCTCCCTCCTCTCCTCCGTCCCCTCCGTCTCCTCCGTCCCCTCCGTCTCCTCCCTCTCCTCCCGGCGCTGGCACCTGAGCATCTGGTACTGTAAATCGAGGGAATGGTACCCTCCGCCACTCTGCTCTGTAGGCTCCATCAGCCCCTACGTCTGCCACATCTGGGAAATACTCCCAGGGCTCGCTCCTGATACTCGCTGTCTCTGCGACAGCCTGCTGATAGTCCAGCATGGGTAGCCACCCATGTCCCTCCTCGTCTCTGGCTCTGGCATAAGTAGTAGTCTCTGTCGAGACTCGCTGCTGCCTCCCGAACTGCCGCCACACCCGACTGATGCAAAACCTCTCTGTGATATTTGCATGTCGACCTACCAGTGGCCGACTGCATAGCATATAACTGAGCTCCTCATCTGCATCACTCCACCCCTCCACATCCCTGTATGGCCTCCATGTGAATGAGGCTATCTCATCCAGAATCCGCCGATAGTAGGTCACATCCCCTGAATGGGCATGTGATATAAATCCGATGTACCTATAAATGAATGGGTACCTCCTCTCCTTCGACTGAACCCTGGGACGCACTACAGCAATATGCTCCCATGCCCATACCTATGCCAGGATGGCACCGCACGCCCATGTCCGACCGTCCCTGTAGACGATCTCATGCAGCTCATGATACATCTCTGCTAAGATCGCAGGCCCCCATGCCATCCGTCGAGGCCTGCCTACCAAATCTACCAGTAGCCTGCCCCATCCGAGCGGGAATCCCTTCTGACTGGGATCAGTCATCAGGATCTGTGAAATAATCGATGCCACAATACATGGCACCGGATAGTCTCGGCCGAAGTCATCAAGCAGTCGCTCCCAGCTGACATGCCTGTCTAGGATGGTCACATCCTGAAACATCTCCTGAATCAATCGGCGCCCCTCAGTGACGTCCTGATCATAGTACACCTATGACAAACACATAAATCATGTTAGTTTTCATCTCATGGAAACATTACATTTATGATTATATCTCAAAACATGATTATACTTACAGGCTCTCCGTGGCATTGAACTCGGAGGATCCTATAGACGTCCTCTAAGGTGATCGATGCCTCTCCAGTAGGTAGATGGAAGGTGTTGTGCTCCCTGTGCCATCTCTCGGCCAGCGCAGTCAACAACCCATGGTCTGCTCGGATATAAGGGTACCTCAACAGATACCGGAATCCCATAGCCCTGATATCAGCATTGCCCGGATCATCCAGATCTCGGACACACCGTAATCCTGTCACCTTCGGCGCTCTGATGATGAGCGCCGGAAAAACCTCCTGCAAGCCAAAACCAAACCCGTTGTTAGTACATATCATGATGGATGTCCAAAAAAAACTCAGTATAAAACATCTAAAAAACGTAACATTGTCTAGACCCATGTCATTTTTGCTCAAAAAATGCATTAAATATCAAAATTTTCAACTGGGCGATATTCTTTTTCAGAGAAGTATCGTGCGATACTTCTCCCTATAGTAGGGCGATAAACCTTATGTCGGGCGATACTTCGCCCGCTATCACGCGATCTTTCGCCCAGTATCGCGCGATACTTCTCCCCAAAGCGCGCGATACTTCTAAAGTATCGCGCGATATTTCGCACAACCAAAAATTTTGAAATTTAAAATTTGATAAAAACGTGCTAAAAAAGCTATTAAATGCTAAAAATGGCCAAAGAACTCGAGTTTTTCGAAAACATACCGGGGCAGGATAGTGTGGTGGCCGGTTATGCAACCGGGCGCGCTTGAATCGATGCCTGTGGACGGGAACTCCTGCTTGCTGAGCCATTTTCTCTCTCTAAAGCTCTGAAATTCTCAAATCACTAAAAGACAAATGATTTTTGAAAATGACATTTTGACCCCTTTTATAGCATTTTGACTTTTTGACCTAATTTTCAAAACACCTCGAAATTGCGCGAAAATTGCACCCCTAGCTAATTTCGACGTCCTGGATCCATTTTCGGACTCGAAATCGAAATCCGAGGTCATCTTCATAGTCAAAATCGCGTTTCAAATTCTTTCCCCCCTTCTGCGCAATTGATTGACCTTTTGAGGCATAATTTGATTTTCGGTGGAATTTCTTCCTTCCATGTCTCTCAAATTTTCTAGTCTTTCATTCGCTCTATTTCTAGTCTTCTATTTCTATTCTTCTACTTCCTCACTGGGGCATGTTTCATTGCCTAATGGTTAACCTATTTGACCCTTACATTCGATTATGATTTGATCAACCTTATCAATTTTCTGTCTCTCCTCTACTTGATTTCGATTTCGATTCCGAGGGGGCAGTACCTATGGGATTCTCATCCCCAATCGCTTGATTCTCTTGATTCAGACATCTTTTGTGAGCTTTTGCTCAAAATTTGAGATTCTTATCTCCCATTTTTAGACATTGATTATTGCCTAGCAGCGACGGTGATAGTTTTGTCTAAAGCTTGATTTGCACCTAGCAGCGACGGTGTTGGTCTAAAGCTTTTGTTTATGTTTGTCCAGATGTGATCCCGAATCAACCTCATATCTAAGTTGTTTTGTGATCCCAAATCGATCTCACATTTCAATTCTTCTTTGACTGCATGTGTTCCCAAATCGATCACACATTAGTCAAAGAGGGGCAAATGTATGCACCCTAAAATGGTCGCCTAGACTTTGGGCCCCATTTATTCAATTTATCAATCCTGAATCATTTTGATCAATAATCAATATTTTCAACATTATCAATCTCTTGATCAAATCTTAATTTCGATCATATATTGGATTTTTATCCTTGGGCTAACCATTTATCCTAAGTCTTTATTTGATTAAAAGGAATATTTCCTCCCCTTTCAATTAAATAAAAAGCCCCCACTTTCCCTCTTATCCTAAGTTGCACAAATAAAGCATTATTCATATTTTATAAAAAGGGAAAAAGCACTTTTGTCTCACATGAGGCTCAAAAGTCAACACTTCACTTTCATTGGAGGATGTTTGTGCACATGGATTGCTCCTCTTTCAAGCTCCACCGCTGATTAAGACCTTTTGCCTCTTAATCACCATGGTCCATTTCACATCATTTCTTATAAAAGGAGAGCTCTCTCCTTCATTTGCATATCCTTATTTTATGCTATTGTTATGCTGCAGGTTTTGGAGCTCTCTTTGAAGACACTCAAGCTTTGAAGCCTTGACATTTTAGTTGCATTTCATAATAGTTTTGCTTTCATAGTTACATTCATG
The DNA here is from genome assembly GCA_027943335.1 of Chamaecyparis obtusa. Taxonomy (NCBI): domain Eukaryota; kingdom Viridiplantae; phylum Streptophyta; class Pinopsida; order Cupressales; family Cupressaceae; genus Chamaecyparis; species Chamaecyparis obtusa. Next base: position 758,251 of record BSBK01002843.1, read on the forward strand.
GCATTCTTAGTGTAGATTTCCTTTTATGCAATCTCACATAGTCTAAATAGGAAAGATTTGTAATCTATTGCTATTTCCTTTCATAGATTAGATTTCTTTTCAAGCATTGCATTGTTATCATTTAGCTTAGCTTGCACATTCATACTAGTTGCATTTACATTTCATTTCCATTTAGATTCTTGGAGATATTGGCATTGTTGCCCTTGTCTTCACTTGAATCTCTCATTGTGTGGTTGACTAGCAAGGTCACCTTCTTGTAGCTCTAGCTGAGAGCAAAACTCATAGTCCCTTGCAACTCCATGCATAGAGAGCTATGAGCCGCTTTGTGAGGCCTCACTCTTGAGTAACCTTGCATGTAATGGTTCATAGAAGTGCATATTTTAGTGTGTACACTTTGCAGTTGTATATGTCTTAATATCTTCAAATTCAACATCTGATAGAGAAGAAGCAATCTCAATCATCATAGCATATGCTCTTGTCTTTCTTTCATCTATGTGATAGTCAGAGGTCTAGTAGGGTTTATGAATTCATTTTTTAAGTAGTACATTACAAAATCTTCAATGCCTGATATATACAACTTCATCCTTCATTTCCATGTTGAGAAATTATCTTTGTTCAGCTTTGACACCTCTCTCTTATACATCTTGTGATCTTTTACTTAAGTCCTTCAAGATTCTTCCTTCAAGCACTCTTTCTCTGATACCAATTTTTAGATAAATGAGAGGGGGGGTGAATCAGTTAAGTCTAGTTATCCTATAGTCCCAAACACTCCCAGATGTATAAAAAAAATCCTTCAATTAATCAAAACAACTCGGTAAAACTTTTTATGTGCCTTTCTGTTCATTAATTGAATACTAGTAAAATTAACTAGTGTATATACCGATCAAACTAGTAATTATAATGTGTAAAGAAAAATAAAAAACCATCACATCCATACACATATAACACTTTGATTTTTAAAATGGAAACCCTATTAGGGGAAAAACCACTTGGGACTGGTACTCGAAATAATTTTACTCTTCGCAAGTGACCTTGTTAGAGGATTTATCACTAACAGTTCTTCGTGACCAAACATTCACTATGGGGTCAACAAGAAAAAAAATTAACAATCATTGAATGTCATAATAGAGACTATTCAGTCCTACTCGGTTAAGATATTTTATCTATAGAAATGGTTAGAATGCAACACTAAATGATTTGATTCAAATACAACTTCCTTTGCAGATATTCAGAACTATCCTGTTGGTGCTCTAAAAAATCTAGATAGTTTCGAGCCTATATTCAGAGATTTTCCCTAAAGCAAAGTTCAATGCTTCAAAGAGCAGTTAAAAAAGACCTAAGTTCAAGAGCACATAAAGATGGGCCTGATGAATTTCATGGCATAGTGCTTGGGACATGTGTTCCTCGCATTTCATTTGACATATATAGTTGATCACAACTTCCAAAATTCAAATCCGATAAGTTTCAGATATACCCATTTGGAGGGTTGTTGCATCATGTTGTAGGCACGAGAGAGAAGTACCACATCAATTTTCAGCCCCCCATGTGCCCGTTTGACATGTTTGTTGAGGCCATTCTGTTTGCAATTTCTTAGTTTCTGCAGGGTTGCACAGCTCAGTTTTCTAAGAGGTTACTTTGGGGCTTTTCCTTTTGCGCTTGGTTCGAGATCAAACATAATTGAATGGTGTTTCATACTGTAGATGTGGAATTGATGCTCCTTGATAAGTTTCAGATCATGACGAATCCGTTTGACCCATTTTCTCATTCAGTTCCAGATGCAACTTCTACAGTTTCACTGTCTCGGTTTAGGATGTTCCAAGTGGCCGATTTTGAAGATTATTTATTGATAATCAGTTAATCATCTGGTGAAACTAATGATGGATTTATTTTCTATATATAAGAGAGAATGTTCATCCAGGGTTTCAGACCAAGAGGGTTTCGTTTGATAGGGTTGCAAAGTCGGTACAAATGTGTTCAATAATGTTAAAGTGTGGATAGCATAACTTTGTAAAGTAACCGTTTTCAGAAATTCATATCTTTTTGCCAGATGCTCTTCTCCAGTTGAGGTTTATTTTGTTTCGATCTTTGCATATGAAATTTATTCTAGATTCAGTGGCGTGCCCTCAGCTCATCGTTTGATATTTTTAATCTTTCTCCTTCCGAGATAGTTTACAGTATTTTTGGCATTTGTCGAACAAGCCAGAATAGGCCATTTTACAAAGGAAGTACTAAAATTTGGTGGGTTACTTGGAATCTGGAGATGACCCAATTGATTATTCAAATTATCATAATTTTTTTGAAGTTTCGAGGCTCCAAGCTTCCCAGTTTTTGCGTAGTCGAATTACTCCATTTTCTTCTAGATTGAATTTAAGTTTTTTTCAGTTTTCTATATTCTCATATATCTGGGAGTCACATCCGAGAGTGTTGATAAACATAAGGTTTTTCCCTCTTAAGATTCACAGAGTGTTTTTATTCAAATGAAGTCAGATTCAATGGATACGAAAGAGGTTTTCAGAATGAGCATTTCCTGTGTGCATTTTTCGGTTGTGGTTATTTCCTGAGCTTACCATTGTTTGTATGTACTAAACATGCTGTGTTCTTCAATGTCTGATGCTGCACACCAAGTGGAGAAGTTTGCAAATATTAATAAAGGCAATGAAAACCAAATAGAGGCTGCAATTTGTTTTGTAATGGTGCTACACACACCATTTTATATATTTTTCTTCAAGGAAGCTGCCATTTGAAAGAGGGAAATGAAGATTCATATAGTGTTGCATATGCACCAAGGGCAAGAGGGAGGTGTTGTGCACACCACATATTGCTTAATACATCCTTTATCTTCTTAAACACACACAGGTAAGAAGGAAACACTTGCAGCAAACAAGCATGCACAAGTATGATGGCATAGTCAAGAACAAAGGGCTGCATTGTGTGGAGATAATTATCCCACATGGCCCAGGTTGAGAAATAGAGAGTTTTATAAATATAACAACACTCAGAGAATAATATGAAGTAAGGAAAGAGAGAGGAGGAAGTGGGGCCTCTTGTACCTATGTGGGCCCAGGCAGTTGGTCCACGAAATATATATTTTGAATAAAAGTTTAAAAAATAAAGGGAGTTTAGTCCCATATTGGCTAGAAGAAGGAATTTCAAAATGTATAAAAGGAAGAACACACAGTATGAAGGTGTCCAAAGTGGGTGCCCAATTGGAAGGCTGCTCACATGTGCACAAGGATCGAGGAAGTGATGTGGATGATGACAAGGCAAGCGGGCCCACATACAAGGTAAAGTAATTTTCATGAACTATGAATCTGCAGATCCAACGCCTTGAGATACATGCCAGAAGATCAACAGAGACAGAGCGCCACGTGTCATCCAGAAGATACGCGAGATACCTTGGCAAAATAGAGACAGAGCGCCATGTGTCATCTGGTGAGCTGGCAAGTAAGGTTGCAGATTGACGCCCAGTCAATAAAATAGGCCAATTGGTGAGTGACAAGTGGTAGAGGAATGTGCAGAGGTCCAACAAAGCAATGAGGTGGTCGGTCAAGCCAGTCAAATGGTGCCATGTGGCATGAGGGTCCCACTTCAAAATTAAAGGTTTGTGCAAAGATTAAAGCCAAATGGTAAAGTTAGACTATATGGTAATTTCGAAATTAAAATTGTAGAGTTACACATGGATTTGAAAAATGTCTGTAGGAATTATTTTTATCAAAATATGGGCATATAATATGTTTTCGAAAACGCCAGAAGACCAAGAATACAATGGTAGTGGTTAAAATCAATTTTGACCAAATTGGTAGAAGTAATAATGACTGTTATTTTCAAGATCAGAATTTGGTAAAGATATTTCAATCCAGATATGACTGATTTGCAAATCCGGCAAAGGGGGAAGATCATATTTCTTGCAACTTGGTTGCTTTGAAGATATTTTGTTTTGATTCATGAATGAAATCAGATTTGTTGATTATCCTCAAGTGAATTTACTATTGATTTGATCCTTTTCAGAGCAAGTAGCTGATTATTCTCGGGAATGTCTTGCAGTGGTACAAACAGATCAGATTTCTTTCTCCTTCAGGCCTTGGGTTTGATTGGTTAGGTTTAGGGCTTTTAACCTAAATGATATTTTTTCTCATTGTATCCTTATCTCTATAAAAGGATTTTTGTAATCATTTAGAAAGGGCTGGCTGAAAATTCTTGACACAGGAAGCTGAAAAGCTAAGTGTGTATCCTCAGTCTAGATTGTAACATTTCTTGCTAGTTGTATCAATACTAGGGAGAAATCTTATGTATCTTTTGCATATTGTCTATGGTATTACTGAATCAGTTTGAAATACAAAGATTTGAGTCCACATACTTAATATAGTTTCTCATTTTTGGATCTCTCCTTTAGTTGCTCTTGATGAATTCTGAGTTTTCCAACTCATTGCATTAGGTTACTAGTGTATATGTTTTATCTCCCAGCCTTGATCTAGGATCAGGTTAAAAATCTCTGACTGAAGCATAGATTCATTTGGTTCAATCAGGAAGGATATTTGTAAGTAGTGTAAGAGATGTTTAACTATGTTTATGGCTTGGATTCTCGGATGAATATAGTAGTTGTTCTTGTATTTCATGTCTGCTTTAGGTGTGATGCCCAATGGATAAGGCACTTATCATAAGCTAGTATCCCCTGTACTATTACATGTGTTACATGGTTGTTTACATTCTGCAAGAAGTCATAAATCATTACCAGTCATTTTACTTTTATTTACATTTACAGCTGTTCTACCCAGTGATGGAGAGTTAGTGAATAATAGGTTTTTATTTAGTACTTTCTCACTGTCATCTATTGTAAGATCCAGTATTGAGTAAGGAATAGAGTTATATCTATTGGATTAGGTGTACCCACCTTGGTTTTGCAGAGCCAGAAGTGAAGAGGGCAGTCTTGTCCCTATAGTTGGTCCAGTTACTTATAGATTTCTCACATTTGGAACTAACCTCTCCTTAATATCAATCATAGGTATATTGGTATCTCATGGAGTGTAAAATATTTTGAAGAACCAACATATCCTAAGCTCATATACCTCTGGCCATCATAATCTCTCCAATTTCTTTTCATTTTCCAACTCTGTTATGCTCGGTAATCTCCTTTCTCCGACGTTCAGTGTAGTTTGCAGAATTGCTCAGTTCTCACTTCAACCTGTCTAACCAGCTTCGCATGAATACAATCTCCTCATGCGCATCCTATCCATTATGAATCTCTTGTCTCCTTTTATAGACATGATAAACCATTTTCTTATCATTCATAGATTTTGCCTCTTAATCTTCATCATTGATTTTTCCACTTCCTTCCTCAGAACTTGTGCCTTCAACACATCTCAACCTTCATCATCCGATATTCCTTCAATTTTTTCATCCATAGATCTTCATCACTAACTTTATCTTTAACCTTGGAATCATCCATATTTTTCCAGCTCATCATCTCGAGTTGGCAATCATATGTTCCATCTTGTTTCTTTCACTTGGTCAATACCATGATGTGTTAGTGACTTCTTGCTCAGTTAATATTATACTCGGTCTATACTAGACTTTCTTGATGTACACTGTTTCAACTCGATGTATACTAAGTTCCTCATTTATCGACCACATAAACTTGTTCATTCTTGATCTTCAATTCTTAACAAAATTATGTAATACAATCAAATCACTAACATAATGTCATAAAATCATCAATAAGTTACTCAATGAATACCATACTCATATCTTACTCATACATCTCATCTTCATGTTAATTCATGTTAATATCTCATTCCTTTACCATTATACCTTCTTTAGATGTTTGCAACTATTTTGATAAGTACAGTCAAAACTAGTTGACATCAATGACAATATAATAATTGATTTAATGTGTCACATATGCCTTTATAGTATAATAATCTCTCTCTTTCAGTTGTAGTCTATCAATCTCTCCTTTTGAAGTATTCTAATTAGTTGTAGTCTATCAATCTCTCCTTTTGAAGTATTCTAATCAGTTTTAGTCTATCAAAGAGGTTCCTTCCTCATCATTGTGATATTTTCCTCAAGCTATTAGGTTTACCACAAAGAGGACCAAATCTCTGATACCAATTGTTAGTATTCTCAAATCCAAGATTACTAATAGGGGGGTGAATCAGTAATCAACCAAATTAAAATTTTCATAAACCATTCAACAACTTTCATCAATTAACATCCATTTCATGAATAAACAAACCAACGAAGATAATCATCCACAACCATGCAACAAAATAACACCAATATTTTTCTCATGGAAACCCAACTAGGAAAAACCATGTGTCAGGATGGCAACCACAGCTAATTTTTCACTCTTATGAAGTACAATTGGTTATGAGATTAGCCTTGTTAGAAGCTTACAAATGTCAAGTTAAGAGAAAGACCCTATTAGGAGCCACCTGGTTAAGGGATTTACCTCTATCCCTATTAGGAGCTTTACCCTATTAGGAGTAACCCTATTAAGGGATTTTAAAACCTAATTAAAGAGTCACTTGGTTAAAGTATTTACAAATCAGACCTGTTAGGGTCTACTCGATTAAGGGATTTATCTTGATGAAATTATCAAGAATCAACAAGTGAAAGGTATCTAAGAAAGTAGCACTCCTCTACTAGTATAGATCCAATTCAATCTCAATCTCTACTTCACATGTAGAGCATCCAAACCCTATAATCGCACAACTACATTCATGATCTTTCTCTTCCACATACACTTCTCCTGATTCTTCAAAATGATATATAAAACATTTTACAACCTAAGGTGGTAAAAAAACCTAATGACATTTGAATTTCATCTCAGATCTACCAAAAAATATTACCAAAACCAAATCCATCGATAAAAAATATCTGTCTGATTTCCAATTCAAACCACACATTGATTTGACAAAGAAAAGTCAAACCCAATCACACTTTACAATGTTCTTGTACAACTTAAAGAAATTTGATCATAATGATCTTGAAAATGCTAACTAAACACTCCACATCCATCTTCCATAAATACAATCCTTGAATGCATAACCACTTATCGCAACATGATACAACATTACCAGTTGAGGATCTAACTAATTGTTCTAAGAAATTCATCTATTTTTCACTAAGTGATCTTCTTCCCATTGAAACTTTTTCTTCCAGTCACCAATCATGATGTGGTCACAACAACAATCACATAACATAGTCAACATAACATATCCTTAATTGCAACACCCAAATCCAAACCTATTTGACACACTCATTAAATCATTCCTCCTTAGCTACATCATGTTCTCCCTATTGACCTGTAAATCTTCGATCGATCATAAGTCTCACCATACATAAGATAAACCTATGCGTTCATAGAGAAACATCTAGAGACAACACTTAGTCCTCCATTATGATTGCATGCTCCAACTCTTAACATAGCTCTGCATCCAAACTTTTGAACATGCATCAACATAACATGCACACTGTCAACCAAAAAACACTAAGTCGACATCAATGAAAACATCATAACTAATCAACCTATCATCAGATCTGCATTAAACTTATATCATAATGTACTCAAATGATCTCTGCATCAGTTATGCCAATAGGTGCAACAATGGCTTGTGAACTTGGTTGGATGAATGATGGTGTAGAAAATGGGTGTGGGAGATGGAATGGCTAGATAGTTCACATAAGTAGGCATAGAGGTGACTTGTGAACTAGATTGACTAACTAATGGGGTAGGTGGGATGGATTGAGATACACCATATTATGTGGACTTAGGGATGTAGGTAGATTTTGGAAGGGGATTTTTGGTGACATAGGAGGGAATGGAAGATGGTGGTTTGAGATAAGATGACGGAGATGGAGGAGAAAGGTAGGACAAAGAGGATGGTGGATTAGGATTATGGTGATGGATTGGAGGAACTAGAGGAATATGATCATGAATTGGAACATAGGTTGGAGGACAAGGAGGTGGTGAATTTGGATTAGGGATGTAGCTATTATCATTGTTGTGGAAAGGTGGAGATTGGGATATGACTATGGGAGAAGATGGAGGTAGGAATGATGTATGAGGGGGATATGTGGGTATGACATAAGAAGGAGGTGTAGATGAATGCAATAATATTTTTCCCTTGTCAAAGGTATGATAAGGATTACTAGTGGGTATACATGGAGGAATGATGGGGTAGTTTAGAGGAATGATTGGGTTTTGGGTGCTGTTTGGAAAAATATTGCTAAGGTTTTCAATGTACTCATCATGATCAACAAGATTCTCATCATCATTGGAATAGGATAAAGTGGAAGAAAAGGTAGGATGACCAAAATCATCATAATAAAATTGTGACATGACAATTTTTTGATGAGTTGGATATGGATCAAGGATGAAAATGGAAGGAAAACTAAAGCTCAGATTATGATGAATAATAAGATCGGATTGGGATTTGGAATAAGCTCATGATAGAAGGAATGAATAACTCCAAAGAAGATGGGAAGAGGATGAGATATGACCAAGATGACTATGCTATCCTAGGATATAGGGAGAAAAGGATGGCCCTATGGTGGTCGATAGTAACAACTCTAGAAGAAAAATGACCCACGATAATAGTATGGAGATGATTATGAACCTATGATGACAAGATTCTGGAGGCTTGGATTATTTTTGGACTAGAGAAATTGGACTAAGTTTTGACTAATTGGGAAAAAAAAAATTTCAAAACTCTTTGTTTGTGTATGTTCAAAATATTTTCACTAGTTTTGTAACATCAAAAACATGTCCATGAAGTTCTACCTTATGGAATCGACTTACCTTTGAAAACCTTTTCTCACAAAATTAGGCACACACGCAAGAGATGATCAAAATACGACCACTAAAGACCATGTAATGGGTCAATCAATTTCATATTAGCCGAATCCAAATGCTCAAGAATGGCATGATATGATGAGTGTCTTGGAGAGGTTACTGTCCTCCTTGCACAAAGATTATCAAAATTTTAGGGGTAGATCAGGTAGGCTGCTATTTAATGGATTTTAGTGTTTTCATGGCATCCACCCAATTGGTTTGTATGTGTGTGACTCACTTAAGATCCTAATGGAAAATGTTGGCTCCTTAGGAAATTTTTCCCTATTTGAACTATCATCCACACACCAAGCCTAAGCTTGGTTGGATATAAAACCAGAGTTTACTCGTAGTCTTATTTATATATTGGTTAGGGGGTTTACCAGTTTGAAGTCATCCTCTAAAGGGGAAGCGTTCCCTTTAGACAGGCCTTTCTAAGAATAATAAAACTTTCAAGCAGCCACAACCATTTTTCTATTGCACCAATGACCACGAGAGCTAGTGGGAGAGGATAATGTATGATGTGAGGTTGTATTGTACAAAATGTGTAAGTGCACCAAGAAATTCAAGCATGTGATTAATTTTCTACAAGTTAGGCAATATGATTTAAGTCTTACAACTTAAGAAAACTCACAATTAGGGTAAATTTTAAGCACCAAATCCAAAGATGTCATTTATTTTGTTCAATTTTAAAGCCCAAAATGAAGTGTTTGATTGCCTTATTCAATTTTAATGCACCAAAATGAAATGTGAAAGTTTGTTTTGTTGATTTTAGATGCACCAAGATGAAGTGTGAGATTGATTTGTTCACTTTTAAACTTTATAGATTTTAAGCCCAAAATGAAATGTGAGGTTTTGATCAATTTTAGTGCACCAAAGTCCAAATGTAGATAGCTTGTTCAATTTTACCCAAGGTTATTTTTAAAGCCCAAAATAAAATTTTACATGTTGTGAGTGTATACAATGTTCATTTTAATGCACCAAAAAGACTATGAGTTCATTCTTTTTTTTAAAAGATTAACTCATGATCCTGCTGGCTTGTTCCCACGATCCTGCCAACCTGCACAACACAAAAAAATACCACTCTGATAGCAATCCCAGTTGGCAACTCATAATCTTGCACGGTCAAGGCTCAAACCCATGGACACAATTTTTAGATTCTCTGATAGGAAAAAATATTAAATGTCTTATAGTTTATAGATTTTATCAAGTGTTCCCACAAGTGTAGCCCACAATCCCATTGTCTTTTTAGAGAAAGAAATAGATAGAAAGGAAGAATTCAAGACAGAGAGGGGGTTCTATTTACAAGAATGTGTTCTCGGGGGTTTATCCTTCGATCTCGCCGACTATTTAGAGAAATAAATAGACATAAAGGAAGAATTCAAGATAGAGAGGGGGGTCTATTTGCAGGAACATGATCCCACGAGATTATCTTTCAATCCCGTCGAGTGTCCCCACAATCCCATCGACTATGTTTTTTCATGACTGCAAAAACCAAGGACATGAATGATGGTGCAAATGTCCCTTCTTGAGATTCTAATCCTGTAAAAAACTAAAAACCCTTGCAAAACACCTCAAACAACAAAAATGTTAAAACCTTATTATTTTTGCAAAGAAAAAGAGAAGAAGATGAGAAGAATGACCCTTGAAGTGGGTCCCACCAGGCGTGCCAAAATGTGTGCAATCAAAGTGTGAGTTCAAAAAGTATGCAATAAACAAATTAAAAAATTCAAACTACACTATCAAAAGAAACATCTAGATTAGACAGAAGAAAAGATAAAATCCATAAGAGGCCTAAGAGTGTGCAAACCTTCTTAGCCCAAGTAAGATCCTCTTCATGTGTAGATTTTTCCAAAAGATTGGATGTGTTCTCAAAAAAAATTTCAAGCTTCAATGGATGTGGGAAGATTTTGATATTATAATGCTATGGATGATGATTTTTTTCTCCAAAAGGTCACAATAACAATGCATAAAAGGTGGATGAAAATGAAGAAAAAGAGTCTCCAATTTATAGGCAAAGAGGAGGTGAAATAGATAGTTGATATGCAAACTTCAGGAAGGGTCAAGATGCATCCAAGAGAGAGCACATGGATTGTGCTTTCTCAAATGCATAGCATTGTGACAAGTGCCATAGTGAAAGAGGAGTTGAGAGGACATTGAGGGTTGGAGTAGGATTGGGGAATGTGACCATTTTGGGGAGTGTGAAAAGTTCTTGGGGAATGTGAAGAGGCTTGGGGAAATGTGAGAAAGGAATTAAAAATTCTTTTAGAGGGGACAAGTGTGTAAGAGACCCATGTGGGTTCATACACATGTGGTTGGGGATTAGGATTGATGTGACAAGAGAGTTGACTTGGGTTTGCTAATCCATTTGATCAGGATTGTGCAAATTATTTGAGAGTGATTAGGTGAGAGATTAGGATTAATTAGTGGGGAAGTGAGAAAGTTAGGAGGATGTGATGGGAAGAGAGAGAATGAGTAGAGGGTTAATTAGTCAAAAAAGAGTGTTTAACTAATTAAGTGAGGATTCGTATGTGTGAATGGGTTGGGTTGAGTTATAACCCAAGGTTAGGTGATTCGGGCTTGGTTAAATAAGAGTTAAAGTTAGGATCCATGTGCTCAAATTGAATTAAATGTATTATTTAATTCCAAGTGGGAGGAAAATGATTTATGAATTAATTTAAATAAATAAAGGTATTTATTTAAATTAATAGAGGAAGTGGATTTAATTAATTAAATAGTTATGGGTTGCCATTAGATTAATTGGACTGTAGATAATTAATTAAATTAATTTAGCTAAAAGGCTAACATTAATTAATTAAATAATGCATGATTATTTAATCAATAATGCGAATAAGATGACTAAAATTAATTAAAATTGTTAATCAAATTTAGGTATCTACACCAAGTTCCAACATTCATAGTATCTCTTATTTATCTTATTTCTACAAATCTACATTTTTCTCTACAATATTTTACTTTTTAATAGCTTATTTGAGCACATTAGAGGTGTTTTAAGGCTATTTAAGTGGCATATGATGGTATGTGCAATAAAATGTGAGTGGATTAAAATACTAAATTAAGTGAAGCTACAAAAAATGAAAGAAAACACTCAAGATTAGTCATTAAAAGAAAGATAATAAAGAAAGAAAGCAATTAAAATAATGCAAACTCCAAGCCTCCTTTGTTGAGGATATGTCCTTTGGTTTGATAGTTTGGTATGTGTGCTCACAAGATCAGCTTTCAAGAGTGCTCAATGAGCTCCATGATTATGCAAATTATGATGATGATGTATGCAAATTAAGATTAAACTATGGATTTGATGCTCTAAAAGATGATGATATTATGCTAAAATATGTGAAAACTAAGCTCAATGGATGCAAAAGCGAGTGAAAATGAGTTAAATGAGCTATGAATTCTAAAGACAAATTGTCTTTATGTAATTACTATGCATGAAAGTGGATGATTTGTGAAGGAAAATAGAGGGATTAAATAGGATTTTGGTACAAGGTGAGGGGAATCTAAAATGAAACACTTGTCATCATAAGTGACAAGTGGCATTCAAGAGTGTGACAAGTGGAGCAAATGCTAGATGTCCATTTTGGAGGCATGCCATAAAAAATGGAGGTTATTTTTCTATTTAATAAAAATAGGAATGCGCACATTTTTCGAGGAGGTTAGGATAAGATTGGTTGGAGGGAGGTTTGAATGGATAAGGTTGGTTTGAACCTTGGATTGGTTAGAGGGCCAGTTACTGGGTTAGGGGTTAGATGGAGGTTAAGGGGATAAGGTTGGTTAGGACCTTTGGGTTAGTTAGTGGGTTAGATTATTGGGTTTGGTTAAAATGAGGCTAAAGTTAGGAGACATGTGACAAAATTAAATTAATTAATTCAATTAATTTAATTTTGAAGCATGGAGGAAAAGGATGAAATGAATTAAATAAAAATTATAATTAAATTTGTTTATTTAATAGAAGAATGAGTGAGGAATTAATTAAATGGGCTATGGTTTTCCAATAATTAGCTAACAAAAGGGGATAGCTTAATTAATTAGATTAATTTAGCTAGGGGATAACATCAATTAATTAAACAATACATAATTATTTAATTCATAAAAGTAATTAGGCTAACTAAATTCAATTAATGTAATTAATCAAATTTAGGTGTCTACATTTTTCCCTTCTTTGTAGTGCCGCCAAAATAGTCTTAGTACAAAGAATAATAGGATATAGGTGACATGAAGAAAATGAAGCAATAAAATGCCTTGGATGGACTAAAAAGTTAGATAGTTTATCTAAGTTGATGAAGGGAGGAGTTAGTGATGCCTCCTTGAGAGGTTGCATGGGAAATGGGGGTTGGGGAAACATCTCAAAAGAAGCAATACCCCAAATAGGGAGAAAGGGAACATGAATCACCATCTAATAATGAAAGCCATAGGAGCATGTGCACACCCCTAATCATGATTGATTAGGAAAAAGAATAAGGTATGGAAAGGTGATAGGAGAATGCAAGTGAAATGATAATGAAATGATCATGGAGCTTGAGCACCTTTGTAGAAAATTGCCATCAGCAAAAACTTTAGTGGTGATTATTCACCAATTGGCGAATGTCACTTGCCATCGACCCCCAATTTGGTGAATATATTGGCCACCTGAGAATGATCATATCGCTCCGCAATTATGAAAATTGGGTCCAATGCCCGGGCTCATCGCCAATTGGTTTATGAAAATTGGGTCCAATAGCTGGGATCATTGCCAATGGCATATAATTTTTAGGCACAATATTTATTTAACATTCACCTATAATTTTAAAGCAGCCCCAAATGGACGACCTATATTCATCAATAGTTATATATATATTTTTTTAGGTGGACCCAACTTTGCCAACCATTTTACAGATGTGTGTCTCAAACCGATTGATTTTTGCCAACTTTATTAATATTACCATGGTATTGGACGACCCATACTCGCCTAGGATATAACACAAGACGTGTTATAATTACATGGGCTTCACCAAATATTTGGACAGAGACCTAATGCCTCCCGCCCAATTCACCAATAAAGATTAGTATAAATACATTCATACATCAATGTTATTGTACATAATTTGGATCGGTTCAACTTCAATTTGATCGATAGCAAAGTTCAAACTATTGAGTCTTGGCTGCTTTGGCGAGTTGCGACTGTGATTGAATTTGAGGCAAAGGTAAGTGATTATTATTATGCGACTATGTAAACATTGTATATTATAGTTCTATTGTCATTTGTCACTTCTTCAACAAGTAAACATTTTTTTAACATTTTGTTTTCACTGGTAGGCTGGTAGCCTTTATTTCGTTGAAGAATCGAGATGTCAAACAAGAATAAGGGTAAGGCTCCCTCATATGGGGAAAGCCAAGAGAGGCCAACAAAATGTAGAACCTTATCATCATACTTTGGTCATGGTGTTGGAAATGTTTCTGGCCAAAATCGGGAAGCTACTTCATCGGAAGAAGATTTTCAAGATTCACAACTTGAGGCTGAACCTACGTGACATATTGAAGAAGTCAACGAACCTGATATCTCAGATCACGATGAACTTGAAGAAGATTTTCAGTTAAATACCCAAAGTAGCCATAATGATATAATCGCCAACAAAATAAATAAATTTTCAAATGGTACATAAAATTCGCCAATAGAAATATTTTTTTACCCTTCAAAACAAATTCATTCGCCTCATATATTATTATTTTTTACTTGAAAAGAAAATTATTTGCCTCATATATTATTATTGTTTACTTGAAAAGAAAATTATTCACCTCATATAATATTATTTTTTACTTGAAAAGAAAATTATTCGCCATCAATTTATGAAATTTTCATCCAATAGGGAAAAAATCGCCAATAAAAACTATGAAAAATCATGGAATCGAAAAAAAAATTCGCCTACATTAAAACATTTTCCCCCCTAAAATAATGTATGATTCGCCAAGAGTTTACACTTTTTCCTAAAAGGGGGTTTCTTAAAGTTATCCATGATTGCCATGTAGTGAGCACTTATTTTTATTCAACAACATCAATGACTAGCCAAGGTATGAAGAACTAGGGTTGCATCGTAGATAATGCATAAGATTGACACAAAAAGAAGAAAAGGTTAGTCCAACATCACATAAGATCCATAAAGGACTTTAGTAGATACGATGCTAGAAGAAACACAAGCAAGCGACATGCCCCAATGCACTGTGTGAACCCAAGAACCACATGTGGAAGTACAAGGGACATATCTAGACCACACAATAGAAAAGAAACCAAAAGTGTGCCCCAGGTTTTGTCCTTCGTATCACACCATGATATAAAAGATCATGGGAACCTTGAGGAGACTAAATGAGAGAAATCCAAGAAAGATAAACAAAAGTCTAAAAGAATCAATATCAACATGAATGTACCAAATATCTTTTTCCAAAAGGAACTACTAATAGATATGGATCTGATGTGGCCAACTTGAGGAAGGATACATATTGCATAGACTAATGATTTGATGATGTCTAACATGTTTAGACAAAAAAAGATACCTGGGACACACAATACAACACATATTCTCTACAGTGATCATTGTAGCACCGGCTAAAAGGACATAGTTTTGATGAGACGTGAGTGACTGACACGAGAAATGGGATTTAAGGACAAGTATTTACAAATGAACCTAGATGGAGACGTGGGAGTGATGTAATAAAAAATATAAGATTTACAAGATATACATGAGTTGGAGAGGATGAAAGAAGAATGGTGGAGTCAGATTGGTTTGATTGATTTGATGTAGGATTCTTTTGATTAGATAGGATTACTTAACACTTGAACACGAATTGAAAATACTAATAGATAGAGTGATAAGATGATGAATTGAGAAAATTATCTCAAGTGAAAGTATGGTGCAGATAAGCCCACCCTCTAGATCAAGATGATAAGGCCATAATGACAGATTGATTGACTTTAGACACAATATAGTCAAAGAGAAAGTAGTAGGATGATGATCACTGGAGATGTGCACTATGAACAACTCCATGATATGAGACCAAGCATGGATGAGTGATCAAGTTTGATTTTATTGGTTTGGAATAGATTGGGCTGATCTATTTAGATGATGGTTAATAGATACAAATACTTGGGAGGATACATCCATATGATGATGATTGGATTGTGATCAAGTCTCATAGCAAGGTTGTGGGCAAGACCAAGGATGTGATTGGATAACTGGATTTAGATTTGGATTTGATGAAATAGATGACATCAGATTGTATGGGGTTATCCTAGAGATAGATACCAATGGCAAGTGATAATAAGAAAATGGAAAAATATGGAAAGATGGATTGACAAATGGAAGATAGGGCAATAATTATATGGATGTGGAAGGATTATGGAGGAAAGGATGGGGGAGTTAGGAGATGAAAGGATGATGGAAAAAGGAAGGAATGAATAGATAAAGGGTGTGATAGGGTCTCCAATGACTATGTCATAAAGGAAAATGATGTCCCACTTTATATATATTATGCATGTCGAGGCATGTGAAGGAATATGGTGGGATGGATGATAAGGAGACAAGAGGATGAAGGATTGGGGATGGAAGATAGTAGGATGGGTGAATGAGGGATATGAAGGTATGTAGAAAGAATATATATATGGGAGGAAGCATGATAAAAAAAATATAGATGCATGAAAAGTATGATGGTGAAATGGATGCCAACAGATACCCAAAGCATGTATAAATGATGACCTTTTTATTTTTTTTCTTTCATCAAGATCCAAAGGAGGATGAAGGAAGTGGAATGGATAGAATGTGATGGATAAGACAGGTATATGGGATGGAGGAGTTAATGGAGGAAATGGTTGATGGGATGATAATTAGATAGCTAGAGGAAATTGCTCCCAGTTGTGGAGAGTAATGGGATGGATGTAATTACGAATGATGCCTATTTTCTAGGTTTTCATCATGGCACTTGTTTAAGGTGTTTGTTTGCCAAGTTTTCACCATTGGATGAATTTTTATCTTTACTCCTTTTCTATTATTATTATTATTATTATTATTATTATTATTATTTTGGTATTTTCTTTATTTTGAGAGGACTATTATAGATGGAAATTGATAAGGGATGTGGGTGAGTGGATTTGGAAGATATGTGACATGGGAGATAAATGTGGGATAAGGGATATAGTTTTGGGAAGTGTATGGAGAGATTTATGGAAGGTTATTGGGATGAGGGGATGTCAACTTCATCAACATTGGCACATGTTGTAGGGGGTGTGGAATGAGGGGAGGAGAAACAAATGAGAATGTGAGTGTGATGAAGGAGTAATGATATGGTATTTTAGTACATAAGGACCCAAAATAGATTTAGGAGATAGAGGTGGGGGATTATCATCTTGTGGATTAGAAAATTTAGATGCCAATTGGGATATTACTTTTGGATGCATTCCTTCTTTTTTCTTTGGGATCCACATATTTTTTCTTTTTCTTTGGTGGGATTTTGTAGCCTTTGGAAGTCATTGCATTTTGTAATTAGATTTTGCATTATGATAGCATTTCTCTTTAAGGGGACATTTTGATCTTTATATCTTTGTGGATTTATAGCTTTATGAATTTTTTAATTAGCATCCAAACAATTTCTAGTAGCATTAGAAGAAGTGTGAAAAGATGTATGGGATGGAGGAAATATGAGTGTAATACTAGGTGTAGACTGATGGATAGTATGTATGGGTATGTGCCTTTGTTGATATTGATTAGGAATGTAAGGAATGTGGTGCTCACGATGGGTGTTGGGAGTATGGGATTTATGTATGAGGACATGAGTGTGATACGAGGGATGATGAGATTTTGGGATATAAGCACATAAAATGGAATTGGTAGATGAGAGATATGTGATGGTGGAATAAAGGATATAAGGACCCAAAATGAAATTAGAGGATGAAGGGGGAATATGGAAGGTTGATTTGCAGTGGTATGATGGAGGAGGTGGAATGGACAAAAATGGTTTGGAGTAATGATGGGAATATTATAAAGGGGATTTGAAAGTTCTCTTGGGTTTTCCAATGGTTGTACCAAAGTTTTGAGATTAAGTGCCTTGGGATACATAACCAAGACATCATGATGGTGGGTTTTATTGACTTTGATGGGATCCAAAGTACCTTTCTTATGTAGGTCTACACCTTTACCTTGATAGTTCATTTTATTGATAATTTGTCTTAAGGTAGGATACTTATCACTTAGGGAATAAGACGCAAGCCAATTATTAGGTGGAAGAGGACAAGAGACAAATAGGATATGTTCTTCTAGTGTAAGAGAACCAACATGGATGAATGCAAGTGACCCAAGAAGATAGAATGAAGGTGGGTGGGATGAGTTGGATGGGAGAGGAGGATTTAGGAATTAGATTAGATGGGATGAAAGGATCTTGGTTTAGATGAGGGGATGATAATAGATCTAGACATGGATTAGGGGGAATTTTAGGATCTTGACTTGGGACGATAGATATCTCAAAATTATCTAGAAAAATCTCTTTGAGTGATGGGATTTGTGTGGAAGGTGTAATGGGGGTTGTGTGGATAAAATATTTAGAGGGAGTGAATGGAATGGTGTTACATTCATCCATGGGAGTAGATGGTAGGAGGATGGATTCATGAGACTCATTAAATTGAGGTGGACTAATGTTAGGAGAAGATGGGGATCAAGGTTCAATGGTGTCAGTGGATGTGATGGATGTGACAATTTTAGGAGATGGAAGAGGAATGGTAGGTGTGGAAGGTGAAAGAGAAATAACAAGTGTGGGAGGTGGAAATGTTCCATCACAAATGGCCTTGCAAGATGGAGTGGGATGACATGACTCATAAAATTTAGGATTTTCATTTTGTGAGGGATTTTATATGATCGGTCCTTGCAAGATTTTGAGAATGAGGCACTTGTGTATTTTAGGTTGAAGTGGAAGACTAGAATATGGATGAGTGAATTTAGATGAAGGACTATACATACGTGGGGGAATAGAAGTATGAATTGGAGGATTCAGATTAGATAGGGGATTAGAATTGGATAGAGGAATTGGATGAGTGAGGGAATTAGTGTTAGGTGGAGGTTTGAGGTAGGAGAAAGTGGATGGAAAGTTTGAGGTAGGAGAAAGTGGATGGAAAATTGAACTTGGAAGAAGTAGATGGTGGAGGATTAAGATAGGATGGAGTGGGAGGTTGAGGATAAATAGTAGAAGGATTATAATAATAGATTGGGGGACTAGGATTAACTAGGGGAATGGTATTGTGGATTGGAAAAGGTGTTGTGAAATAATGGGATGATGGATTTGGATTTGGGATGAAGGTGATAGGGTTGTTATGCGAAGATGGATGTTGGGATATGACTGTGGGAGAACATGGAGGAATGGAAATTGCTTGAAGTAGATATAAGGGTGTAATGTAAGAGGGAAGTGTAGATGGGTGACATGATGGATTTACCTTGTAAAAGTTAAGATAATTATTACCATTGATATCAATGGTAGGTATGCATGGACATATTATGTGTTAGTTGCGAGGAAGGATTAGGTTTTGAAAGGAAATAGAAGCAAGATTTCTAAAAATGATCTTATCAATGTTTTCAATGTACGTGTCATGATCAACAAGACTCTCATTATCATTAGGATAAGAGAGAGTGAAGGAGAAATGTGGATGGAAAAACTCATCAAAATAAGATTGTGACATGATGATTAGTTGATGATTCAAGTAGGGATGATAGATAAAAATAGAGGAAGGACTAAAGCTCAAAATATGATGATCAATAAGCATGAACTAGGATGAGGATTGAATTACAAGAATGTGGGATGAAAAGAAAGGTGATGAAAAATAATTTAATTAGCTATGAACATGGTTTTAATGAGGGATGATAATGAAAATGAAAATTTGGATCTATGGTAGTAAAAATGAGGACAATGCAATTGTACAGTATAAAAATGGATGATAATGCAGACTCAATTTTTGGGCTAGAATGATGATTATAAAGACACTATATTAGAGTGCAAATGGGAGATGAGATAGGATGAATTGAGGAAATGAGAATGACCAATTTTTTATAATTCAATGAGTAAAATTGACTATAGCAATGATGTGATTTTGACAAATGCAAATAGAAATATGGGAATGGGAATGATTGATTTGATAATGAAAAATTTTCAATGGATTTGACTATAGTAATAATGCTATTTTGGAATATGCAAGTGGAAATGGGTCAATGCAATTTTGGAAGTATGGAATGGATGAAAAGACTGGCCAGACAAATACAAAACCGTTGGGTTGTCAACACAAACTCAAGAGTTATCAATCCAAACCCACTAGGTTATCGGTGCAAACCCACTAGGTTGTCAACACAAACTCGTCGAGTTGTCAATGCAAACTTGTTAGGTGTCAACACAAACTTGTTGGGTTGTTAGTGCAAACCCAATAGGTTTTTAGCACAAACCTACCGATTTTTAGTACAAACCCACTGGTTTTCAAGTGTAATCATATTGGTTATCATATTTGAGGGTCATAGATTGTGAAAAATGCAATCTAGCAGTTTGTGACAACAAACTTGCTGGATGACGGGATGATAAAGTATAACTCTAAGCAAAGTGCAAACCCACCCCTTCACAAAGAAAACCCTTTGGTTTTGCAAGTGAAATACTATATGAATGAATTTGATAGTGACTACACTAAGTATGTCAAATTTAGCTTTGTGACATGGGAATTTTGCTAGTTGAGGATGTGATCTTGCTAGTTTAGAATATAATCCTTCTTTTTCTAGACTTTTGGAAAATTTGACTTGTTTGGAAAAAGATTTTTGTAAGACACAAAAAAAAAGGATTGACTAAAAATATTTCAAAAAAAACCTCAACTTAGATTGGACATGAAAATACTTTTTGATTCCCCTTACAATAAAATATCACATTCAAGTTAGATAAATAGATGCTTGGAGGCAAGGACTCCCCCTTGCACAAAACACATATATCGGGTGCACCAAGTGTCAAATTCCTTGAGATCCAAAAATTTAAACAAATTTCCTATCCCAATATGAAGGATATGTGAGGGGTATCTGTAGTTTGGCGTAAGGTCATCCGGTTTAGGAGGTACAGTGATAAAATCCATATAGAGGTTTCCCAACCCTTCTAATAAGGGCTTTAGACATCAAAATGATACTTGGGGTAAGTCATCATGTGCCATGTCTCGTTGATTGATACTTTCATCCCAATTACACATTTATATAGCGATTTGTACTTGTTCTTCTTAAGGCCCAAATCAAGTTCCTATTTAAAGGAAACACACAAAATAAAGTGTATGTTGTATTTTAAACCCAAAAGAAGTTGTGTGCATGTTTGAATAACAACCCCTCTTTGGTGGAACCTACAAGAAAGTCATTAGAAGTGTAAGTAATTGGGCCTTCTACAAGAGAAATATGCAAAACCCGATTAGAAAAAGATAGTAAACAGAGCAATGGTTAGTAGATTAGTACCAAAAAAATAAAATTAAACCTGAGAAATTAACAAAAAAAAGAAGAAAACATTCAGTCTTGCCAATTCACAGCTCAGTCCTACCACTTAACTTAGTTTATCATTCCTGCCATTTTTTGATGTATTCCCACCCCTTCTTAAAATTTGATAAAATACCAAAATAGAGAAGCAAAAAATACAGACAATTAATTCTAATAGTACATTCCCTCCATTTATGCAAGAATTCCCACCATTTTGTGAAAATGAACTAAATAGTTTTAAAAAAGAGCTAAAAAATATAGTAAATTATTTCACCAATGCAAACACACCGTTTATCAGTGAAAACCCACCATTTGTCTGTGCAAACTTTTTATTTGTGAGTACAAGCCCTCCAGTTATCATCTTAAACATATTGGGTTTTCAGTGCAAACCTGTCAGTTTGTTAATGCTAACCTATTATGTTATCAGTGCAAACTAGTCAATTATCAGCATAAAATTTTCATTTGTCAGCACAAACCTGCCATTTTTCAATGCAAACTTGTCAGTTATTAGCACAAACTTGTTGGTTGTCAGTGCAAACATGCTAGTTGTCTATATTTTGACCTAGAGCTGAATTGACTTCTGCCAAAGCAAAGATCTACTTGCTAGTCCATATTTTTGCTAGCAAGAAATCCAAAATTTGTAAAAATAACTCTAAAACAAAGTATTAGTTGTTATTTGACCCATGAAGTGGGTCCCATTGAGTGTGCCATAAATGTGTGCAATAAAATGTGAGTGAATAAAAAGACCAATTTAATCTAAGCTACACAAATGAAAGAAAACACTCAAGATTAGACATTAAAACAAAGCTAATAAAGCAAGCAAGAAACTAAAATAATGGAAACTCCAAGCCTCCTTTGTTGATGATATGTCCCTTGGTTTGGTAGTTTGGTATGTGTTCTCACAAGATCAACCTTAAAGAGTTCCCAATGAGCTCCATGATTATGCAAATTATGATGATGATGTGTTCAAATTAAAATGAAAGTATGGATTTTATGCTCTAAAAGATTATGCTAAAATGTGTGAAAATTTGTACCATCCCAAATTTTAAGAACCTAATTTGTGTACAATTTATGGATTATTGTGTGCCTACTTTAGTGTGTTCTCTATAGTAGGACCTCATATGGCACTTAAAGGATACCTAAATCCAAATATGGGTCCTCCCATTTTCATATAATCCATAATTTATTTCCTCACCTAGGCTTTATATCCTTATTTTTGGCCTTCATCATCTACTCCAACCTCAAATTGAGTTGATTCCTCTTTTCCTATATATACCCTATATTCTTGACACCCAAATAAAATTTGGCCTCATTCTCCTAGGTTCATGTCATCATTGGTGACATGTACCCAAGGAATGGGCCCTAAATTTGGCCCAAAGGTCCATGCCAAAGTTTTGGTGGGAAAATTGTCTCCGTGGTCGGCCTTCTTACTTTTTAACTCCCAAAATGATGTGAGATGTATATAAACACTCTATCTCTCCTCATTTGAAATCTATGATCTATTATCAACTGCATCCATTATCCATTATCACTATCAATCTATCAAGTGAAAGGAATAAAATCAAGAAATCAAGGGCCATCAAGTTCAAGCATCCAAGGTTTTTATTCCATAGATCTAGCTACATTCCCCATTAGAGGCCAATAAAAATAGTTTTCTATCAAGGAAGGAGATTCATATCCACCTAATTTCATTCAAGTCTTCTCTCTTCTCCTCAACCAAACATCGTGGTGAATTACAACATCTATTCCATAAGGTTATGTATTTTCATGATTTCCTTTTGGGGTTTTTGTGTTTATTCAAAGCTATTTCATCAACATATTTGATCATATTTAAAGAAGCATTTGCATCTACAAGGTATGATATGCTTCATTTTCTAGATCTAGCCTCTAATACATGAAAACTTTCTTTCCTTTAATTCATTTCATTTCAAGGTTGATGTCTAAAAAAGGTTTGACTGAGGAAAACTCATTTATTCAACCTTCTTTCCCATTTTTTTGTGTGCAAGAACATGTTACAGAGATGTCAGACAAGATCTATGTAGATCGAGAATAGTTGGATGATCTGTAAAAAAAATTAGATGAAAACACCAAGGACATGTTGCCATTCCTGTCATGTCCCAGGTACATGTCACCATTTTCATCATGTCTCTAGGATTTTGTACTTATATTTCAGCCATAGGTCAGATCTATCTCCTAGTTTATGTTTTTTTACATTTCAGCTCACTATCTATCAATATCAGTTTGATTTTTACAACTTTTCAGTAAGTTATCTATTTAATCATTTATATTACTATATTTCATCATTTTCAATCTCATAATCATATATTTAGTGAAGGATCATTGTCCTCATTTAGTGCTTGAGTCAACTCTTGAGCCTATTGGGGGCATCTTCCTTCTAAATGTGTAATTGTGAAAATGAGAGGTAATCTACCCATGTTTCATTGCTTCCCTTTTCATAGAGTACATTTTGGTGAACCCAAATCTCCTTACATACTTTTGATTTTTTTGTTAGACCTCATTGTGTGCCTCTTAAATTTCATTAACATGGAGTTTACTAAGTTATATTAGATGGATAACCCATGTTGTTATATTCCTCCTCTTTATCAATCACATGGAGTGAATCATGATTTCTTGGATTTCATGATGTTTTTATTCCTTCATGGTATTCTTGCATATGACATTACAAGGTTAACAAACATATGTATCTTCCTGATAAGGCATATTTCAAAACCTTTATCAATATTACATGTGGCTTTATCATTCAAATTTTAATAAAATGCATGGCATATGTTGATTATATAAGGGTCTTTGTGAATGAACCTAAAGATAACATTAATATAAATCTTCCTAACTCTAGTCCTTTATTGTCTAGTAATCATTATGATAGAAATCTAGTTCCTAATGATCCCATTTTAGTGAGACCTTTGATCTCCTCTTCCTCAACCTACTTTAATGGATTGTATTAGGGAAGTTAGTTTATGCAATTCCTTGGATGGTCTTAAACAATCATCTTTTTATCAAAGCATTATTCATAATCCTAATGTTAAGCATTTTATTGATGATTTCTCTCCAATAATATTAAGTAGACAAAAATATCTTGATAAGTCTTCTTCTTCTTCACCACATAAAGATGATAAGAATAGTGATAATATTCCTCCTAAGGAGAATATTTCTCCTCCTATTCCTATTTATAAAACACATCTCCACAAATATCAAGATGAATCTCCTTCACCCTCTACATTAAAATTCAATTACAATGTGGGATATAATATCGCTACTCAATAAGGGTACAATGGGTTAGGACTTGGAATTAACGAACAAGGTATTAAGGTTCCTATAGATCCTCCTACAAAAGTAACTAGGTGTGATCTGGGTTTCATACCTCAAGATACTACTTTGTCTTCTCCTTCACAATAAAAGCCTCCACTTGACATTCTTTTACCATCACCATCAATTGTCACATCTCTTTTTTATGACCACTTGGATTTAGGTAAAATAATCTTTTGGAGAGTTAAATATGAGCCTAAAATTATCTTTCCTTATCATTTTTTTTTAAATAATCAAAGACCTATTAACAATGAATTTGTATGTCAATTTCATCATAGCAATAAACACTCTTGATGTTTGTATTGAATTTAGACAATTTGTTCAAGATTTAGTTGATATAACTCTTCTTTCTTCAACAATGGATCTTATGCTTTTTCTTGATATCAATGATATACCTTAGCATCTATTTTCTCCTATTATGTTTCTTTACATTATGTAAATTTAGAAGCTTATATCATTAGGAGTTCTTTTCTTTACATAATGTGTAGTATGAGCATCATAATAGGTGTTCCTTGTTTCCTCACTAGGGGGGGAAAGGTCTCTTTATCTTATGATTTCTATCCTCTCAAAGGATCCATTATCTCTTTTTTGGTTACATATTTTATAATATGATGTCCTTCCATGCATGGACTCATTTATTTGGAATCTTTCTCTCTAATGGGATTGATATCATTATTTGTAAATATATTCCCTATTTTGAAGTGTATATCTTATATAATTGATTTATCCATTAAGTTTGCATAATGTGGAATCCTTTCCTCTTTCTCTTTATTTCCTCTTTATGGATTGATTTTTTTTTTAAGTAGTACATCTTTTCTAGTATGAGATTATTTGTTTTCACGCAAGATACTTACATATTTTCTTAACATTTTTTTCATGCTTCAAAGGGGGTATGTCTACCATAAAATGATCATTTATGTAGGGACTATATATGGTTTCTTTTTTTATTCAATCATTATTTTTCCCCTTTGTATAGTATGATATCCTTTCTTGCATAAATGTGATTTCTTTACATTAGGAGATTTAAATCCTGGGTTACAAATTATTTTTTCTTGAAAGTGCATATCTATTATAAGGGATCTATCACCTAGGGTGTACAATATATTATATTTTCCCTTTCCATCACATTTGGGGGGAAAGATTTCATGTGCTCATCTTCCTCTTCCTTTTTCTTTCTAAGGATATAATTTCCTTAGTATAGCGACATTTATTTATCATGTAACATTCTTTTCTTATAAACAAATATCTTGTTTTGATCTGGGATTCTCTCTTATGCAAGAGGTGTGTATCTTTTATTAAAACCTCTTCTTTATTTGCAAAACCATGTTCATCTTAAATATATTCTCTTACTTTTGGGCTTAAAGTATGTTATCCTTAATCAATAATCCCTTTTTCACCTAGTGATAGGGGGTCAATAAGGGTGTATTCTTGTTCTCTTCCCCTCTTTGTCTTGAATATGTTGTCTTTGTTCAAGATCACCTCTTGAAGGTAGATGTCTTGTAGGAAATATTTCTTCCTTTAAAAGGTATCTTCCCACTTACAAATATCCTTTCATGATTATCTATTTCCTTAGCTAACAAGAGTACTTCACTATTTTCTAGGGGTATGGCATACATTGATGTTTTAAGGATATATTCTTGTTGTTGAAAGTGGGTATCCTTATTCTCTTTTCCTTATGATGCCACTATAGTCCTATGTTTCCATCATAAGGAAGGGGGAATACATGTAGCATCCCTTATATCTTATGAAGCTTTTTTGTTTATTGATCCCTAACGAGACAATGTTTTTCTTAGTACTGATCACTTTTTTTTCTTCTTTTTGGATCCCTAAGGAGACAATTCTTTCCTTAGGAATGATCTCATTTATTGATCCCTTTGGTAACATTTTTTTCCTTAGGATTGATCATTTTTATGGATCCACATGGAGACAATGCTTTTTGTAAGATTGATCCCTAAGCTGCCCTTGTGCACAATTTTTTTTAGGTTGCCCCTGAGTGCAAAATTTTAAAGGTGCCCCCATCCAAAAATTTTCAAGGTATAATTAACTAGAATAACACAAATTTCTAGGCCATAAATTATCCTTCCTCCTTTGGGATGAGTGGAACTAGCATAACACAACTTGTTATCCTTTCTACTCTTCTCCCCATCTCCTTCTCTCACGGATCACCTAGCATAACACAACTTGCTAGCCTATTCATTTGTGGTCTTTCTCTCTCTTCTTTCCATGATCTTATAGCTATGCTAGTGGATTAGATCATAGAATTTTCTATCATCTTTGACAATTCTCTTGCCATTTCTATGTGATCACTTATGCTCTTCCAATAGCTTTCTGAACATGACATTAGTAGTTGAGAAATTTTCAATCAAGGTCTCTTCTACTAGTTGATTTGGAGTTTTGTTCAATACTAGCCCCTTTTTTTTTTTTTGGACCTTTATTTTTTTTCCTTTTTTATTTTTACTCTGTGACCTTTTGCATGGATGTTTGAGTTAAGAATATTCTTTTTTGGGGGGCTTGTTTCCTTGAACTTATTGATGTCTTATATTTTTATGATTAATCCTTGATCATCTCTCATTATTCTTTCTTTATTTCATTACCATGAGCATGACCTTGTCTCATACTCATACTAAAGTGGGGGCTAAATGTACAATCCTAACTCCTAAATTTTAAGCACATAATTTGTGTACAATTTAGGGATTATTTTGTGCCCACTTTAGTGTATTTTCTATAGTAGTACCTTGTATGGCACTTAAAGGATACCTAACTTCTGTACACACTAAATCGTGCACTTCTCTAAGTCATTACTTCCAAGAGAATCCATCAATGGGGAACCTTGAGAAAATGACCTAGAGCTCCCTAGGCATGGAGTCACAAGGATGTTGATGGTGCTCTCAGCTAGAGCTATTGAAGCATGCAACCTTGCTAGTAAACCGCACAATGGGAGATTCAAAGAGACAAGGACAAGAATGCCAATATCTTCAAGAATCAATAATGGAAATGCAATGCAACTATACTAAGAATGAAGATGCAAGCTAAGCTATGAAAGGAAAGTATTACAAATCCTTGCTAATTAAGCTATGTGAGCTAATCTAGAGCATAAAGGAAACTAAGCTAGAAAGCATAAACATGAAGCTATGATGCAAGAATGAAAGCTAAATGCATGAAGATCTCCAAAGCTCCAAAGTCTCCAAGAAATCCTGCAACATAAGATTAGTATTCAAAGTTGGGATCCTAGAATGAGAAAAGAGCTCTCCTTTTAAAGGAATTGAAAAGGAATGGACCATGGAGATTAAGAGGCAAAAGATTTAATCAAGGGTGGAGCTTGAAAGAGGAGCAATCCATGTGCACAAATATCCTCCAATGAGAAAATAAGAGTTGATTTTTGTGTCCATATGAGACAAAAAGGCCTTTTCTTCATTTTATAAAATAAGAATAATGCTTTATTTGTGCAACTTAGGATAAGAGGAAAAGTGGGGGCTTTTTATTTAATAAAAGGGGAGGAAATTCCTTTTAAATAAATAAAGACTTAGGATAAAATGGTTAGCCCATAGAATAAAATTGAATAAATGATAAAAATAGGATTTGATCAAGGAAATTGATATAATTGAAAAATGTTGATTTTTGAAAATATTGATTCAGGGATTTGATAAATTGTTGAATGGGGGACCAAATTCTAGGTGACCATTTTAGGGTGCATACATTTGCCCCTCTTTGACTAATGTGAGATCAATTTGGGATCACATGTGGTCAAAGAATGGAATTGAAATGTGAGATCAATTTGGGATCACAAAACAACCCAGATGTGTGTTTGACGGATGGGAACACATCAGGACAAAGATAAACGTAAGCTAACAAAGATAAGCTGAAAGACAAGACCAACATACCTGTAAATAGGAAATTTTCAAGTCTCAAATAAGAGATAAGGATCTCGAGCAAGGTTTGATTGATAAGCTGAATCAAGGATTGAAGCTGATAGGTACTACCCCCTCGGAATCAAAATCAAAATCAGGTAGAGGAGAAATAATAAATTGATAAATCTGATCAAATCACTAGAAATCACAATCGTAGATGAAAGATGATAGGATAACCATCAAGCAATGAAGATATGCCCTAGTTTGACTAGGTTTGACTGAGAAAGAAAAAATGAAGTCAAACCTTAGAGAGATGAAGTGAATGAAAATGAATGAAAGACTTAGAAGGTTCAAAGAGATGGGGATGAAGAAATGAAGATGCCCCAGTGAAGATCGAAGGATCAGGCCTCAAGTGGTCAGCCAACTGTGCGGAAGAAGGGAAAAAATTTGAAATGTGATTTTGACTATCAAGATGAACTCAAATTTCAATTTTGATCTCAAAAATGGATCCAGGACGTCGAAATTAGCCAGGGGTGCAATTTTCATGCAATTCTGAGATGTTTTGAAAATTAGGTCAAAAAGTCAAAATGCTATAAAGGGGGTAAAAAGGTATTTTCAAAATCATTTGTATTATTGCAATTTGAGAACTTTTAGAGCTTCGAGAGAGAAAATGTCCCAACAAGCCATGATTCTAATACATAGACATCGATTCAAGCGTGCCCGGTTGCACAACTGGCCCCCTCAGTATGGTGCCCCGGTAAGTTTTCAAAAAAACTCACCCTTTGAGTCATTAATGAGCTATTTATGTCATTTAAACATATTTTGAAATATTTTTTTAAATATTTCAAATTTTACTTGTGCGAAAGTTCGTATGATACTTATAAAGTATCACACACCTTTGACATTATTTATCGCGTGATAGTTCATGGGTCCATAAAGTATTGCACAGGTGTTCAATCTAGTATTGCACGATACCGAATGAAACATTGTGTGATCCTATGCGAACTATTGCACTCCAAAATATTATCACACTGCTATTGAGGAAAATATCACACGATACTTTATCAAAAAATATTTTTGCACAAGTGTAAGAAATATGACATGTTTTAAATTTTGAGCAATATTACATGGGTCTAGACAATGTTTGCGTTTAAGATTATTTATGCTGATTTTAGACATCCATCATGATATGTTCTGACATCTGGCTTGGGGTTATGGCTTGCAAGAGAACTTCCCAATGCTCCTCATTAGAGCACCAAGAGTGACTGAGCTACGGTGTGTCAAAGATCTTGATACACCTGGAAAGGATGACTTGATCACAATGGGATTCGACTTCTTATTAGATATGCCCCATATTCAGGCAGATCATGGGCTACTAACAGCGCTAGCTGAGAGGTGGCATAGTGAGCACAACTCCTTTCATCTACCTACTGGAGAAGTGACTATCACTTTAGAGGATGTCTATCGGATCCTCCGAGTATCCAGCCATGGCGATCCAGTGAGTATAATCATGTTTATAGATGTTCATAGATGTAAAGTTTCCATATGATAGAAATTTACATGATTGTTTGTTGGCACAGGTATACTACAATCAGGATCCGACTGAGGGATGACAGGCCATCCAGGACATGTTCCAGGATGTTACCTTTATTGATAGACACCTCAGCTGGGATCGGTTTATGGAGGAGTTTGGCAGAGATTTCCTGGTTCCGTGTATAGTGTGATCTATAGTAGCACAAGCACTGATCATAAATAGGAGCCAGAGAGGGTTCCCATTGGGCTGGGGCAGATTGGTTGTAGACCTAATATCACAACCACGATGGATGGCATGGGGCCCATCCATCCTAGTAGACATGTACCATGAGCTCCACGAGATCATCTATAGGGAGAGAAGGACATGGGCTTGAGATGCCCCTATATCTATAGGTACATAGGATTCATCTCATAGCCACATAGTAGATATGTGACATATTACCAGAGACTACTGGAGGAGCTCACATCATTTCAGTGCAGAACATATAGGGCCTATGAGCTGTGGAGTGATTGAGAGCAGGAGCTAGGATACATGTTATGCAGCCAGCCACTAGTAGGTCGGCACTCTGAGATAGTTAAGCACTTCATGATCACTCAGGTTTGGAGATAGTTTGGGCGATAGCAGAGGGTGCCCATAGAGACCACAAGATATGCCCAGGTCAGGGATGAGGAGGGATAGGGATGGCTGCCGATGCTGGACTACCAGTAGGTAGTACAGGATACCGCGAGGATATGTAGGGAGCCATGGGACTATCTCCCAGACATGTTAGATGTAGGTGCAGATGCAGCCTACAGGGTAGAGTGGTGGAGATATCCATTCCCACGGTTTACTGTACCTGATGCACAGCCAGTGGCACAGGGTGGTGACGGGGATGGGGGATATGGGGGAGGTGGAGGGAGGGTTAGGGAGATAGGATAGGGATCTTGATCTAGTGGCCAGAAATGGTCACAAAGATAGGCTTCTGATGATGAGGGAGATGATGTGGCAAGATTAGTTCACCGACAGGTGGATGCTTGGTAGGATCATCCTGCAGGGGGAGGAGGAGAGCATCTCAGGGTGAGGATATAGGCTTTAGAGACTAAGATGCAGCAACTAAGGATTACCATAGCCGTGAGAGATCAGTAGCTAATGGATCTACGAGCTGAGATAGATCAGCGAGAGAGGGTAGCATAAGTTGACGTAGCAAAGATTCAGAGGGAGGTAGCACGAGCTGCTTATTATCATGGTCTCTACATATAGGTACAACTTGATGGATAGAGAGCACCACTCTACTCTGAGAGGGCTAGGAGATCCGACATGGTACCAGACAGAGTAGCAGCACCACCTCCACCACCACCACATGATGGGGAGAGTCAAACTTAGGTCTAGGGTGTTAGATGTATAGAGACATATCCTAAGATAGTATCCAAATTTTGGATCCCACATTGTATTTGTATCATGACATTCATATATATATGAGATTTACTATATTTGTGATATATCTTGTGTATTTGTCCCACTTGTGATGGATGTTTCAGTTTTATATTGTCTTGTCATATTGCTCAAAATGTATGATGTATATGCTCATGTAGAATCTCTCTCATAGATGTATGTTTAGAGCTCATGTTATGATATAGACTCATGTTTCTGAAAATGATCTCTTTGTGATATAGATATGATGATAAGATTAACCCCTTGTGATGACAGGAAAATAATGTGATGCGAAAGACAAGCAGTGAAAGACATGATCGAGAAAAGGAAAGCTGAGCATAGTTGATCGACAAGTCCATGAAAGATGAAAGGAGAGCTCTCTCCATATGCAAGATGCAAAACTAATCTAACATGAACCTAAAAATGCAAGCTACTATGAAAAGTGGTTTACTTACAAGGTCACAAAGCTATTACACTCTAATATTCATCATCAAGCATTATTGGTAGTGTCAAAAGATCATACAATACACACTAGGATGACTATGTGAATCTAAATATGATCTATATCAGATAGATATGTGGCAATCCCACCTAGGCACCAAAGACATATAAGTCAAGATGACAAATGCAATGAAATTTCCTAAGTTTGATATGGCAAGATTATGCTTGCATCAAGACACAAGGAAAGTCAAGATGACTATAAGCACGCACTTGCGAAAATAGTCAAGGATAATACCTCATAAACCCTAATGTCAAGTGGAACAAGCATAAATGCTAATGACAGTTAGGACCAACAAAATATACCCACAAGCAGAAAAAGAAATAAAACATGTCCTCATGCCCCCAGTTTTCTAGCTCAGCATCATCGAAAACTATTAGGGAGAGAACACTCATCAATAAAATCATCATAGACAGCACACAAAGAAATAAAGTCAAACAAGTCTCATCGAGTTGAGTGTTTAAGTGCGTGTGTGTAGGTCATAGAGTCAAACTTTGAGTATCACATCTACCAGTGAGAAATATCATATCATGCTAAACTGCGGGTAAGATATCTGATAAGTGTTGAGAAACACTTGATGCTAGGGTAGTGTTGAAAAACACAGTTGGGGTGGTGTTGAAAAACACCATTTGCAAGATTTCCTAAAGACTAATGCATCCTAGAGACCAAAGCTAACACAGTTATGCCCCCTAAACAAAGACAAAGACCAATTCCAAACCAAGGCAACAAGGACAAGGCATGATGGAGAGAGGCTAAGTGTCGAGGATGCATGCTAAGAAACAAGGGTGCAAAGGCCTCAAGTAGCGCCTATTTCCAAGTTTTCACCACTTGGAGATTTTTTGATTTTTTAATTTTTCAATTTTTTTGTATTTTTGCTACCAAGGCACCTGTTTCTAGGTTTTCACCAAGGCACTTTTTCTATTTATTTTTTTGAATTTTTTTTCTATTTTTTTATTTTTTTGTATTTTTTTAGGACTTTATATGCTTTTTAGGATTTTTTTAGCATCATATATGAATTTTTTTGGAATTTTTTTTAGGATTAATAAATATGTACAAAAGATGCCCCCAGACAAAATAGGCATCATGGATAAAACTTCTTGAGGTGCAAAACATTGATAGGCTCAGGGAGCTGCTCTCCCTCTTCAATAGACAACAAATAAGCACCTATCCCAAAAGTAGTAGTAATAATGTATGCTCCAAGCCAATTAGGTTCAAATTTTCCCTTTTGCTCTCTATGTTGTTGGTTCTTAGAGTTTTCTCGTAGGACAAGATCTCCCACTTGAAATTCTCTAGGGTGAACCTTCTTGTTGAATGCTTTGGACATACACTTTTGGTAGACCCTCATGTGATTAAATGATGATCTACGCTTTTCATCTAAAAGTTCTAGTTCTTGGAGTCTCATGTCGCGGTAGTCTTCATCTATCACTAGACCTTTGAGGGAAACTCTAAGGGAAGGAATCTCCACCTCTAAAGGTAACACTGCTTTAGCACCATAAGTGAAGGAAAAAGGAGTAGCCCCTGTTGGAGTATGAATACTCATTCTATAAGCCCACAAGGCTGGATTTATCTGTAGATGCCAATCTCTACCATTCTTGTGAACTATTCTATGGAGAATTTTGAGAATGATTTTATTCGAAGCCTCTCCTTGTCCATTTCCTTGCGGGAAGTAAATGGAGGACCAATGATATTTTATCTTGAACTTCTTGCAGAGATGTTTAAGGTCCTTTTTGAATTGACCTCCATTTTTAGTGATTATTTCAGAAGGCACTCCATACCGACAGATGATATGGTTAAAAATAAATAGAGAAACTGTCTTGCCCGAGCCAACAAAAAGTGGGACAGCTTCTACCCATTTGGTAAAGTAATCAGTAGTAGTGATGATGAATTTGTGTCCAGTTCCACCTAATGAGTTGGGATGAATCTACCCAACAAGGTCAAATGCCCAGCACTGAAATGACCAATGAGATATAGATGGAATAAGCTCCCTACTTGGAGCATGTATCAGGTTACCATGTTTCTGACACTTTTCGCATGATTTAGCAAAAGCTACTACATCTGTCTACATGGTAGGCCAATAGTACCCAGCCCTAAGCAACCTTCGGGCCATGGCAAGACCATTGGAATGTCCTCCACAAATACCCTTGTGAATGTCAGCTAACGCTTGGTCGAACTCATCCTTTTCCAAGCACCTAAGAAGTGTCCCATCTAAACCCCTCCTATACAAATCACCAGAGATAAGGGTGTGGTGAGAGGCATTTCAGGTTAAGTTTCTTCGTTTAGAATGGTTGAAGGTTTTGGGAATAATGCCATCATGGAGATATGAGTAAATGGTACCATAGCGGGATGACTCATGGCCAACAAGGGTACAAACAACTTGGCTTTCTTGGGAGTCATAGATAGGATAGCATAGCTCTTCCACCAGGAATTCCAATCTGGACTCATGTTGTTCTAACTGAAGGAGTGAAGCTAATGTAGCCATAGCATCAATTGCTTTATTCTCTGCTCTAGGGATTTGTTGAAATGTAACAAAGGTGAAATATTATCTCAATGAATCAACCATTTTCTTGTAGGGTCCCAGTTTTTCATCCTTTGTTTGGTATTCTTCATTAACTTGGTTGATTATTAATTGTGAATCCCCACAAATATGCAGCTCTGTGATTCTCCATTCTATTTTCATTTTTAGTCCATTTGTCAAGGCCTCATACTCAGCAATGTTATTTGTACATGGGAACAATAGTTTGTAGGACTTAGGGATTGTGTGCCCATAAGGAGAAACAAATAACACTCCTGCTCCTGAACCATTTTGCATGAAAGAGCCATCAAAGAACATCTTCCATGTTCTTGCAGTCATGTACATTATGTGCTCATCTGGAAATTCAACTTGAATAGGCATGTTGTCTTGAATTGGGAAATCAGCCAATTGATCTGCAATGGCTTGTCCTTTTATAGCTTTACACTCAACATACTCTATGTCAAATTCTAATAAGACTAGAATCCACTTAGCAAGTCTACCTGTGAGAGCAGCCTTACCAAGAAAATATTTGAGAGGATCAATCTTTGCAATGAGGTGTATTGTATGCACAAGCATGTAATGTCATAACTTTTGGGAAGCAAACACCACTGCAAGGCAAGATTTTTCAATACTAGTGTAATTAACCTCATATGACATGAGAGTACGACTGATGTAATATATAGCTCTTTCTTTTCCAATGTCATCAAGTTGAGCCAATAATGCCCCAAAGGAAGATTATGTTGCTGAAACATATAATATGAGTAGTTTTCCTGGGATAAGAGGCATTAAGATTGGAGGATTAGCCAAGTATTGCTTGATTTGGTCCATGCTTTTCTGACAATCCTCATTCCAAACACATTTAACCCCTATGTGCAAAGTTTTATTGAAGGGTTGAGCCCTATCAGCCAGTTGTGAAATGAACCTCCTTATAGATTGAAGGCATCCCTGAAGACTCCTCATTTGGCTAATGTTTTTGGGAGGCGGCATATCCAAGATTGCTTAAACTTTCTCTGGGTCCACCTCGATTCCTTTGGCTGAAATGATAAATCCTAGAAGTTTTCTAGAGGTGACTCCAAATGCACACTTTTTTAGATTTAATCTTAATTAAAACTGCTCCATGTGATCTAAAATGACTTCTAGATCTCTTAGGTGTGTATCCCTTTTTTTAGATTTTGCCAAGGTGTCATCCACATAATCTTCCATATTCTTGTGCATCATGTCATGGAAGATAGTTGTCATAGCTCTTTGGTAAGTAGCTCCTGCATTCTTTAACTCAAATGGCATAATGTTCTAGCAATAGGTTCCCCATGCACAAGTGAATGCAATCTTTTCCTAGTCTTCAGGAGCTATCTTGATTTGATTATACCCAGAAAAACCATCCATCAAGGAATAGATCTCATAACCTGCGATCATGTCCACTATCATGTCTATGTTTGGAAGTGGAAAATCATCCTTTGGGAATGCTTTATTAAGATCTCTAAAATATGTATAGACACGAATGGACTTGTCATGTTTTGAAACTGGTACAATATTGGATATCCATTCGGCATAATCAATGGCTCTTATAAATCCTGTACTGAGGAGTTTTTCTAGTTCAGCTTTGACGAGAAGAGCTATGTGAGGATGCATTTTTCTCAATTTCTATTTTACTAGTTTGATACTTGGAGCTATGGACAAGTGATGCATAATGAGATTAGTGTCCAACCCTGGCATGTCTGAGTAAGTCCAAGAAAAATTAATCTTCTTGCTCTGTAGGAATTTGGTATATGCCTCATTTTCTTGTGTTGATAGAGACTGAGCCAAATGCACTATTTGTGGAGCCTCTTGTGTACCCAAATTAACTAGCTGTGTAGGCTCAATGAGCACTGAAGACCTATCTTGAAAGTAACTTGGGAGATGATCAAGTACCTCATCCTTCGGTGCCTCGGAGAGGTTTTCACCCTTGGATACATCCTTTATTTTTACTTTTATAGGTTCTG
This sequence comes from Chamaecyparis obtusa, assembly GCA_027943335.1. NCBI lineage: Eukaryota > Viridiplantae > Streptophyta > Pinopsida > Cupressales > Cupressaceae > Chamaecyparis > Chamaecyparis obtusa. The sequence continues at coordinate 794,699 of BSBK01002843.1, forward strand.
ACACCGCCACACAATAGTTTTCACCATCAGAACTCTTATTCTTTTTTTCTTTTCTTTTCATTTTGTGACTAAGGTACTTGATATCTAGTTATGTCATGCTTGTAGTTGGTTCACTAATGGAAGAGACTACGGGCTCAAGGGCGTTTAGGTAACATGCTATCTCATAGTCATTTTGGAAAGTTAAAAGTTGAGGCTCTTGATAGCATTGAGACCAATCAATTAGGTGAGGATTGGCAAGGGGTAGGTCAATGATAGGTTCAATATTGTGGATACGAATGGTATCATCTCTGGTGATTGTAGAGTTAGGGTCTATCAAGTATCCCTCTAAGGTACCCAAATCAAGATTTATCCTACCAAGTGAAGCATCATCCACTAAAGTGACTTGTGGATTTGAATCCGCTAATCCTACACTAGAATCATTAGCTACCTTAGGTTGGGAACCATATGTATGGACAACATCAACGTCCATGTCAACTGTAGAAGAATCAGAGAGAGATTCCCATTCATACTCATGTGAGTCTGTATCTGAATCCTGGCTGGGATGTTTACACCAAGCGTATTTATGATGTCTAGATGTGAAAGCTCTAATGTGACCAAGGGTAACACCTTCTTGAATGCCATTCATGTATTGATGTTCTTGAATAGGATCCTCAACATGATCTTCAATAGTGGATTCTTCTTGTTCTAGGTCTGGAACTGTTGGATTGACAACTAGAGTATCTAAATCTCCCTAAAGGAGATTGGTGGAAGGAACCCAATCTTCACACCTATCTTGTTGATTTTGCAAATTGGGTGTGTAGCTTGATTCATCATCACTATCTGTCGCAGCAAGGATAGGAGCAGTTTTCTTGTCATGACTTTCAAACCCTAGGCCAACCATTTTTTTAGACCTACGCCCAAAAAGAGCATGATCGAGTGGTTCAGCTCTAGCATCTAATCTATGACTAAGAGGACCATGACCTAGATAGCCCATACTTTTGACAAGAGTGTACTCTCTTCCATATGTCTTAGGAGAGGGAGAGAAGTTCTCATTATGTATGTATTTCTCTTCTCTATAGATCCAGTCCTTGACAGCCACCTCTTCTTTTTCATCCTGGATGGGCATTGAGGACTCTACAAATGTACCAAACAAAGTCATGGCTGAAGATGAAGGACACGTCTCTTGTGAAGGTTTTCCATAGGACGTAGGTGAGACTGGCAGTTTTTTAAAGGAGTCAAGTTGATACCCCCCATACCAAGGTCTATGGACTTGAACTTATTCTTGCATTGTGCTAGGGTTGCATCAAAATCCTTTGCTTCCCTATTGAGAGGAACATGAGTCCCTACTGAAATTGCATTTGCAGATAATGTGCTATCCCCAGGTATACAGACTTCTACTCCATTATAGGGGAACTTGACACATTGATGGTAGGTGGATGGTACTACTTGCACGTCATGGATCCATGGTCTACCAAGTAGGATATTATATGCTAGTGGACCAGCATCAACAATTTGGAACAAAATGTCCTTTTCAACGGGGCCAATCCTGACAGGAAGGACAGCCAAGCCCTTGGAGCTTCTCTCTACCTCATCATAGGCTTTAATGGTAATTTTCTTCTGGGTATCAATAACTTGCTCAGAATAACCCAGTATCTTCAACAGACTCAAGGAACAAATGTTGAGCCCAGCACCCCCATCAATCAACACACACCTGACACGGGTCTTGTGAATCATGACTTCGATATGAAGGGAAAGATTATGCAGATGGCTCAAAGCTTTGTCATCTTCTTCTGAGAATGTTAGGTAATGAGGGTTGGCAAGGTGGTTAACCATGTTTTGGAATTGGTCAACATCTATGTTGTTAGGAACATTTGCTACACTCAAAGCATCCTCAAGGATACGCTTATGTCTTGGAGACAGTTCCAAGAGTTCAAAGATTGAGATTTGAGCTGGCGTCCTTTGTAACTGGTCAACAAGATTATAGCTCATTTCAAGGTTGACTACTAATTTGGTGGTGACATTCTTAGATGCCACTTGCTTGGGTTTGCTGGACTGGTTTGAACTAGGACCTCTAATAGCCACAGGACCTTGGCTTTGACTTCTTGTAATAGTGTTAAGAGCTTGGGATGACCTTTGAGAGTGAGGACCTCTAAGCACCACCATAGGTTCTTCATCAAATATAGGAGGAGAGCCCACATCATAACCATAAGGATCTTTGTCTCTCATCATGTTGACACTTTCCTCTATAATTTCAAGCATATTAACCACATTTTCTGCAACTGTGTAGGTATAGTTGACTTTGGCCTTCCCATTCTTGGGTTTAGAGGTTTCCCCCTTTTCATATTTGGGAAAAGGCTCCTTGAATTCCTTATGGTCTACATTGGTATTCAACCCATCAATCTAAAGTTTGCCACTCTCAATAAGATCCTGAATAAGGTGCTTAAGTTTCCAGCAATGTTCGATGTCATGTCCAATGCCATTGTGGAATTTGTAGAAAGCTTTTTTATTCCACTAATGCGGCTTAACATTAGGTATATAGAATTATTTTGGATCTTGTAGTTGTGAAAGGTTATTGGCAATAAGCATCTTGAAAACATCCTCATAGGAGTCACCTAGTTTAGAAAATTGTCGCCTCTCCTTCTTAGGCTTATCCTGATACTTTGGTTTATGCTCTTGCTGGTTGGAGGATGTGTTTAGCTTCATAGCTTGGACTACACTAGACAAATGGAGGACTCCTTGATCCTTAGGTTGGGAAGAGTCCACAACTCCATCGTTGACTACTTGTTTATTCTTGTTCTAGTGTGAGTGCTTGCCTTTGTCCTTATTAGAGTTGTTAGTATTCCGACCATTGTTGTTATTGCTATGTTTGGTCAAAATGCCTTGCTCTTTCAAGACATCCTCAATTCAACATGTGGGTTCGACCATAGTGTCAAAGGAATCAAAGACCATCTTCCAAACCTCATACCGCATTTCAGGCACCAAATTGCTAACAATGATATCAATCCTTTCATTCTCAGGAATAGTCCTAGAATAGCGAGAGCACAATCATCTCCACCTTTGTAAGAAGGTAACAAAGGATTCCCCTTAGTTCTGGTTCAAATTGCACAAGTCTAACATAGTGACTGATCTTGACAAGTTGTATGCAAAATGTTGAACAAATCTGTGGACAAGTTTATTGAAAGTTTTGATGGGAGGGGTTATGTTGGTAAACCACTCCATGGCTTGGCCCTTGAGACTCCCTGGAAATAATCTCATCAGATAGGAGTCATCTTGGTGAAACTCAAAACTCATGATGTAGAACTGACACACATGATCATGTGGGTCACCATTGCCGTCATACTTGTCATACTAGGGTATTTCAACTTTTCTAGGAAAATCCTTCATACTGACACTTTTGTTGAAAGGATTGGGACAAATAGAGTCAAGTGAAAAATAAATTTTAGGTGCCAGCACCTTTTCCATCATACGCTTGAGTTTTTTGATCTCCTCTTCTTGAGAGGGTCCTTGTTTCTTGATTCTTCTATCCACATCAAAGTTGTAAGGGACTCTAGCACCCTTGTTGATCAAGCTCTCTAGGAACCTATCCTTGTTTTGATCAAGATACTTCTCCACATATTGTTGGAATAGTGGCTCTTGTTGCATTATCATAAAATCTTGATCATGAAAACATGCACTACTTCCTCCATGTTGAGAGCCATGATGAGCTCATTGGGAGGGTTGTCTCAAGTTCCTAGGAGGTGTTTGTCTCCTATGTTGTGAAATCCTCCTTCCTATAGGACTAGGAGATCTTGAAGGGGTCCTTGAAAACCTTTTTCTTCTTCAGGTTCTTGAGGAAGTAGATGGTGGAGAGTTGTTTCCACTGTTGGTACCCCTATTGTTGAATTGGTCATTGAGTTGTTGGGCTAAAAGCCTATCTTCTTCTTCTTGGAATGTTTTTCTTTTCAACTCTAACAAGGCTTGTTGCTCCACCTCTAGGATTCGAAACCTTTCTTATTTAGCGGCTTGTTCGTCCAAAAAGGCTTTCTTTTCATGCTCAATCCTTTTAAGCCTTTCATTTGCATACCTTGAGGTTGTTTTAAGTAGAGAGTTGGGCCTTGAATGTTTGAACAAGTCGTTATTAAATGTTGTGTTCACATGAGCATCACCAGATTCATTATTTTGGTCTTCATGTTGTGACCATGTGCTCATCCATAATGTCTTTCAGCTCTTTGATGGGCGTCTAAATATCTTGAGTTGATAGGGGGTGATTCTAGTTGATTGTCATCACCAAATAGCATGTTAGCCCTATGTCTTTGGAAAATGTCATCAAGATTTTGATCCATCGCTTCTCTGTCCTTTCTAGTCATGGTGTAACTCATGTCCATATCTGATTGAGAAGGTGCTAAAGAGGTACTCAACTCACTAGGATTTCCCTTTTGGTCAAACCATGTTTCTGCCTCGCTCCTAGGTGATTGATCAAAGATGGGTTCATTTCCCTTTCTCTTTTGATGAGTTTGGACTAAGGGTAACTGATCAAAGACAACTTGAGGTCATTTTCCTTGACTAACTAGGTATCTTGTCATAATCGACATGAAAGAAAGAGACCCTTGGTGATAAGATGACCTTACGAAATGTCAATACCAAACTAGGATAGTAAAAGTGTTCAATTGTCCAAAAAGAGATGGTGAGATAGAAAGCTGCAAAAGGTGTAAACCAACACACTACCACAAAGGTGTATAATAAAAGGATAAGTATCCTAACACATATGAACCAGGAGGATGGATTTAACCAAATATATAATTGAAATTGAAATTGAATTTTTATGGAAGTGGATTTGGACAAAAGACTACTGAAACTCTCCAAGTGTGTTACCAAAGAATCTAAAGGTGTACCTTTTCAACAAGGATGATTCCTAACTTATCAATTCCAAGCAAGATTACTTTGTAAAATCAAAGGATACTAATTCAAGGGGTCTAAACATAGGAACCCAAGGTACAAATAGGTTTCCAGTGGCAGAATAAGTTACCTAATAAAATATGGTTGACCAAAGAAAGACTAAAAATGGCATAAATCAAACAAACAACAAAAAGACTATGTGCGATAGTTTCCAGGAAAACAGTACAATACAATCTGACCAGGCAATATTTTGCACAAGTAGTGCGACAGTTTCCAGGCAGCCTGTGTGATAAAATCCAGGCAAGCAGTGTGATAGTTTTGCAGCAACGAACTATCGCACAATAAATCTCAGTACAGTGTGCAATGAAGTTTTAGGATCGTACGACTCTTGACCAGTAAATGTTAAAAATCTCAGTTTTAAAGGCAATTTGGTCAAAGTTTCAGTCTGAAGGTTGGATTTTTTTATTTCAAGCATAGTACTAGCAATAATCAGACAAGTTTGCAAATAGTAGGTGATCAAACATGTCATAAAACACTTGCACAAGGGCAAAAGCAACCTTGCCAAGATAAGCAATTGTGATATCAAAGAAATAAAATCCTATGAATGCTACCATGATGTTTGATGTTTGAGAACATTTACATAGGTAGATCACAGTGAGAACACTTCAAGCACTTACTAGCCTAAAAAGACAATGGCTCAATACTTAACAACTTGGCCCACACTTGATGCTCCATTGCCTCACACAAAGTGGTTACCCACAATAGATATTGGCTTTGTCGTGGAAGTGCCAATGACACAACCAAAGGAACACAGATGGTGAGTAATCTTGGGGTGATCCAAGTTAGTCCACTAGGATCAATCCTTGCACCAAGAAGCTAAGCAGCAAAATAGGGTGGCTTCTATCTATGGTTCTTAGTAAGGGCTTCTGTTTGTAATACCCCTCTTGCTCCCCAAAGGGACTCCTTACCTTGCGGAAAGTAACGGACCTCGCGGCCACAAGAGTACCTTAAGAATTCTTGCTCAACATTTTCCTCATGGTCACAATCCCACAAGTACTCACATCAAGCGAAGACAAGTACTACGTCTACCAAGGTTTTGTGTCCTTGATAGCCTTGAGTTTATAGTGGGTTGGAATAGTCGAAAAAAATCTTTTCCCCACTTGGGTCATTCCTCTTGATTTCTCAAGAGCAGGCCCGCTAAAGAATTCTAAAACTAAACAAAGAGTGGATCAACCTTTGAGTTTCAAGATTTATCTTTCACCTCAAGGGTGAAGAGCATATTCTCCTAGCTCAAAAATTTCTCCCAAACACACCAAGAAAAATTTCAATTACCCTCTTTCTTTCAAAATCCAAAGATAGGTCAAGATTTCTATTTCACCACAAGGGTGAAGAGCATACTCTCCTACCACCAAAAGATTCCTACAACAAGATATTAAGTTCCTATGAAAAGAAACAACTTAGTATATGCCACACTCAAAATGAAAGCAATTAAACAAGCACTTGATTGGTTTTTATGCTTTGGGCAGCCCTGCAAGAAAGGATTAGTAGCCCTTGTCCATTTGGAGCTTTGACATGCATTCTTTTAAGAAAATATTTCAAGCAATGAGAGCACCTAAAAGCACAACTTGTTAGCCCTACAAAGGTTAGCACATCAAAACCAAATAAAATCTGCAAATCAAACTCTGTTCTACCATAGCAAATCAAAAATCCAAAGAAAATAAATGAGATCTTGCAAAGAAATATTCCAAAATCACTCACTGTCAGGCCTAGGTGATAGTTCTATCAAAGAAAGAATCATACAATACTTCTTAGTATACTACTACGATACTTTATCTTCGTGTGATAGTTTGTGATACTTGCATGCGACAGAGAATAATATGACAGCGCAACAGAATCTACAAGAGCACGCGATACTTTAACTGGTAAAGTATCACACTGGTATACAAGAAACTATCGTACGACACTGGAAGACTGTCGCACAATAATTCTATCAGAAAAACAAAGAGTCGAAATAGCAAGCTAAAATGATGACAAAAATTTGACAGAAATGCATAAAAAGAAGGACAAAACAAGAGTGTTATGCTCCATAGTGGGTGCCAAAAATGTACACACTAAATCATGCACTTCTCTAATTCATTACTTCCAAGAGAATCCATCAATGGGAAACCTTGAGAAAATGACCTAGAGCTCCCTAGGCATGGAGTCTACAAGGATGTTGATGGTGCTCTCAGCTAGAGATATTGAAGCATACAACCTTGCTAGTAAACCACACAATGGGAGATTCAAAGAGACAAGGACAAGAATGCCAATATCTTCAAGAATCAATAATGGAAATGCAATGCAACTATGCTAAGAATGAAGATGCAAGCTAAGCTATGAAAAGAAAGTATTACAAATCCTTGCTAATTAAGCTATGTGAGTTAATCTAGAGCATAAAGGAAACTAAGCTAGAAAGCATAAACATGAAGCTATGATGCAAGAATGAAAACTAAATGCATGAAGATCTCCAAAGCTCCAAAGTCTCCAAGAAATCCTGCAACATAAGATTAGTATTCAAAGTTGGGATCCTAGAATGAGAAAAGAGCTCTACTTTTAAAGGAATTGAAAAGGAATGGACCATGGAGATTAAGAGGAAAAAGATTTAATCAAGGGTGGAGCTTGAAAGAGGAGCAACCCATGTGCACAAATATCCTCCAATGAGAAAATAAGAGTTGACTTTTGTGTCCATATGAGATAAAAAGACATTTTCTTATTTTTATAAAATAAGAATAATGCTTTATTTGTGCAACTTAGGATAAGAGGAAAAGTGGGGACTTTTTATTTAATAAAAGGGGAGGAAATTCTTTTTAAATAAATAAAAACTTAGGATAAAATGGTTAGCCCATAGAATAAAATTGAATAAATCATAAAAATAGGATTTGATCAAGGAAATTGATATAATTGAAAAATGTTGATTTTTAAAAATATTGATTTAGGGATTTGATAAATTGCTGAATGGGGGCCCAAAGTCTAGGTGACCATTTTAGGGTGCATACAACTTCAAATATGTTTCCTCTATTCCCCTAAATCTTTCTTAAATTCAAGGTTTGCCCTTATTTCTAAGTGTGATCCTCTCTTTTTCATCCAATCCCATAATTTATTTTCTCACCTAGGCCCTGTATCCTTATTTTTGGCCTTCGTGATCTTCTTTGACCTCAAATTGAGCTAATTCCTCTATTCTTGCATATTTCCTATATTCATGTCACCTAGATTAAATTTGGGATCATTCTTCAAGGTACATGTTTCCATTGGCAACATGTCCCTGAGGAATGGGCCCCTAATTTTGCCTGAAGGTCCATGTCAGGGTTTTGGTAGGAAAATTGTCTTTGTGGTCAACCTTCTTAATTTTTAACCCCTGAAATGATGTAAGATGTATATAAACACCCTATCTCTCCTCATTTTGGAATCCATGATCTATTGTCAAGTGCATCCATTATTCATTATTGTGATCAAGATATCAAGTGTAAGGAAGAAAATCAAGAAGTCAAGAGCCATCAAGTTCAAGCATTCAAACATTCATCCTTCTCAAGCATTCAAGGCATTTTCTTCCATAGATCTAGCTTCTTTTGCCATTAGAGGCCAAGAAAAAGTATTTTCTATCAAGGAGATCCATATCCACCTACTTTCATAAATTATTCTCTCTCTTCTCCTTAATCAAACATTATGGTGAATTATAACATCTATTCCATAAGGTTTTATCTTTTGGCTTTTTTTAATTTAGTCGAAGCTATTTTATTTACATATTCGATCACATTTAAAGAAGTATTTGCATCTACAAGGTATGATATTCTTCATTTTATATATCTAGCCTCTTCTACATGACATCAAACTTTCCTTTACTTTATTTCATTTCAAGGTTGACTCCTAAACAAGGTTGTATTCAACCTTCTTCCCCATTTTTTTTTGTGCAAAAGCATGTTATAGAGGCGTTAGACAAGATTTTGGTAGATCGAGAATAACCAGATGATCTTTGAAAAAATTCAAATGAAAACACTAGGGACAAGTCGCCATTCCCATCATGTCGCCATAGTCATCATGTTCCTGACATTTTGATCTCAAATTCAACCACGGGTCAAATCTATCTCTTAGTTTTTGTTTATGTACATTTCAGCTCACTATCTATCAAAATTGGTTTATTTTTTACTGTTTTTCAGTAACTTGTCTATTTAACCATTTATATTACTACATTTCATCATTTCTATTTTCATAATAACATATTTAGTGAAGGATCATTGTCCCCATTTAGTGCTTGAGTCGCCTCTTGAGCCTATTGGAGGCATCTTCCTTTTGAATGTGCAATTGTGAAAATGAGAGGTAAACTACCCATTTTTCATTGATTCCCTTTTCATAGAGTACAAAACTAAGCTAAATGGATGCAAAAATGAGTGCAAAAGAGTTAAATGAGCTATGAATTCTAAAGACAAATTGGCATTATGTAATTACTATGCGTGAAAGTGGATGATTTGTGAAGGAAAATGGAGGGATTAAATATGATTTTGGTGCAAGGTGAGGGGCCTCTAAAATGCAACACTTATCATCATAAATGACAAGGGGCATTCAAGATTGTGACAAGTGTGTTAATGTTTGTAGCTTCGGTCAGATTATTCTAACCTTAAGCATTTGATATCTCCTTCTTTAGATAAAATAAGAATTATATATTATATACATTATCATTATACATTTTATGATCTTATCAACTGGAGAATTTATTATGATTCATTCTATAATTATTATTTTTTGATAACCATGATAGTTATAATTGATAACTATCATAGTTATCATTATTGATAACTAATATGAGTAAAAGTAATATCAATGTTATAGTTGATATTGTTATCAAATTTAATTGTTAATAAAGTTGATAACAATACAAACATAACATTATTGATTTGATTATCAAAAGTCTATTATGGTATCTACCAAGTCAAGATATTACTTTATGTTGATTATGGTATCAACTATGAATCTGAATTATAATATTGATTAATCATTATTGATAATGATATCACTGTGGTTATCATTATCAATAATAATAATCATATTTATATGATCATCAAAATACTTATGTCGACTTCATTCTTATCAATGTAACAAACTTATCATTGTTAATAAGGATACTGTCGACATATGTCGACAATATCATTATTAAAAATGATTATGTTAAACATATGTTTGGACAACAAATAGAATGAAGGATGATATGTATCGACTAGTATAATGTTCAATATGAAGACTGACATTAACAAGTCGATAATGAGGATTGAATTTGATAAACAATAACATGTCGATAATGCAATTTGCTAAGTTGGCAAACTTTGATAATAAGAATGTCTCACGAAGAGACATCACTCTTCGTGAGACACATAGTCTCACAAAGAGGTATGTCCCTTCGTGAGACATCCTTGAAGAATATACATATTACATCAAATTCATTTGATGAAATTGATTATTAATAGCAATACAATTCAACCTTATTTATTTATATATATATATATATATATATATATATATATATATATATATATATATATATATATATATATATATATATATATATATATATAAAGTCCTTTATACACATTAGTTAATAAGAATATTATTTATATAATATTGATATTGATATATATCAAATAAGTTATTTGATATAATATCAATTTGGAGATCAATATATATAAATATAATATTGTAAGAAGAAATTATCAAGATATACTTATATCTATCTAAGATTAGATAAAATTCTATTGTGAATCTATCTAATATATAGACATAAAATTTTAAAGAATTACATACCCTCAATCTAATCTAACAACAAAGTGGAGGGGATGCTAGATGTCCATTTTGGAGGTACTCCGTCAAAGAATGGAAGTTATTTTCCTATTTAATAAAATAGAAATTTGCACATATTTGGAGGAGGTTAGGATAAGATTGGTTGGAGGGAGGTTTGAATGGATAAGGTTGGTTTGAACCTTGGGTTGGTTAGATGGTTAGTTAGTGGGTTAAGGGTTAGCTGGGGGTTAAGAGGATAGGGTTGGTTAGGACTTTAGGGTTATTTGATGGGTTAGATTGGAGGGCTTGGTTAAAGTGAGGTTAAAGTCAGGAGACATGTAACAAATTGAATTAATTAATTTAATTAATTCATTTTTGGAGCATGGAGGAAGAGGATGAAATGAATTAAATAAAACAAATAATTAAATTTGTTTATTTAATAGAAGAATAAGGGAGGGTTTAATTAATTAAATGAGTTATGGTTTCCCAATGATTAATTAATAAAATAGGACAACTTAATTAATTAGATTAATTTAGCTAGGGGATAACATCAATTAATTAAATAATATGTAATTATTTAATTAGTAAATGTAACTAGGCTAACTAAATTTAATTAATGTAATTAATCAAATTTAGGTATCTACAGATGGATATATGGGTCTAGGAATGATCTAAATGACATTTGTAGTGTCTCAGATCCAATTTATATCCTACCAACAACTTTCTTCCACATTCTCTTACATCATCTTGTCACTCTCATAGTCATTTTTTTGAAACCAATGAGGGTGATTTTGTGCCAAATAAGAACTACCAACTTGTTGGGTTTAAATTTCCATAGATTATGACACTCATAGAGGATATTTTATTAGAGAATAATTATGGATCCCTTTACAATCTTGATAGTGATTACACTCTTCTTGATTCTAATCTTCTCTAAATTTTATTTCATAAAATATTCAGGGCTTCATTTACTCCTAGATAAAATAGATAATGTGAGATGTTAAATAAAGATTTCCAAAACTCAATGTTTTTGTTTTCAAGAAATAGAAATTGTAGTTTTTTTTTGTTTTTTTATTGTTTGTCATGTCATGTGGCCAAAAAGTCACTTTTTACATAGTGATCATGGGCTATGCCACAGAGGAGTTCCATTTTTATACCTCCTAGGTGATAGAAACACATAGTGGATCATGGATGTGATCCTACTAGTTGTGATTTATTATTCCTTGCTTATATTAATAACTACTCCTTTGGGGTTGTTAATGTTTATCATTTCTAATGAAAATCTCTTCTAAGGTAATATAGTGTGAAGTCTCTTCCCTCTGCTTCTTAAATCATGTGTGGGGACTTCAATATAGTTGAGTTGGCTTATAATAAATGTGGTGATTTTTCTATGAGATGGATAGTTGGTGAAAGGGGGGCTTGGTATTACATGCACAATTGGGTCTTTTTGCTCTAGATGTTATCTATTATAGTTTTTAATGCCCATGGTATATGTGAGTAATTTGTAGACTAGAATGAAGAAAATTCTAAAACATCTTGATTGGGTCACATTGTCTAGCCAACCTATCTTGTCCTTTGCCAAGAATTTGTAACTAATATTAGAGCCTTTTATAGAAATATCATTTTAGAGTATTTTTCTAGTTTGGTTTTAGATTAACACCATGGATTTTTACTTAATGTAAAACAAAATTATTTTCTCAAATGGTATGTTGTCGATTTAGGTCCAAGATAATAAAGGTTCTTTAGAGGCTTCCCACTTATAAAATCTTATAGAGTAGTGGGCTAATATACCATGAATTATTGCTCATGTCACCTTCTCCTAAAAATATGATGCTTTTTCTTAGGTGTGGTGCATTAGTGGAAAGCTTCAGAGTCACATACGATTGTTGAATGCAGATTTGGGGTTGGCTTCCTGTCACTTTTCTTTCCCCATTTATGTGGTTCTATGTGCTATCCTCGGTGTTTAGGATTGGAATGACTTTTTTTTGGTTGGGTTCTCTACCATGGTGGTTGTCACTGTAATACCCCAAAAATGGGCTATAAGTTCATTAATCTCCTACATCTTCAATTCGAATGAAATCGACATCAAAGTCCTAATCTAAGGCACATCTAAACATCATCGAATCATAATTGATTATCTTAAATTCTACATCGGGGAATATTCCTAGTAATATTCCTAATCATCATAATTATCTTTAATTTTATAATTATTTGGCAATAAATCACATTTATCCTAAAATTTGATTAATTAAATATTTTGCATATTTAATTAATTAGATTTAATATTTGCCACTTAATTGTTTAATTAAATTTAATTATATCTATTATTAATTGTATTATTTAATTTTGACAATAAATTAAAATTCCTATGAATAATTGATTAAATTCTTATTTAATTAATTAAAGCATGTTGTCATTATTTAATAATATAATTTTTAATAAAAGTTTGGTAAAATAGTTAATTAACTCATAAATTAATTATTTTATTTCAAAAAGCAGTTAAGTTGAGAATAAATCACTTTATTTATTTATTAAATCATAATTATCCATGTGCACATTCAAGGACCAGTTAAACTCAAAATTGGAAAATCAATGCAAGTTGTTAGCTTTTTGAAACTCAACATCTTTTCGAGTTTTAAAGTTGATCTAAACTTCTAATTCAAGTTGAACTGTGCTTTTGCATGATTTTTGTGACTTAATTATCTTTATTTAAAAATAACTCAAAAATCAAGTTGAGTTATTTGAGTGATTTATGGCTTTTTCTCATGCACCTCCAAAGCCTTGGATTTCTATAAAAACAAGGCTCAGCTCTTCATAATTCATCCACACATTTTTGCACAATCACGCTGGAGAATTGGAGGCTGAGGAATCAACTTGCGAATTCAAAGCTTTGTGAGATCAATTTCAATTGCATAGTTTTTATATCTTAGCATAGAATTTCATAGTTTTCATATCATTGTTAGAATCTTCATTGTTAGATCATTTAGCATTCATTTCATATCAGTTTTCAATAGCATTCATAGCATATCAGTTTATCATTCTTATTGAATAGAAAATATCAAAAATATAGATTAATTGCATTCAATTCATATCTAGATCAATTGCATTCAAATCCTTCATTTAGGTGTCGTCTAGGTCACTGATCTCGATAACAATCTGAGAACATCAATCTCGCACCTACTAGAAGGTAGTAAATCACTTGGTTAGATAGTTTTCAATTTTGCACGATTTCGATTATAGCTAACCTCTAATGTTTTACTGAAGTATTGTGTCTACAGATCAGGTACAATTTTCACACACATTTCTGGCGCCCACCGTGGGGCCTTGAGCCTCATTCTCTTCATTTTTATCTAATTTTATATATTTTTGGCGTCACTTTTTCATCATTTTTGTGCAAACAGGAAAAATGCCGCTTACGAGCAATCTAACGCCGCTTACGAGAAATTTGATCATGCCTACAAGCAATCTGTTCACGCCTATGAGCAATTTGTTCATGCTTACAAGCATTCTGCTCACGCCTACAAGCATTCTGCTCATGCATGTGACAGTTTCAGTCACGCATTGACAGTTTCAGTCATGCATCTGCCAGTTTCAGTCACGCATCTGACAGTTTCAATCACGCATCTGCCATTTTCAGTCACGCATCTGCCAGTTTCAGTCACGCCTATCAGTATTTAAATCACGCCTGTGAGTATTTAAATTACGCTTGGGCACATTTCAGTCATGCCTATCAGTATTTAAATCATGCCTGTGAGTATTTAAATCACGTCTGGGCACATTTCAGTCACGCCTATCAATATTTAAATCACGCCTATGAATATTTAAATCACGCCTGGGCACATTTCAGTCACGCCTGTGCTCATTTCAATCACGCTTATGCCTATTTTGATCATGCCAGCTTTCTATTTTCTGATTTGTTTTTTTTGAAAATTTTGGCATTTTCAGAATCCGTGCCACTCTAGAAAATTGGCACCCATTTTTTTTGTGAAATTTTCACATATGGTATTGAAAGTTTAAGTGTCATATATCATTGGAAAGCTCTTTCCAAGCCAAATCCAAGCATGTTGGTTTCATTTTCAAATTTTGCCATTTGATCATAGAATTTGCATATTTGTACTTTTAGATTATTGATTTCTAACGCTTACAGTTTGCTGTTGATTTGTATTGGTTTTGTACTTTCGGACGTGTGCTAAATTCTGGATTGCAGAGTGTTGGATCTAAGGTATTCTTCTCAAGCTAATAATATTTCAATTTGGATCCTAAAACAAATCTCTTATGTGTCTGGCTTGTGTGCATCTTTTCATGCTTTGATCTATTTCTACACACTTGCATAATTGATACTAGGTTGTGACCCCTTAAGGATTCAGTAAGTAGTCTTAGATACTTGTAGATACTTGTGATTGATCTTGATTGCTATCTTGGGTTATTGGACTCGCTAATCCGCCGGCCCCTCATTTCCGCCCCGTGGTTGCAATCTCAGCGCCATAAAAGGGAGGGGTCAACAGGACAGAAGCGTTAAGTGTTCCACTTGGCAGCCCTTTTGTGCTTTTAGGAACTCACTTATTTTCTAAGTTGGGGACTCATTTTTAGCTTGTGTGAGGTGTTAAGTGTTCCACCTTGTGGACTCATCTCATATTTGCTTTAAGCGTTAAGTGTTCCTCTTTCTACTTTTTGGATGCTTTTGGTAGATTTGCTTTCGGGAATATATCTATGCTTACATAGTAATTAGGCCCTATGAACACTATTCGTGATTCTTGAGAGATTGGATTCCTAGCAAAATCTTTCTTGACGATAGAATCCTTGTAGGTAGGGAGGATACTTAGTGCGTTTCACATTCAACTTGGTTAGTGCGTCTTCTCTTATTGATCGACACATTCTCTCTCCGGAGAGGTTGATTGATCATGTGGGGTTGATATCACGAGCTTTGGTGAATCAAAATTGGTTAGTGCATCTTCTCTTATTGATTGATACATTCTCTCCCCGGAGAGGTTGATAGATCACGTGGAGTTGATATCACAGACCTTGGTGGAACAAAACTTTGTCTTAGCGTGTCGGATTAATCTGCTTGCTTTGTTTGGGTTAAAAGTGAAGAGGTGTCAAAACCTTGAATCTGGAGCCAAGTCCCCTTGTGGTATAAATCTGTGAGTCACCTTTAGAGAGGGTTAACCGTAGCGGACAATCCCTTCACAGGGCAAACTGCGTTGACAGAACCTCAAGCGGTAATAGTCATTTTTGCCATGGTAGTGATAGCCGCTATATAAATGTCCTTATGGAAGAAATCTCCACGGGTATGGTTCATTGTTGGGTTGTCAGATCTCCCTAGCAGCTCTTGAAGATTAAGTTCTCAGACTGTGTCAAAACCCTAGTGCGTCGGGATTGGAGTTCACCCCTTTGAATCATAAAAATTGCAGAGTCAAACCATTACTAAAAACCCTAGAGAGGCCAATTTTTCATTCTCAGGTATATGTGTGTTATTGCAAAATTTTTCAGAACATACACAATTAGTACTCTCAGGGATTAGGACAATTTGGTCACTTGATTGTTCATGCGCAAGGTTGCTTTTGCCCTTGTTCATTGTTTTCAGATGTGCTTGGAATCACTTGCTTGTTGTTTTGCGTGCTTGTTTATCTACTTGGCTATTAAAAAAGATCAAATCTGGTATAACCTTCAAAATCTAGACAGTACAATTTGCAAACAATCCAAAACTGAAGACCTTAAATTTTGCAAAAATTGACGTAAAATCTTTCTGGAGTCAAAAGTCATTTCAAGAAGTCAAAAGTCGTACGAGTTTTGTCAAGTGTCATTTCAGTATTGCCCATCTGTCGTACGATTGAGAACCCAGTGTCGTACGAGTTTTCAAACCAGCAAATTCAAGAAAGTCAAAACCCTATTAGCAACTATCGTACGAGTTTTTTCAACTATCATTTCATTGCTACCCAACTATCGTATGAGTTTAGCAACTATCATTTCATAGACTACCCAGTGTCGTACGAGTCTGCAGAGTGTCGTTTGGAAAAATTTGAGAGAGTTGTCAAAAATTGTCAAATTGCAAGATATCCAATGTTTCCAGCTTAGTTTCAGAATCTGTCAAAAATATCATTGTGTCAAGAACAAATTAGTAGCTATTGAAAATCAGTACACATGTCTCAAAGAATCAGTACACATGAGGAAGAAATTCTGACCGCCACTATGATGAAGCAGCTGCAAGCTATGCAAGTCCAGCTTGACAAACTTGAGAAAGAAAAGGAACCTCTATACTCTTTTCCATTTGATAGAGACTTGTACATGTCGCCATGCCCCCAGAAAAAATTTGAGCAATATGATACCTCTTCCAGGGAGAGTGACACATCTAGCTTTGGAGACTATGATGACTATGACGACAAACAATGTAATGATACCTATGACACCTCTGTTCCTAAGAGTCCTCCTCATCGTTCATTCCTGCTTACTACAAATGGGCCATGACATTGGATAGATCGTGATGGTGATCCATATGATTCTGATTTTGAAAGAGATTTTGATGGCTTTTGTGGACAATACCTTGATGATGATCCATCTACTACTGCTGAGGACTATAAAATACATCATGCTAGCTTGAAATGTCAATACTGTAAGGATCTCTCCTCTAAGAACTCTTAGGCTGAAAATAAAGATTACACTCTCAAGCAAGATCATGTTAATGTTGGACCTTTGTCTTGTGATGGTTCCCTTCCATCCCCTACTTCCTCCAATACTCGTACATTTGCTAAAGCTTCCAAGTCTTTCAAATCTTTCACAGAACCTTCATTCGACACAAGCCCTGATACTTTTCATGTGGTTCCCTATAGTTATCCTCCAAGGCTACCTCTTAAAGAAACTCAAGCTATCCTTCACTTGGCTGCAAATGCTTTCAATGATGATAAACCTAAAGAGCCTAAGCCTTCATATGCTATAAT
Source organism: Chamaecyparis obtusa (assembly GCA_027943335.1). Taxonomy (NCBI): domain Eukaryota; kingdom Viridiplantae; phylum Streptophyta; class Pinopsida; order Cupressales; family Cupressaceae; genus Chamaecyparis; species Chamaecyparis obtusa. The sequence continues at coordinate 812,293 of BSBK01002843.1, forward strand.
CCCTACTTCAACTAGTCCTCCACCATCTCTTCCAAAATCTTCCATACAATCCCAACATGCTTCATTGTCCTTAGAAGTGGCTCCATGTCAAGAGGATTCCAAAAATGATGAAGAAAAGAACATAAAGAAAGATCAAGATCAAGAATCCTCCATTTCATCCACTCCTTTTCCCGATGTCTCTTATCCGCTTCATGGTTCTTTTGATCCTATACACCCTTTTTCATGCATTCCACCATGTCTTAAGTCTTCTCCTAAGCAAGATCAAGCTACTACTCACACTGTTGAGCTTATTGACAATCAAAATGACCTTACTACACTTGCACTTTCCAAAGATGATACTTCCATTAAGGTTGGTAAAAATAGTGTTGTTACTTCCAATGTTAGGCCTATTGAAAATCAAGAGACAAATTATGCGCTGGTGCTATCCAAAGATCCTTGTCAAGATCAAAGTCTTCCATCTTCTTATTCTACAACTCCATGTTCACTTCCACTTTCTACTCTTCCTAAGTCTTTGCAAGCTTTGAACAATCCTATCAAAGAAGGTGCTCATATTCAAGATGTCCATGATTCTATTGAAGATCCTAATGCTCACTCTAAAGATGCTGATATCCTTGGTTGTCATATAGATGCTGATGAACTTATTGATTATCCTTTTGCATCTTCCACTTCCATCATTGGACCTCTTCCACCACTACAAAGATCTTCACGCCTTCCTTCCATCTTGGATCCTTATGTCCCTTCACTTTCCCCTCCTAACTCTCCTGATTCCCCATCCATCTTGGGTCCTTACATACCTCCATCTCCCATCTTTCCTCAAGATCAACATAGATGCATACCCTTGAATCCTTTTCATCCACCCACCCATCTAAACCAATCATATCCTCCCTCTTCCACAAATCCCAAGTCTTTTGGAAGTAACTTGAATGTTCAATACAAGAAAAAGAAGCAATGTAAGAATCCATCAAAAAAAGAAGATCACCATGTCTCCTCTAATCGACACAGAGGCATAAAGTCAAAAGAGATATCTAAGAAAAAAACTACAAGACAAGTATGGGTTCCAAAATCCATCATTGAAGATATTCTCTCTAGATCATCAAAAGGAAATAAAAAGCCTACGGCTATATGGATTCCAAAGTCTCTCTTGAAAGAGTCTGGTGTTGAGAAAAAAGTGAAATTGACATTCAAGCTTCCAAAGGCTTCCACTTCATCTCCCTCCAAAAATAGTCTTCCATTTCATGTGCCTAAACCACAACCTCTGCTATCCATTCGCCATATTCCTTCACGTATTCCTTCATTCACGATTCCGCCATTCTCTCACCACCCTTCAAGGTATGTGTTGATGTTGAGCTTGCCTTCCTTTCCATCTACCCTTTCACAATCCTTCCATGCATTATCCTTCTACCTCCTATCCTTTTTCCTCACTTGCCTATTCCTCCTATCTTCCAACCTCACTCGCTTTACATAAAACTTTATCCTCCATTTTTCTCTTCCATCTCCCTTTCCCCTATCAGCATCTTTGAGCATATCATTTTGAATCCTTAGAATATCATGGTTTATCCTTTCAAGGAGCATTATCTAGCAAGCTTGCCTTCTATAAAAATAAAAAATAAAAAAATAAAATAAAATTGAAAATGTGCCTTGGTGAAAACCTGGAAACAGGCACCTTGGTAGCAAAAGTAAAGAGAAATAAATTTGTCCTATGGTGAAAACCACTTCCTTGTGGCACCTTGGATAAGTACCATGATGAAAACCTGGTAATCAGGCATCATGCGTAGTTCTTCTACATATTTTATCCATTCCATCTTCTCTTTTTGATCTTGACAATGTTGATCTATACATGAATATTTAGCTATTTTGTGATCTATCTTACGGTGATCTTGCTTTCATTCCTTCCATGTTTAGCCTTCATATCCATCTTCCTCCATTCATTTTCGCCTATCGCTATCCTTTTCCCCTTTGGTCTTGATCTAATAAAAAAAGAAAGAAAGAGTAAAACACAGTGCTATGAAGCCTCTTAACATGTCTACTATTTTGGACTGCATCCTTTCTTGCTCTTGCATCACGCTTTTGTGACTTATCCTATGCTAGCCTTTCATTACTTGTCTAAATGCGCTTTACATGACAATTTTTCCCTAGCTTGGGTATTCTTGAGGATTTTTCCCTTGAGGATTTCTTCCCTTCATTATCCTTTATTCTCTTGTCTTCCATCTCTTCCACTAGCTTGCCAATCCCTCTTGTTCTCCACCTTGCTAGACATTGGGACTGCACGATATGATCTTGCTTGGGAGTTTGCAATAGAAAAATATGCTATCAAGTATACCTAGTATCAGAACCAGTATCAGAACAATTATCAGAATCATTATCAGAATCAGTATTAAAACCAGTATCAGAACAATTATCATAATCAGTATCAGAATCAGTATCAGAATTAGTATCAGAACTAGTATCAGAACAATTATCAGAATCAGTATCAGAACCGGTATCAGCACAAGTATCAGAAAAAGCATCTCATGATTAATCCATCTTTATGGGCCTATAGAACAAATATCAAAACACCTACAGGGGCTACACCTTTTGCTTTAGTTTATGGGTTTGAAGCAGTACTACCTATTGAGGTCAAAATCCCATCACTAAGAATTAGAATGCATGGTCTCGTAACTGATGATGACTATAGAGCGTCTAGGTTACAAGAACTGGAACTACTAGATGAGCGCAGACAAGCAGCGTATGATCATCTTAGAGTATATCAAAAGAGAATATCTAGAGGCTACAACAAGACAGTCAAACACAAAAAAATTTAGGTTGGTGATCTAGTCTTGAGAGAAAATCCTAAAAATCAATCCCATCGAGAATGCAAGGGGAAGTTCAAACCCAATTGGCTGGGTCCCTTTGTAATCACTGCTACTTTTGGCTCTGGTGCCTATCAGCTCTCAACGACTGAAGGAGAACAGCTCTGAGAACCAATCAACATTCTCCATCTGAAGAAATTCTACGCCTAAAGCATTCAGTGCTTGGTAAATGTCCTGAAAAAATCTTAAAAATCAGAAAAAGTCCTAAAAAAATGAACATCTTGGTGAAAACCTAGCAATAGGCGCCTTGATGATTCACAAAAAAATCAAAAAAATATCAAAATTCACAAAAAAAATCAAAAAATGCAAAAATGAAAAAAAAATTGAAAAAATGAAAAATACAAAAAAAAATTTTAAAAAAAAAGAAAAAGTGCCTTGGTGAAAACTTGGAAATAGCCGCCTTGGTAGCAAAAATAGAATCTCTGCCAAGATGGTGAAAACCCGGCAAACGGGCGCCACTTGTTCCAAAATGCTCCATCTATCAGCACAATCTTGGTCTTTCCCAGCTTTCAGTCTTGTTTTAGTTTGTACATATCTCCCGGTTTGTTTCTACATATCCTAGTTTCAATAAGTCAGTCTGTACACCAATCAGCTCAAGCGTCTGTATCCTATCAATGTTCAAATTTGGGGGCAATCAATGTCATATCCTATGGTCTCCCATGTATCTTAGACATTTCCTATCCAGTCAGAGTCCTTTGAAGCTTCCAGTTGAGTCAGTCTATCTGTCTCGTCTCCAGAAAGGATTTTGCATCTACAACAATCAAACATCAAAACTCAACTGAAAATAATTTGTGATTTTCATGCTTTTATCTCCTTGTATGCTTGCTGATCCGCATTGAGATTTTTGCATATTGTGTCCCTTCGAGCTCTTCGATGATGTCCTTTACAGGATTTAGAGGGTGATAACTGGGGGCATAATCTTTTATTTGTCTTCTGCTTATATGTGAAAATCTAACAACTTTGGAAATTCTGGATTGAAATGGTGTCCGACTGTAAGAGCCTCTATCTCGAATTGGATGGCCATGCGTACCTCGACCATTGATACCCAAAAAATTCAAGGAAGTTTGATCTAACTATTGTCTTTTTGAAGTGAATTCTTTCTCCTACTGTGAAACGCGATCTTGCCTAAGGATGTGAACGATAAAGGGTCACTACGGGTAATTCACATTGGATTTAGAATGATCTCTTGATTGTTTGATGTGTTTGCAATGCAAGGCGTACTCAGGTCATCACGACATTTATGTTTTGATGCTTGTACAAATTGCTATATCAAAATGGACATGATATTCAGGTCATCCTGGCGTTTGTGCCTTGGTGCTTATATCTGATCCAACATTCTGAAAACAAATCAATATTCGTATGTCCATGGTTGTATAACTAGTGGGTGTTGTATTGATTCTTGCCCATACAAATCGATATTCATATGTCTATGGTTTCATGGCTAGTGGGCATTGTATTGATTTATCCGATTACCTAAAAGTTCAATGATGATAACAAATCGACATATGATCAGTGACTAGGTCCTAGGTCTTAGGTTGCATTTCATCTTGCATGTCTCTTTGCATTTTGCATGTTTGCATGATCTCACAATGATTAAATGAACTTCAATGCTTAAATGATTCTTCAAATCACATCTTCAAGTCTAACAAGAACTGAATCTCACACGAAGGTTCCTCCAATGAAATAGCAAGTAGAATCCTTTTTCGGGATCAAAATTCAAATCTGAGATCATTCATATTATTAATTGCTTGCATAATCAACCTTCAATCATCACAGAAATCTAGTATTCAACTTAACTGATTAGCTTTCATCAAACTATCAAAATTTCAACTTGGTCAACCATGGTCAACTCATGGTCAAACCTAGTCAAACTTGGTCTTTTGGGACCTTCCAACGATGCAGAATGTGTTCTTGAATGTGTTTCACCACACTTCTCAAATCAATTAACATGCTTCTAAACTATAACGCTGACTTTTCTTGTCAGATTTCAATTTTAATCCTGAAGGGGGCATGGTATTGCACATCATTCAAAGTCTGTCAATCAAATCTATCAATATCTTTCATCAGTAATCAAGACAAACAATCACGTCTAGTTACTGATTCATCAAAAAAAAAGACCTCATCACTCGGGGCAAATCTATCATCACTTGGGGCATATCAGATTCATTGATCCATATCAATCTAGTATTCTCTTAATCTTGTAATCCGTATCAGTTTTTGCAACCATCAGATCATAGTGTTCTTTCCTTGGTTCTTTGGCAACTGAAGGGTTTGGATGTGATACTTGCTAGTTCTGCTAAGACAATCGAGTCTAGAATGGGTCACTCACTTCTTATCAATCCTAAGGTTTGGAATCAGGCATTTTGACACTTTTTTGCAATCATAGGTTCATTTGCTGCTACAGTGAACATTATCTTTGGTCACTAAGGACCTATTATCTCCATATCAAATTAATATCAATCAGCTTCTATCTCATATCAATTATCAATTTCAAACATCAGTTTCATATCTTTATCAAACACAGACTATCTTTGAACCACTGTGCTTTGCACAGTAATTCAAAGAGGGGCAAAATGTAATACCCCAAAAATGGGCTATAAGTTCATTAATCTCCTACATCTTCAATTCGAATGAAATCGACATCAAAGTCCTAATCTAAGGCACATCTAAACATCATCGAATCATAATTGATTATCTTAAATTCTACATTGGAGAATATTCCTAGGAATATTCCTAATCATCATAATTATCTTTAATTTTATAATTATTTGGCAATAAATCACATTTATCCTAAAATTTGATTAATTAACTATTTTGCATATTTAATTAATTAGATTTAATATTTGCCACTTAATTGTTTAATTAAATTTAATTATATCTATTATTAATTGTATTATTTAATTTTGACAATAAATTAAAATTCCTATGAATAATTGATTAAATTCTTATTTAATTAATTAAAGCATGTTGTCATTATTTAATAATATAATTTTTAATAAAAGTTTGGTAAAATAGTTAATTAACCCATAAATTAATTATTTTATTTCAAAAAGCAGTTAAGTTGAGAATAAATCACTTTATTTATTTATTAAATCATAATTATCCATGTGCACATTCAAGGACCAGTTAAACTCAAAATTGGAAAATCAATGCAAGTTGTTAGCTTTTTGAAACTCAACATCTTTTCGAGTTTTAAAGTTGATCTAAACTTCTAATTCAAGTTGAACTGTGCTTTTGCATGATTTTTGTGACTTAATTATCTTTATTTAAAAATAACTCAAAAATCAAGTTGAGTTATTTGAGTGATTTATGGCTTTTTCTCATGCACCTCCAAAGCCTTGGATTTCTATAAAAATAAGGCTCAGCTCTTCATAATTCATCCACATATTTTTGCACAATCACGCTGGAGAATTGGAGGCTGAGGAATCAACTTGCGAATTCAAAGCTTTGTGAGATCAATTTCAATTGCATAGTTTTTATATCTTAGCATAGAATTTTATAGTTTTCATATCATTGTTAGAATCTTCATTGTTAGATCATTTAGCATTCATTTCATATCAGTTTTCAATAGCATTCATAGCATATCAGTTTATCATTCTTATTGAATAGAAAATATCAAAAATATAGATTAATTGCATTCAATTCATATCTAGATCAATTGCATTCAAATCCTTCGTTTAGGTGTCGTCTAGGTCATTGATCTCGATAACAATCTGAGAACATCAATCTCGTACCTACTAGAAGGTAGTAAATCGCTTGGTCAGATAGTTTTCAATTGTGCACGATTTCGATTATAGCTAACCTCTAATGTTTTACTGAAGTGTTGTGTCTACAGATCAGGTACAATTTTCACACACACAGTCACTGGGTGTGACATGGTTTCGTGGGTCCAAGGGGATTTTCACTCTCTTTTTCTTAGTCATGAGGGGGAGGGTTTAGTGTTTAATTTTTCCCCTCCAACTAGCATTATGATTTATTGTGTTGTTGTGGGTGTTCATTTAATGTGGGTTTTTTGGTGGATACTCTACGCTGATCAAAGTATGGTTCTAATCCCCTATTGTGAGTATGTTGGTTTTCTGAGTTGTGTTGTGTTTTGAGAAGTTGTTTGGCAGCCTTTTCAAGGGGTCCTTCCCAATTTTGTTGATGGGACTGATATGGGTTTCTGTGTTGGCAAGTGGTCAACACATGCACATGTAGGCACATGCACATATATGTAATGTTTTCATTTATGGCAACACTTATCAGTTTTATGGTCACACATATTAGGTATGATGAATATGTTTGAATGCAATTGATGAATGGAAAAATACCTAAGTCCACAAACTGTTCCAGTAACCTAGTCTGACAAAAAATCTTAGCAAGCTTCACATAAGTTTTATTAAGGCTTGCAATCTTAATGCAATTCTTGCAAGACACCAATGAACACATGTGTGAGGTCGCACGTATTAATAATGAAGCATCGATGAGATATGTTCAGTTGATTGGATGCAAAGACAACAAACATAGCATTACTTGTTAGTGATCACTAAGGCTAACCCTTTGAACGATTGGAAAGTTATTTTTGGATGCTATCTTGGATCTAAGGCTGACTAAGGATGTGAATCAAGTGTGCAAGTGCGCTTTAATTAATATCCAAATAGCTTTTGTAATTATACTTCTAATAGGGTATAAGTATACAAACACCTTTGTGAAAGTGTGTGATGAAGATAATAATGATATGAATGGATGTTAAATGCGAATTATGAAGACATCCAAAAGGTAGAGAAGAGATCAAGAGGATGGAGAACAAGAGGATTTCTTCTAAGAATACTTTGTTAACTCTTTGTATTCAGGAAACAGATTATTTGTAATTGCTATTGCACCTATTGTACACCCCTAACAGGGTTTGTTTTCCTTTAATAGGGCCAGGACCTTTAACATGATCGATTCCTTAACAGGGATCTTATTGTATATATCCCCTCACAGGGATATGCCTATATTGTAATAATCAACTTCTAACAGGGATAGAACTCCTAATAGGGTTTCAAGATTCATAGTGCAGAATTTAGTGGGTATCATTCCCATTGGGGTTTTTCCCTTAACAGGGTTTCCTCAAAAATAAATATGGTGTTATGAGTTCTTCTATGTTTATCCTTGTTGCATGGTTATTCAATTTTTGTTATATCTTTATCTATTAGTTTAAGAAGTTAAAGAATTTAATTAAGAAATATAACATTGATTCACCCCCCCTCTCAGTTTTACCAAATCCTAACATTCTACTCCCTACAAGGGAATTGGGCTTGGTGGACCATTTGGTGCATTCTTACTTTGTTTGTTTTGTGGAAGTAAAGTATGAGAGAGAGATGTTGGAATTTCAAGGGCTTCTATTTTCCTTATTCAGGTTCTTTGGTGGTGAAGGAGATTTTTGGTGGCTAACAAATGGGGTCCAGCTTCTATTTGTTGATGAGGAGGCTTTGATGTTAGCTATTATGGACTCGGTGTGGAAGGGGGATTTCTAGCTTTCCAAGATGGGGGATTGGTTCTGTCGGCCTGCTTCTTTTCCTCACCTGGCTCCTATGGATGTGGTAGTGTGTGTTGCTAGAGTGGGGACTCTTCATGAGCTATTGGAGATGGGGGGTGTTCATATTGTCAGGAGGGGGGCCTGGTATTGCTCGTCTACTTCTTTTTCCACTGCTCTTGTGAAGGTGGATACCTTTTATGATGGTGTAATCACCTTAAAATGGACAAAAACATTTGAATGATAAAATGGGTCAAATGAAAGCAAATCAAGGAAAAAATTGAAGTAATTGAATCACAATGCATAATTAGCCAATCAAAATTAAAATCAAGTCTTAATTCGTGATAAATCAAAATTGAGAGCATTTTAATCAAATGAAATCAAATCAAAGTGCAATTAAATCAATTAATTGTATAGTTTTGGATTAAAACAAATTCAACCCATTCAAGGGGTACATGGCTAAAAAAATTAATTAATAAATCTTAATTTCCCTCAACAACCCAAAAGGGGAGGAAATTCAATCAACCAATAGGATTTGAGGAAAGGCATTCACATGGATCAAGCCAAATTCAATCTCAATCACTCAAAGTGAAAGAGCATCTTGTCCATCCATCTTGTCTACTTGTCCCAAGCTTTTAGGACACAAGCTTTGCATTGTCTTCAAAGGGTGGAACCAAAGACTCAACCAAGGCTTAATCATGATTACTTCACTACACCCCCTACCATTGGTAAAATCTATAAAAGGAAGACCAAAATCCTCATAATTCATAACCACACATCTAAGAATTGCATTGAACCTGTTGCAATTTGAGCTTAGAAAGGCAATTTAGACTTAATTTAGCTTTCAAATTCAAATTGAGCAATTAGCTTAATCATTTATCTTTCTCATTCTAGGACTGTCATTAATGGAAGCTTGCTAAGAGCTTTACATTAACATTCTTAGTTAGAGAACCATAGGATGCTTAGTTGTCAATTTTTAGCTTAAATAGATTTCTTTATTGTGGTTTATTTAGTTACTATTTCATTTATTGTCAATAATAATCCTATGAAGATACTATTTCTGGTATACAGATGGATTTTTCATTCCTAGTTACATGGACAATGGTTTTATTTTTTGTCTTGGGGTGGAGCTTATGTTTAAAAAAGGATTTCCAGTATATTGGAGAATGAGGAGGATATTTGGCTTGGTTAGGTTTGTGGCTATACCTGAAATTGAGGTATTGAAGGCCAAAGGAAGCTGGGGTTCCGAAAGTGTGTGGACTACTTAGGGTTCTTTGGAGAAGAGGGGTGATCATCTTGCCAAGAGGGGGGCTCAGTTCGGTTGGTGTGCTTCTTTGTCTCCCATAGATCCTTTGGTGGTGTTGGCTATTTTGCTTGAACTGTCCACTCCTACATCATGGTCAATGGTGTTTTCTTCTCTAGAAGACAATGGTTTGTTGTAAATGGGTTGGAAGCTATTCCTGTCTTGGTGGGGATGAGGGGCACCATGGTTTCCAAAAGGGGGGCCTGTAATTGTTGATTTTCATCTCTTTCTACTAAGATTCTTATGGAGGTTGTGGCCTTTTTGTTTGGGTTGGGTTGTATTGCTAGTTTGATGGAAGAGAAGGGGGGCCTCTTCTGGCCAGGAGGCGTCCTGGTTTTGTCAGTTTTCCTCTTCTTTTTCCACTATTCCTTTGCTAGTTAATATATTTTATGTTAGATTGTCCATTCATATTTGCATGGATAGTTGTTGGGTTGCTAACATTCTACAAGGACTTGTTTTGGTCCTTTTCTTTTGGTGGATACTTTCCACAGGTGTAGGTGCTATTTTGGTGGATTGTGGAGGAGTCCAACTTGCTCGGAGGGGGGGCTAGCTCTATTGGATTTCTTCTTTTCTTCTTCCAGGCTCCCTATCGTTGTGGATGTATTTCCTATGGAGAATGAATTTGTGATTAAGGGAGGGAAAGTCCTCTTAAGGATCTCTGATGTGAAGAAAGTGGGGAGACAATCAAGATTTGGGGGTTTTATCCTCCTTGCTATCGATGTCATGGCTATCATTATAACACCTTGTGTTTCATTGCAACCCATGACTACGAGAGCTCTGGTGTGTAGGATTTTGGACGGTTGGCTTAATTGGAAGGTTTGTACTATTGGTAAGTCGAGTAGATGGATAGGCTACTTGCATCCTGAGTTTGTTTTGTTGGATTTGTGGTAACATAATAGTACCAACCATGTTTTTAACCAGGAAGGAGATGGTTCTTCAGCTTGGAGAGCTAGATCAGCTGACAGGCTACTTATAGTCTAAGTTTGTTCCTTGGTTTTATTTTGATGGGAGTGGTTTTCACTTTCAGTTTTATTTTTCTTTGTGTTGGATTGCCCCTCTTCTGTAGTTGGGACAACGATTTATTTTCTTTCTATGACTAGGTGACTGCTAACAATTTTCAAGGGCACACCCTGGACCCTTGTTTTTGGTTAATTTTTGCAGCAAGATCGGGGGATAATCCCAACCCTGTGGTTAGGGTGGTATGTTGTTAATCTAGAGGCGGGCTTGGTATTTATGATCTACTTATTTTTCACGGTTCCTATGGAGGTGGAGCAGTCTCCTATAGAGGTGGAGACTCTTTTTGTGATTCAGGAGGTGGATAAGTCCCCTATTGAGGTGGAGACTTTCTTCATGAATATGGATTTTTCCTTCAGTGGGGGTATTGATAATTGGTGGTTTAATGGTGTGCGCCTTATTTTTCTTATCTTTCTCTTTGTTGTTTCTATTGAGGTGGGCTCCTTGACTATCGAGGTGGAAAGGGGTTGTGTAGCTGAAGGACAGATCTGCAGCCGGGTGGATGCTATTAATCGCTTGAAGACTTTTGACAACCTTTCTTTTTATATGGAGATTAAGAAAGTTTCAACTAATGGTTTGCTGGTTGAATTCTATCAGGGGTCTCTGGTGACCTATGCTTTTGGCTTTTAGAGGCCTTGTGCTTACCAAATAATCTTTCTATAAGGTTTCTCTACTTATTGTACGCCACTAGTGGATCTCTATTGTAATTTTGCACATTAGCTTGTGTTGTTGTTTTCTTAACAACCCTATGGTTGTTGCTTTGTAAGGGTCAACCCCCTTGTTCTTGGCTTCTTTTTAATAAAAAACAATGTGATGCTTTCACTCTTGGCCAAAACATCCTCTCTAGATGTGCCTCTCATAGATCCCTTCAACATAAATGATGTGATTACTCTCCACTAACACATAACTAGTCTTCTACTTTTAGTAAGGTCACACGACACTTTTTGGTTGGCATGATAATAAGGAGTTTTCCTAAGTTAACCTTGCTATATCTCCTACTTTCATGACTCATGTTAATAAAAAAGAAGAAAACACCAAAGAGAATAGCTTCACAAATGGGGAGGATATTTTTTGATGGCTAGTACCACACAAATGCCTATAGCAACCCCTTAACCATGACCCTCCTCTTTCCACTAGAATGACATTGGTTGCATAGTAGTGTGATCACTTTTCTTTATAACATAGACTCTTGCAATAATTGTTTGGAGGTGTTTCTATTCTACTTGTCTATTATGTGAACTAATGTATAGTATTTTTTATATATTTTTTAATATAGAAAGTACACTATCAATCATAAACAATAATATATTGTATTGACCCACTAACTAAAATGAATTTACAAAATAAAGAATCAAGAATAAAGGACAATATCATTTTAAACAACATATTGTCTTGTATTTTGCTTTCAAACAATAAATATCGCTAGCTTCATTCTCTTGATATTTTAGACTCTCATAATGTCCAATAAAATTTGTGAGTCTACATCAAAACAAAGTTCTCTAATTCGCATATTCAAAATTATATTTATAATTATAATTTATTTTTAATTTACTCAAACATACACCAATTGTTGATATTATTGTTGATATTTTCAAAGATTCCAGAAAAAAATCATTTCAATTTTTTGGACTTTTATAAAATAATACAATTGAACCATACTCATTAAAAAATGAGTTTTGAGTCTCATCCAAATCGTTACAACCAATTTTTAGAATGGACCATGATAGCTAAGTTAAATTTCTACTGATGTAGTGAGTCATATGAGATGTGTGACAAGGTTAGAGATTTCGTGAAGAAATCTATGTGAGAGAAAGCGACGACATTTACGAAGCCAAAGAATTTTATACGTTACCAAAACATGCAAAAGAAAAAGAGAAGTTGTACCAAACTTTTGCGTCCTAATTTTTTACACGGTTTTAATATTCGCTTTCCCAATATTTGGAGAAAAAAATAGCAATTATTTTATCATGGAGGGTGAGCATGTTTTAAGCAAACCCTCGACGATGAAAGGAGGCCCCACCCTTGGAATCTCGTCCCTCGCTCACTACCTATTTCTCTATCTGTTTTATCCATACCATATTCTTTAATACTTTTGGAAAGTGGAAACCTATGCAATATAATGTTTATAAGGATATTGAAAAATACTTCAATAATTTGCCAGATATATTATGACATAGCTATGACATTTTAAATTGTTATTGTGGATTGCAAATTTCTTCAATCTATTTTATATCTTTTTATGGAAATATGTCTATATATATATAGATATCGACATCTTTGTCTTTATATAGTAGATTACAACAATTTGAGTGAGCATGTATCTAAACTACAAGCCTCCTTTAGTTAAGTAATTACATGCAAGGGATCAACCCATCAAATTTACAGAAGGGTTGAACCTAGCTCGAACATGCCTCTAAGGGTTTGAACCTTGGTGGATGACTTCTATATCTCATACCACTATCCTCGCCAATTGTTCTCAACTGATTCAGCTACAACCCTTTGGCTAAGACAAATTTTTGTAATGTAGATGTATCCATCATTCTTATTAAAAAAATAGGATGCAATAAGTTTAGCAAATATGTTTTCACTTTAGTTTTATGTTATTTTAGATTCTTGTTTTGGATACATGGTTCCAATGCATGATTTGACAATTTTGATATGCTTACTAATCTACCATTCAAAGACTTGATTCTATGTTCTACTTAGAAATTTGTTGCATTGTGCCTAGCAACTTATATATCCCAAATATAATCATAGTTATACAATTGTATTCTTGGAAAAGATGCCATTATTGATTTTAACTTTTGAAAATCAACATTCTAAGACTAACAATCTTGGAATCTAACTAAGTTATCCTTCAACATTGATGTCAAAATTCAAATTTTTGGCATATATGATTGCGTCAAAGTATTTCATCATAACTCACCTACACATTGGAAAATATATCATGATATAATTGAATAGCAACATAAAAGCATAAACTCTCCTCTCCCTTGATAGGTGCATCATACACATCAAGCATACATTAATCCACCATTGTTATACTAGATAAAACAATCAATTTCTCTTATCAAGTGGGACATCTGTTTGTTAAGGCTCATTTACAAGGTCACACTCTAGCACAAAGTATACATTAAATCTTACATTACTAATTGTAATGTCCCATTTTTATCACACTCTTGCACAAAGTACACATTAAAATTTACATCACTAATTGTAATGTCCCCTTTTTATTAATTAGCTTATGCATGTACTATATTTATTTTAACAATGGAAATCTAAAAATATGTTAACAAAAAAGCCATCATTTAGTAGCAAGATATAATATGATCCTAGATAAAATGAGGGTGTAGGTTCCCATAAAAAGATAGTAGTAACCCTTGATATACTCGGCAATTTCTTTATGACAAATTATATAGGCAAGACATTAATGAGGAGTTACAATTTGGTATTCAAAAAAAATTGGGGTCTATTTTAGAGAAAGAATCTCATTAATATATATTGAGGAGTACTAGATGAAATACATTTATTGATAGTACATATTTAAAGGACTATCGTTAAAAAAAATCGCAAGCATACAATTTGCAATAAATACATAATTCTGACATAGAACTTTTTCATATTGTAATAAATTCATATCGGTGGTATGTAAAAAAGATCTTTACTTGACATTTATTATATTTATTAAAAAAAAATTAATAGTCACAGGTGAAGAGGAATTAATATGATCTTGAATTTAAATACACTTCTCTATTCAATTCAACTTTCTTTAGATGGAGATAAAACTCTATTAAGTCCTAGTATAAATAAACATTTTTTGTTTAGCTAATTTGCTGCATTTTTTTATCATTGAACATATATGTGAATCAATATAACTTTATCTACGAGTTAGTAGATGAAAGCATAATATTTTAGTGATTTTACTCTATAAAATAGTATGTTAATTTTGAAAATTACTCATGATTGTTAGATTTAGAATAAATGTATAGTAAATGAGATAAAACTATTCGAGTGAATTTTATATAATTTTTACAATTTTTTATATTTAAGATACATACATATGTACAAACATACATATACATGTACATGTACATGTACATACATGTGTGTGTGTGTGTGTGTGTGTGTGTGTGTGTGTGTGTGTATATATGAGTATATATATATATATGTATATATATATATATATATATATACATATATATATGTATGTATATACATATATATATGTATGTATATACATATATATATGTATGTATATACATATATATATGTATATACATATATATCTATATATATATGTATATAGATATATACATATATATGTATATGTATATATACATATATATATATATATATATGTATATATATATATATACATATATATATATGTATAGATATATATATATGTATATAGATATATACATATATATATATACATATATATATATATATATACATATATATATATATATATACATATATATATATATATATATATACATATATATATACATATATATATACATATATATATATATATGTATATATATATATATATATATATATATATATATATATATATATATATATATATATATATATAGTGTGTGTGTGTGTGTGGGGACATGTAAGTATGTATGCATATGATCCTATGAACATATCTAAGATGTGTTTGAATCAAAAGGTCTTAATCTTATATTTATTACATTTTCAAATTTAAATTTACTTACATAGATCATCTAACTAAGGATTCAACTATAAAAAATTTGTAGCTAATAGTAGTTTTTTATACTAAAAAATATATTAGTTTACTCATACTACTATAATTATAATTGGAGTTGTGTGTTTAGATGACATTGTATATTGAGGTGTTTGGTTGTTTAGTGTTAACAGAGTTCCAAAATCTATCAAAATGTGTGTGGTGCTTCTGGAAATTTGATTGTGTTTGAGTTTTTCAGTCAACATTTTGGATCACACTTTGTGTCCATCATTAGGACAAGAGAGAGCATAAGGAAATGAAAAATACCAAATTGCAAATCCAAACCAACTAAAAAGAAGAGGAGAGGAATAGGGAGAGAGAGGGGTGGCACAAAACCCAAGAGAAAGGAGAGAGAGAAAAGACAACAGACAAAAGGAAATTGTCTTGGGTTTTGTGCCCCCTCCTCTCTCTCCATATTCCTATCCTCTTCTTTTTAGTTGGTCTGGATCTGCAATTTGTATTTTTCATTTCCTTATGCTCTCTCTTGTCTTGATGATGGATCATAGAGTGTGATCTGAAATGTTGACTGAAAAACTCAAACACAATCAAATTTATAGAAGCATTGCACATTGTTTGGTTGTTCTTAAGTGATCTTCCAGTTTATTTATTATTTTATGAAATAGCTTGAGACTTATAGGGATTGAGGATTAAAACCTTCAGATTTAGAGATCAAATGATGAAACCCCTTTGGCTTTCTAAGGGCAATCACATTTAAAATTTTATTTGATTTTAAGTTTTTTTTTTATTTTTCTAGTGAGAATTTTTATTTGGATCAATAAAAAATAATATACTATAATATAGAAAAGATGAACATATTTAGATGTCATTTATTTAGAATATTTATATTGTTCATTCAATCTATTGTTGCACCTTTCAAGATTTTTTTTAGTCAAGTTGTATATAAATCATTATTCATCAACCATTTGCTCTCATTTCACCCTTAGAAGATATTAGTGATAAAAAAATATTGAATTATAATATTTAATTACTATATTCTCTCACCTTACCTTGATGGGACCTTAATGATCAAAGACTAAAATATTTTATATTATATTTGTGGGGATCATTACAATGGTATCAAATATTTGATCTTTCCAATGTAAGTTGCAAATAAAAATGTTGATGATGCCTAATAAAAGAGAAATAAGATATTAGTGAAGCTATCAAAAAATTTACAGCAAAACCTTGATCTAAAATAAGATTCAAATAAAGAGGAAACATTTTTCAAAGGGAGAAGAGAGAAGGAGAAGTTAATAGATGAAGAAAAGGATTTCTTCCATGAAACTCTTTAATGTGAATTCATTAGGGATAAAAAAGAATTATAGAATTAATAGCATAAATAATGCAATCTTAAAGCAATATCAAATATTTAAACCATGTAAAAACTACCAAATATACATCTAAAATCAATTGATTGTGTATTAGTTCCATGTTAAATCTAGTAATACCTATGTTTTTATTAAGGAAGAGAATGAATAAAAATAACTGTAGAATACTCCAACAAAGAAGATTGACATATTATTTGAGGAGAATCAAGGAAAATCTGAAGTTCTTAAAACTATGACGTATTTTGTTAACTAGTTAGAGATCCTCAAAAAAAGAATTCATGGCAAAAGAAACCCAAAAAGAAGAAAAGCCATGAGAAAGGAGTGTTAAGAAAATGGTGTGTCAACCTTACAATTATAAAAGGTTATTGTTGATAAATGAGTGTAGGTGCTTGTAGGGGAGGTAACCTCCTTGACGAGTTTACGAGGGATGCCTATTGGGGGCCACATGCTTTGATAGGGATCCAAGCTTCTCATTCACCACCAACCTCAATACATAGGGAGGTTTTTGCATTCATGAAATTCTAGATCAACCACATTAAAATAACCACAAATGACTCAAGAGGAATTTGATAATGATTAGATAACATAATGATAATGATTAGATATATCAATAGTGTTGGACTTGAAGCGTAGATATTGATAACCTCAAAAGAGTGGTTATTTATGTTAACAAGGGCCCATAACACACCACAAATGTGCTAACATCCTTGGTCAACAAAACTTTTCACCATTTATAAGAACTACAGATAGAAAAAATGCCATGCCTTGGCTCATGATCATTATGAAAAAATAGTTAGTGGGTCACATAACACAACATGTAGTAAAAATTAAAAAAAACTTGAAATGTATAATTCTTGGAAGAAAAAAGATTTTTGAGGATGGGAAGTCTTTATCGAGTATCCATCTGATATTATTTTTTTTGTTAGTTATGCCTTGAAAATTTCATGAAATAAAATTGATCAAATATGGGAGTCAAGTGACATGTTGTTATTGAAACTCATCTATTCTTCAAAAAATATTTCACTATAAGTATTTCAAATAACTCACGAATTCCTACCTAGAATGTTGGTTTGTGGTATTAATGTTTTCTAACATAAAATTTCCATCCTCCAACAAACAACCTTGACTAGAGAAAACCTTCTAGTTTATACTTAAGGAGAAGCTACCCAAGTACTAGCTTGAGAAGATAGAATACCAATAGGTGGAGTTATTTTATAATGTTGATTCTTGCTCGCCTCATTGGAAGATTCACCCACAAGTTTTTAAGTGACAATCTCTTTCTCCTTACTCATTTGGTTTAAAAATTCAAATACAACAACTTGGATTTGAGGTCCACTAGAAAATGGGAAATTCACTCTATTGTCATGATTATTCTTCACACTACCTATTGTGGTCTAGTATTTATTAATATTTTTGAGGAAGAGAGTCTCCAAGATGCTTGAGATGTTTCTAAGCTTACTAAGTGACAATATCTAATTTAGTGCTCAAAATATTGACACCTACAACATATTTTTTCCAAGTTGAGATACATAACTCTTTGAATAATTACAATCTAGATTGTAATCGAGTTTTTGAGGTCCTCATATAGGCCAACCTTGACACAAACCCTTTATGGGATGAGTGAATTTTTCAATCTTGCTCAACATAAACCACTTGACATCTATAGGTTGCAATATAGTTAAGAAAAGGTTGGAGAGACATAGGAAATTTGGGAAAATTAACCTAAATAGGCACTCAAAGGCCACATTTCATAGAGACAAAAAAGTGTCAAGTCCATGGGAAAAATACCAATAAGGAGTTACAAATATACTAAGAAAAATGTTCAACAATAGTCTTCATAATCTTCACCTCCAAAAAGAAAAAGAAAAGAATACAAGAAACACTTAAAAGGATTGTATCAACAAAATGCCCAACTAATGTGAAATTCTTAGGCTACTTGCATTACCAAAGTCATAGAGTGTTAAAACAACAAAAAGAATAAAAGATTTACCCCATGTATAACTTTTGGAATGGATTTTGGGTGTCTTCTTGGATGTGCAATTCTCTTGTGCGTCTAGACCAACAATCCTTGTCACATAAAAAATATTCCAGATAAATCCTATATAAAAATATAATATAATTAATAACAATAGCGAAAAAGAAAAAATGAAATGAATAAAAATATATAAGTTAAACCAAACGAAAATTCTAACCATCTAACCAAGGTTTGTAACTCAATTGATTGAGTATAAAGGGAGAGGGTAATGGCATGTTCCTTGAGTATATCATCCACCAAGGTTCCAACTTTTGTAGGTATGATATAAGGGATGAGGTATCAACATAGGTTCATGTTCTTGTATCAAATAGAAAAATAAAATTGTAGATAATATAGGGGACATGAACCAATATGTTTCAATAGTTATTATATCATTGTTGATTTAATGTCGGCATTCCTTACATCTAAGAAACAACAAATCATGTGATGCCATGTCAACACACCAATAAAATATGACTTATGGTACAACTAGTTATCTAAGTTTTTGGGGGGCCATTTTGGACAACTCAACAAAAAGAATGTTGATTTTCCTTAGGGGAAAGAACCCAGTACCTAAACGTGTTCCAATTGCTAAAATAGCAGTTGTTGATTCAATACCCACACTTGTTAATTGAATACATACAATTGTTGATTTAATGTCCAATATTTTTCACAACATTGCACCAATAGTTGTGACTTTAAAGTTATTATTGTCGATGATGACTACCCATAATTGAATGAAATGTATCCCTTATTCTAAAAAGCAACCAATCTTGTGATGCCACATCAGCTACTCAAATATGGATGTCTCTTTTCCACGACCATTGGTCTCACTTTTTTTGGTTGTTTTGAACACCTTCACAAAAAGTCCATTGATGTGCCATCATATTTGATGATGTGGCCCTGAAACCTTAGTTATAAGCAAGGGACTTGTCAAGTAAGTTGATGCAAAAAATTAGGGGTGATTTGAAATTTCCATATAGGATTTTGAGAAGTGCAAAGTTAGGGTGCACAACTACGATGTTGGCTAAGCTTCATACAAAATGCACTAAAGACAAAAAAAAATCAAATTGGCGAAAATACACTTTATTTTTTCCATTTTTTTGTAGATTTACATCACACGAGATACATATCAAGAAGAACAAATGCTGAAAGGTGCATTTTGTATGGAGCATAGCCGCGTCCCACAACTACTAGGTCCTCTCCCCTACATCTAATAAACAAATACCATGTGATGCCAAATCAATATACCAATAAAACATGACTTTGTTTACAACTACCGATCTAAGTTTTTTGGGGGCTATTTTTAGACAAGTCAACAAAATCAAGAGGATTTTCCTTACATCTAAAAAACAACAAATCACATGATGCCACATCAACACACCAATAAAACACAACTTAGTGTAAAACTATCTAAGTTTTTTGGGAGCCATTTTGGACAACTCAACACAATATATTTGATATATTTGATAGTGTGAACCAAAAAGAATATATTTGATATAGCCAAATACTTAACATTATCAGATTTAAATATTTTACTTTTCAAATCCTACACTCTCTCATCCGAATGCTAAAAACACACACAATCATCTAGAAACAAATTTGCATAACCAAATACCTTAACTAAAACTAAAGACTCCCCAAAAAATACTAAAAAAAATTAAATTTAAAAAAAAATTTAAAACACACCAAATTAAGATGTTCAACTATTAAATCCAATCCACTAAAATCCTCTACACAAAACCCTAACCAGTGAAGTATCATTTTCACTCTCTCTTCGGTCAAAATGGGGGATTCTGACCCCATTTAACTAAGAAATTTACTATTTGTATTGCTTATCCCGGTGAAAACATAACTGTCAATGCGCCCGCAAATCATTTATTTTTATTTTCCAAGTCATTTATTCTTTATTACCCAATTACGACATAGTATTGAACAATCATAAATCCATACACACGTATGTATGTATTTTAGTATCCATTGGATTTTACACACATACATCATCAGCCCTTTAATTTGGAGGTTTCCGGTGAGCCATGTGTGAAACTCCGGAAACGGAGCCGGTCAACTAGAATAAGCCGGCCAAGGGCGGAACCGGCGGTTGAGTGATCGGACGGTGGAGGTTGCCCGAGGCGGGGAAAATCGCGGCCAGGATACGATTTGGCCGCCTGAACCGGTTTGCCTTGTGGAGGGGAGTTGGCAGCATAGCTGGATAATCTCATGAGCTGTTTATTCCATTAAACAACTCGTAATGAAACGCTTATCTTACTCCCATTTAAACTCATTCGCCCCCCTTCGAATACAATACATACATACCCCAACAAAACAGAGGGCTTATTCCCTGGATTGGATTGTATTGTATTTGTCCACTTTAGATCTTTTTTATTCCCTTTTCTCAATCATTCGCGAGGGTTTCTTCGCTCGATCATACCAGTCTGGAAATGGCTGCCACAGCGGAGAGCACTCCGGTTAGTCTTTCTGTTCCTGATCCTGCCCCTGTAATAGAGGAACTAGCTGTTGTCCCGCCTGCCATTGCCGAGGAACCAGCTGAGGAGGCGAAAGCTTCAGAGGCGAACAAGGATGCGAGCTTGCAGTTCGCTTCTTTCAAGGAGGAGAGCAACTTTGTGGCCGATTTGAAGGAGCCTGAGAAGAAAGCCCTGCAGGAACTGAAGGTCCGGGTGGAGGAAGCCATTAAAAATAATGAATTCGTTGAGCCTCCTCCGAAGGAAGAACCGGCGGTTGAGAGCAAAGCTGAATCGGCTGAGGAGCCCAAGGAAGAAGTGAAGATCGTTACTGCGGAAACATCTGTTGTTGAGGAGGTTTCGGAAACGAAAATTTTGCCTGAGACTGAGATCCCCCCTGCTCCTGAGGCGCCCGCGGCGGCCATGGAAACTGAGGAGCCGAAGCCTGCTGTGGAGGTCGGAGAAGTAAAGATTGCCGAGGCGGTGGAAGAAGTAAAGGAGGTTGAAACAGGGGAGGAAGTAAAGCCGATGACCGAGGCAGCGGAGGAAGTGAAGCCGGCGGAGGCAGGGGAGGAGGTAAAGCCTGTGCCAGAGGGAGAAATTCCTCCGGCGGAAGTTATGCCGGCGGCCGAGGAAGCCGTAATTGTAGAGGAGGTGTTTCTTTGGGGCGTTCCTTTGCTGCCGAGCAAGGGCGATGAGCGAACCGATGTGGTTCTTCTGAAATTTCTCCGCGCCAGGGATTTCAAGGTCGCGGATGCCTTCACCATGCTGAAGAACACCATCCTGTGGCGCAAGAAGTTCGGGGCGGATTCTATTTTGGAAGAGGAATTCGGCAACGAATTGGAGGGTGTGGCTTACATGCACGGATTCGACAAAGAAGGGCACCCTGTGTGCTACAACGTCTATGGCGTTTTCGAGGACAAGGAGCTTTATAGTAAGACCTTTGGGGACGATGCGAAGCGGGATAAGTTTCTGCGGTGGAGGGTTCAGTTTCTGGAAAAGGGAATCCAGCAGCTGAGCTTCAGTCCCGGCGGGATCAGTTCCATGGTGCAGATTACCGATTTCAAGAACTCGCCGGGGCTCGGAAAGTGGGAGCATCGACAGGCTACCAAGAAGGCCGTTGCCCTACTGCAGGATAATTACCCCGAATTCGTTGCCAAAAAGGTTAATAAATTTCTATTAGTTTCTATTATTTGATCGTTTCGAATGATTTGACAGAGTGTAAATTGCTTTTTCATGGTTTGCACGGTTGCGTTATTTGATGTTACGAATGTTTCTGTGGCAGATATTCATTAATGTGCCGTGGTGGTACTTGGCATTCAATACCATGATCTCGCCCTTTCTTACGCAGCGGACAAAGAGCAAATTTGTGGTCGCCAGGGCAGCCAGGGTGTCGGAGACCCTGTTCAAGTATTTTTGCCCGTCCCTTTTCTGCTTTTGCTGTTGAGATTTCATCTTCATTTGTACTGTGCAACCGTCGAGGATCATAAATGCTTGTATTGATATGTGGTACAGGTACATATCGCCGGAGCATGTACCGATACAGTATGGAGGGCTCAGCCGAGAAAATGACGATGAGTTCAGCGCTGCCGACGGTGGCGTTTCCGAGCATATCGTCAAGTCAGCAGCCAAGCACATTGTAGAGATTCCAACCACCGAGGTAGGTTAAGGAAATCCACTCATTTCTGTGCCTCTATTTATAGCTGCCGTTCTGGAACGGGCATTTATTGTTGGATTCTTGCTGTTTTAGGTTGGAAGCACATTAGTTTGGGATTTGGTTGTATCTGGCTGGGAGGTGAGCTATGGAGCTGAATTTGTTCCCAGCGCAGAATCTGGTTACACTGTAATCATTCAGAAGGCCCGGAAATTCGCCCCCAATGAAGAGCCCGTCCGACATTCGTTTAAATTTGGGGAGCCCGGGAAGATAGCCCTCACTGTCGACAACACTTCTTCTAAGAGAAAGAAGATTCTTTACAGATCGAAAGTTAAATCTGCCTAAAAATTGTTGCAGTTTCCTCTGGTCTGTAAGAGAATAACCCCCCCCCAAAACCCTAAAAAACCAAAGAAATCACATGGCTTGTGTCAATCGCAGATATTTACCTGCCAATGTGGGGTCATTCTGAAGCATCATTTGAATTCGATGGCTGCTTGTTCTGATTTTTACTGCAAGTATGATAGGTAATCTGTTGAGCACCTCATTGGGTGTCAGTAGGTAGCGATTTTGTGTAGATTAAGTTTGGAATTCTTATTCGTTTGATGTCAAGTACGATTTGGAGCTGGAAGGCCGTGTAAACTGTCTGTATATTGTTCTATCTTTATTAACTCTGCCAGAGAAGAAGAGGTTCAGCAGTCTGTATATTGTTGGTACAGAATTAGGTTTTGAAGCTCTACAATAAAACCTGTCGCCATTGGATTCTCATTTGTATTAGGGTCGGTAGCTCTCAACATTATTTTAATTTATTGGATTATTTCAAGGCCGTGTTTGTACAAGCTTTTGAATTTTTAATCATAAATAATTATTTTGTTCTGTCTGCTTGTTTACTGTCTAATGATTGGATTTAATGTCAAACAACCCGTGGGGTATGTTTGTGAGGTGGAAGAATATCCCTTTTGCTCTGGAAATACAAGTGGCAGTCCCAAAGCAATAAAGAACGATTAACTAAGCATTATTGATGATACAGTTGGCAAATGTACTGAACAGAAGAAAGCATGTCTTGCAGCCAACGCATTTTACAGGAATATTTTTTAAAAACATTAAAGCAAGAAAACACGGGAGTAGACTACTGACAAGCGAGATAACACGCAAATTTAGGTTATAATAATGGATTCATCTTTATATCAAATCGTGGCTATTTAAAGGCTTTCGTGCATCTTATGAAGAATTGAGGCATCATTCCGAACTGCCATGTTACCAAATTTTAACGTACATTTGTGGCACAGATTCCTTCATGCCGCATGGTTCGGCCTCGAACTCGGGGGATAAAATTATTTTATATATATACACCTTTAATTGGGTAGGAGACCTCTCTAGACCTCTCTGCTCCATTCTTATTGCTACCTAAAATAACAATTTTAGCCCATAAATTTTCTGGCTTCTTCATGAAGCAAAGATGCCATAAATTTCTTGGATTCTTCATGAAGCAAAAGATGCTTTTTCAAAGCAGATAGCTGATAAAAAATGAGCCAAGCCAAAATGCAACCAATCTCTTATTAGTTTATGAGAGCTACCTACTTTGATGCAAATGAGATCTTTGTTGTGATATTGTTATTAGATAGTTTTGTTAAATTTATTGACCTATTTTTCACAAGGAATGGTTCACAAGAAATTATGAGAGCTACCTACCCTAATACAAATGAGATCTTTGTTGTGATATTGTTATTAGATAGTTTTCGAGTCAAATTTATTGATCTATTTTTCAAAAGTAATGGTTCACAAGAATTTATGAGAGCTACCTACCCTAATACTAATGCGATCTTTGTTGTGATATTGTTTTTGTTTTTTTTTTGATCGGTAAAAGGCCAAAGCCAAGATATTTATTAATTTTTAAAATTGAGATACATAAAGAAGCCTCGCTCTGTGCAAGCACTCGTAGGAAAGAGCGGAGTTGAGAAAACCTCCAGCCTCGCCTGGGACCATAGTCCGGAGTCTGATACAAAAAAATTTGGCAAGCATACACACCAAGATCTAAAACCAAAAAATTTGAACAACCTTAGTACAAGATCTAGAAGCTTATTATCAACTTAAAACCTAAAAATTTGACCATGCTTAGTCAGCCTTCCTTGTGTTATTAGTACTCTTGGCTTTTGTCATAGGGATGCCTTCACTATTATTTCAGTTGAGAGGAGCTTCCGAAAGGAGGTTCTTGATCCTGACAATACAAAGTTCTACCTTCTATCCTTGTTAGCAAATCCATATATTATTTGATAAACTGAGCTTTGGAAAATTTATATAAAGAGAAATAAATTTGCTACTAGAAATAGGATACTTATACCTCTACCTACGATACTTGTTTCAGCAAAGAGATTTGCAGTTGTGTCCTTATTTCCATACATTGTTGTAAATACCATCTTTATAACAATATTCTAAATAGTCCAATGAATCTAGGATATGCTAGTTATTTTGGATTTGAGTGTTGTATTCATACAGAGGACAAAAAGGATTATTATAATCACCATACTTCAAACCTTAGAGGGAACATAAACATATAATACTCCATGCTTCATTAAAATAAAATAGAATGACAGAAATAGACGAAGAGTTTGATTTATCAAATGAGGTTTAGTACTGATATCCTGAGCCTTACTATTGTCCTTAGAAAATGGCAAATAAGGCCTACTTAAGCAAATTGATGAATCCATCTTACTGTGCTTATCAAGAGTTTAATAGTAAACCATCCTCTACATATGTCAAGAAGAAGATCCATTTATAACCAAACTATAGCTAATGATTTGAAGAAACAATGAGAAGGGGTATAACATCAATTTCATTCATTCTACTCTTTGAGTATGGATCTTATATTCTACATATCCTTATTATGAGAAGAACATTTCAATATACTCAAATCTTGAACTATGTATAAATATATGTCAAGCGTATTGATTAGATTAATGAGAAAAGTATTTCTGACTCAAAAAATTTTCCTATATAAATAAAAACTCCATATTATTGAAACCATAAGGGGAGTTGTAAGCATGCTTATTGAAAATAGACTAAGTCAGATCTAATTTATGAAAAACTTATACTTTCATAATCTGCACCTTTGTTGACATTAAGATCTTGCTTTCTCTACTTATTGCATAGCCTTAGACTCCTATAATTCTAGGCTCTGTAGATCAATGTAAACAATGATCTTAGATGATATCAATAAGGGATTAATATGTTAATTTCTTTATTCACTGTCTTAATGATCGGATCTGGGGACATCAAGAGGTCTAAGTACGTGGTCCTTGCCTTCTTCCAGCCATACATTAAGTAGATTGCCCATCTCAAATTCTGAGAGACACTCCATGTTTGTGAACCCTACTTCATCTTGGTTCCAATATTCGTAAAACCAGCCCTCCTTCTCGGGACCTTAAATGTGTAGGTAGTTCAAAAGGAAGGTAATGTTTCTTCTCACGACGCCTTCTCTGTCCTCGAAGGCCTCCGCGTTCTGAGAAATAATGAGAGGCAGGGGTGGAGGAGAAAGTATTGGATCAAGATGCCCTACCCCAATGAGAATAAGATCCTGTTTAATGTTTTGTAAAATTATGTCTAGGTTGCCAATGAATCTTCTTTTGAAGATCTTACTGCATAGTTTACTTATATCCTACTTATGGACACCCCAATATATTAAAATGGCTACAAACATAGAAGTAATACTGGTGAGGACCTTCTGTTTGTCCTTAATGTTGATGAATTCTGGGCCTAAAATCATGAGTGTGGCTCTAATAATGAGGTCATGTTTATTTCTTAGAACATTTTTAACATGCTTAGTCATCAGCATTCCTTCAAATGTTAGCTGGCCCTTGCTACATATGAGCTCCATTGGGGTTTCCATATTAACCTATAGTACTAGTGTAATGCCAGGTTTATAAGGAGAATTGTTATAAAAAGCCTGGGTTAAATATAGGCGTGAAGTTTTCTACGGTCTGCTCGTTGAGTGCCCCTGCTCGTTCAGAATTCTTCTCTCTTAAGGATATCACTTAAGCTACTGAAGGGAAGGCGAAGAGTTAGGCTTTATAATATATTACTTTGAGTCTTAAGAAACTCAATCATTTCTGGTATCAATATGGGAACATATATAGGTAAAGGGAGCTGATATAACTAAAGAGCATTCATTGTTTAAGGAAGTGTCCGTCAGTATTTGCCCAAACAATTACACTATGCTTGCTTAGTAAATGAAATTAATATTTTGAGTAGAAAGGTGACTGCTAGTAAGAAAACATCTATATTAGATAAGTTCTTATGTAAAAAGTAGCCAAAAGACTGTATGTCTATAGAACCATACTGCAATTTTCAGCTATACTATGTAAAGAACTAAATCCTAATGAATGCCTTTTTCTATATAAATGTTAAAGATTTATAGGAATTCCATAATGATCTGACTCATAGAATTTTCCATATAATAGCTAACTTATCACAGATTAGATTACTATTTTATAGACTATTAAAATGCTGCTACAATTTAATGTCTGAGAGAAAGAGCCTGGGTCAAATAGGCAGGGCAACAGCCTTCTATCCCTACTCTGCATTCTTGAAAAAAAAAAGGGGCCAAGATTGTATCAGTTATTAATATACACACCTATCCAAACATAAATATACATAAAGCTATATCACATTACTATTAATCCTTGAGTTTAGCCATAAGTTTGTGTACGTAATCATAAGAAACTGATACATATAAGCTATAATGACATAAACTATAAGTAGGATTGATGCTGATGTGTCTCAGTAAAATTAGCATATAATGTTTAGCTAGTATACTATACTCCTCAAAAAGAGACACTTGGTGCTATTGATCATTTATCTCCATCTTTTTGGACTGCGCCACAGCTCCACATATTCTCCTTTTTAACCATCACAACAATGCATTCCACCTCACTTGCCTCCTTCCTTGAGCATCGAGTACACCTTGTAACCTCCGAGGCCATGATATGTAGGTTGGCTGGCTCAACTTGGCCTATTTATTCTGGTATATCGAATCCCTCACTCCGCCAGTAGTTGAGGAGCCACTTCGTGTCCATCTCCTTAGACAGGACCTCATTGAAGAGAAAATCTAGATTTCTCAGCATCTCTGGCTAGTGATTATCAAACCTGCCTTCATCTTTGAAAGTAAGCATGGGTATGCGCTGAGACTGTGGGATTTTCTCTAGCTTAGACATCTTAGTATTCATTGTAACCTTGGGGTATGGGATAGTAAGCTGATTATCGACACAGTTTACCATTTTTTCAGCCCACCAAGGTGTTCTTCATTGAAGATTTCCCTTGCTATTTGAATTATATCATTTTTAGTTTTGCTTGCGAAGGTTGAGATTGCTATAAATTGTCCAATAATCTCTCCATTGGTTTGGAAAGTATATGCATTATCAAAGTACCGATCACCCATAGCCTTCTCTATTGCTCTTCTAGACGAGTCTGGCAAAGGGTTCAAGATCTGGTTCCACCGCTCAGGGAGGATATGCCCTCTAAAAGCCATAGCTCTGTTTCCTTTGGTATAAAAGGTGAGCAATCTTGACTCCATGGTTTGGATAGGACCTAGAGGTTGGTGAAATTTGCACAGGTAAAAAATTTGAGTCTGCTAAGGGCTGTTATATAGAGGACATCGAGAGGGATTTGTTCAATCAATAACTGCCATGATTACCCTTCTGTATTTTCATACATCATTTTTAGCTTATGTTTATACCATCTCGATAGATGTAATGACTATCTCCAGAGTTCTATCAAAACATCATTACTTTTTAAAAGGAATTTGTTTCAAGACAAGTAAGAATAGTAGATTATGTTTTAAAGACTACATAATTTACCTATAAACATCTAATGATGAAACCTGGGTGGCCAATCTACAACACAACTATAAGGATGATCATTACATCTTCCTATGGATTCTAATGGGCATGTTATAATGCTCATACCAAATCAATACCAATATGGCCTGATGACAACCTTTGAGAGTATTTCAAACTGTAATGATCAAAAGTATAACTCTCATGGTTTAGATTTCATTTTGATTGCTTTGAAACTACCAGGAAATGAGTTTGAAGGAAAATAGAGTATAAGGTTCTAATTATAACATCTCTGTTGCTTATCTTCATATCCCTCGAGAAGGTTCAGATTTCTTTTTAAGTGGAAGCTCCCTACACGATCCCTCAATTCATCATTATTAGACCTCCTCAATTAGAGATCCTAACAGTGGAAGTATAAGGCATTATCTAGTAGTTCCTTGGGTTAATGATTACTGAATTGATATATAGTACATCGGATATAGCCAGAGATTTGTCATCATTAGAAGATAACTCAATTTATTTTTGGATGCCTACTATGTAAATGAGAGATCCCAAATGGGACACCCCTAAGAGAAACAATATTAATAACAGATAGGTTTAAAATTTAAGAATTAAAAATAAGATTCTATCATCGACCTAATAGAGGATAAGGTTTCCTATTTTAGGAAAAGATGGGTTAAAGCTAAGTCCAAGATATACTTCCTTAAATTAATCCATATGAAACCTAATGAAAGAAGAGACAAATGGAATGAATATAGAATCATTTCTTAATAAAATAATCCTGTCTCTAGACTAAAATCTAGTATCAAAAGACAGGCAAGCAATATAAAAGCCTACTATTGTTAGACAGGAACTACTTTCTAATATGTAATTATGAATTTATCCTTTCAGAGTAAGGCAGTTCTGCCATGGTATGGGCCATGATAGATTGAGATAATAAGTATATGTGGAGACTATAAGTACATGTGGAGATGACTATTATAATGTGAAAATTAAGTTTTAACTAGCAGTCATTGATTTACTTGATTTATTCGATCAGAGTCATCTTGAATTCATAATTCTGTTTAACTAGAAGGTATTCTATTCTATGAAACGTTAGTAATTTAATTAAAGTTTACATGCTTCCATTCTAAGCATCATCAATCTGTAGATTATCTAATCAGTACCTTCAAAAATAGTCAAAAGATAAATGCTAAGGTATTAGATGGCTATCTTTAAAAAACATATTAATGAGTGCTAGATTAAGGGGGGGATATAGATTCACTTACTCCTATACCATTTCACCATTGGCTCCCTGGTTTGCAAGCTGGTCCACAACTGAATTACCTTCTCTATAGACATGCCTAATTTCATAAAGGGGTATAGTATCCAAAATTGTACTAATATCTTCAATTTTTGAGTTAAGTTTCCAATTTGGAGTCGATCTAGTTCTGATTGCATTGATAATTATTTGAGAATCACCTTCAATAACTAATTTTGAGATACCGAGTTGTTTACATAATTTAAGTCCTTCTAGAGCTGCCTTGCATTCTGCCATATTATTGGTTGTGGGTTTGATGGGTCGGGCATATTTGGAAATTATTTCCTTATTCCAATTGTGAATAACCCCACCAATACCTGCTATACCTACATTGCCCCGAGAGGCTCCATCAAAATTTCATTTATACCACCCTTCACTAGGAGGTGTCCATGTACAAGTACTTCTATCTAATTTTGATTTGATTCCTCCCCTACCATATAAAGGTGGGATTGCTAATTTAGGTCATTTGAATATGATGTTATTATCCCAATTTTTAAAGGAGTTTTCATAACTAATTTTATCTCAGAGTTTACTATTGATTACTTCTACAATTGAGACTTCTATTTTGTTAACTATTGACTTCCAATCAAGATTTTGATTAGTAAATATCCTTCTATTTCGTTCTTTCCAAATTTTACATGCTAGAATAGAAGGGGAGATTGTCCATATATCTTTGTACAAACTATCCTTATAGAGGGTAGGCCATGCTTTAAGGTGGTCTACCAAATTAAAGGGCATGGTTGAGTTCTAGTTTAAGCAGTCACAAAGCCATTTCCAGCAATTTTGGGTATAAGTGCAATTTAAGAGCAAATGGTTGACATTCTCTTCTTGACATTCACATAAGGGACATCTTGATGGACCTTCGAACCCTATCTTTCTAAGTCTATCTAAAGTAAGAATTCTTTTTTGTAATGTTGTCCATAGAAAAATTCCTGCCTTTGGAAGGCATGCCTTATTCCAACAGAGATTCAAAGGGATATCTAGAGTATCCATATTATGTTTCTGCACAATATTTTTGTATCCATCCTTCACATTATATACTCCATTGTTTGAGCCAACCCAAATCAGATTGTTTGATCTATTTTTAACACTAATTATTCTATCTTTAAGGATATTAATGAGTTTTTATCTTTCTTTATACTCTATTGGTATATCAGTGACTAATTTCCACACTAAGTCCTCTTCATTAGTGATATAATCTTTTAGATATATTCCTTTAAACTTTTTGCACCCTTCGATAAAGCTATGTGAAAAACCCATCTTAATGAGGGGTGTGAAGCCACCCCATGAGTCCTCCCAAAAAAGGGCCTTGTCCCCTCTACCTATATCCCATGTAAGTAAGCTATTAATAACTCCTCTAGATTCTTTAATGAAATTCCAAATACGAGAGCCTTTAACATGGGATCGCAATATGAAAATGTTGATGGGATCCGCATCTGGGATATATTTGTGTAATAATATTGTGGCCCACTTACTATTTGATTCTTTAAATAATCTCCAAATTAATTTGGCTCCTAAAGCTTCATTTTGCCATTGTAGATTTTTAAAACCTAGTCCACCCTGAGAAATAGGTTTACACAGGTTCTCCCACTTTATAAGTGCTAACTTTTTTTCCTCAGTCGGGCCTTGCCAATAAAAATCCCTAAGGAGTTTGTCTAAACTTGCTTTGACATTGACTAGAAGAGGGAGTATCGACATATGATAAGTGGGGATAGCAGTCAATACAGATTTAATCATTGTGGCTCTACCAGCTTTAGTAAGCCATTAACCTTTCCATGTGCCTTTTTTATTTTGAATTTTGGAAAGTACTTGTTGCCAAAGCTTAGAGCTATTAGACCCTTGTCCAAGGGAATCCCAAGATATTTACACGGAAACTTGCCTATTTTATAACCCCAAATTTTGCAAATATTTCTAGCTATATTTGGAGAAGTATTGACGAAAAAAATTTCAGATTTACTAGGGTTCACTTGTTGTCCTGATGCTTTCATATAAATATCTAGAACATCTTTGAATGCCTTAGCTTCTTTACAGCTGGATGCTCCCGAGAGTATAGTATCATCAGCAAATTGTTGGTGAGTTATGTTTGAGACATGTTCTGTTACTTGTATTCCTGAGATTTTACCTTCTAGATGGGCCTTGGTTATAACTCTGCCTAAAGCTTCGGCCATGATGACATATAGAAATGGAGAGAGTGGATCTCGCTGTCTAATACCATGAGATATTTCAAAGAAACCTTCAGGGGTTCCATTAATGAGGAGTGATATCTTGGGTGTGGAGATACAACTGAAAATTAAGTTAATCCATTGTTTTGAGAAATCGAATGCTTCCAAGCATTTACATAAAAACCTCCAATCTACTTTATCGTAGGCTTTTTGAATATCAATTTTAATAAGCATACAAGGTTCTTTATTATATTGAGTTGTATGAACTATTTCTTGTGCTATAATAATACCATCTAGGATTGATCGATTGGGAAAAAAACCAATCTGTTCTTCTGAGATAATTGCTGGCAGGAAGGTTTTAAGTCTATTAGCTAAACATTTGGATAAAATTTTGTAAATGGTATTACAGAGAGAGATGGGACGAAAGTCCCCTGGCTGCGTATAATCATTCTTCTTAGGGATAAGTGCAAAAAAGGTGTTATTGATTTATGTTAATAGTGAACTAGAGTTCCTTGTGGCTTCAACTGCTTGCCATATCTCTTCTCTAATAAAATGCCAACATTTTTGGAAGAAACCTGCCTGAAAACCATCTGGTCCTGGAGCTTTTTCCGGGTGAAGCTGAAATAGGGCTGATTTAACTTCTTCTAAAGTGAATTTACTATTAATCTGTAGACACCGAAAAATCCTTCAGAAAATAAATTATTTTTGTTTTCTGAAAATCCTTGATGACATCATCATTTATTAATTAATTATTTATTTAATTAATTAATTAATTTTTTATGGCATTAAATCCCTCTCTCTTAATTAAAAATCTTTAATTAAGGAATCTAGCCTAAAAATGTCATTTGGACATTATCCCTAATTTATTAATTATTTAATTAATAAATTGACCAAAAAACTTCAAAAATAAATTAATTTATTTTTTATCCCAAAGTTGGCCAAAATTCTAAAAAGCACTAAACTCTTCTAGAAAGTCCTAAACCTTCCTCTAAATGGGTCAAATCCCTAATCTAGTCCCTTCAAACCCTAAGCCTAGATATTTAATATTTATTAAATTTACCTTTAATAAATATCTAAATCTCACCAAAAGCCACTTGCCCATCCCTTTCTCCTAATCCTAATCCTAATCCCCTTTCTAATCTTGTCACATTCCATTAGCAAAAGGTTTACCAAAACTTATGCTAACCTCCTCTTAGTCATCCTTTTTGGTCAACAAAGAGGGACACCTCTTTGGCCACCTCTTCAAATGCATTTAAGACCTTCTTATCCCTTCCTTGCCACCTCTTGGCCTTGGGCACATTTACCAAATTGTGCACATGCCCTCAAACTTTCAACTCAATCCTCCCTTGACACTTGTCCTTGACTCAACCCTAACCTTAGCCCTAACTCTGACTCATCCTTTTAAACCAAGCCCTTCCCTTTTCCTATAAATATCCTCACTTCCTAAGGCAAATCATCTTTCAACTCTCAAACTCAATAGCAAAGTTATAATGCCATTTTCATTCTAGCATAAGCATAAACTCATCATTTTAGGTCATTTCCAAGCTTAAATCACATCTACATTAGCTTAATTGGATTAACATAGATTCATTTCTTGTTTAATCAATCTTAATTCATTCATTTAGCTTTGCATATTTGTGTGTTCTTGAGGCCTTTGAGGCAAAATAGGTTCCTCATACCTATTTTGTGTCATTTTGGGTCTTCTTGATCCTCAAATCATCCTAATTTGCATGCTCCAAGTGCTTGAGTTTGCACACCCACATCCATCTATATCCAAGCATATCAAACGGTGCATGGGCGCATCCGTTTTAGGCTTAAACTGAGGTGGCTTTGATTTTAGTTTGTTTACCATTAAATTTGATTTGATTATATGCTATGACGTTTGTTTGTCTTTGGCCTTCAAAATAGGTTTAGGTGCACACTCAAATCCTAGTCTACATAATCCATTTATTGTCTGCATCTTATACTAATTTTGGAATATCCTTCAACATTTTATTTTATGCTTCGAGGTCAACAGCTTCCTGATTGTTAAGAAGGGAGTGATAATATTGGATGAATTGTTCCGAAATAAGTTTGGGATCATTAATGAGATGTCCATTTTCATCTTGGATATTCGAGATTCTGTTTATATTTCTCTTATTATTGGTACTATTATGAAAAAAATTTGTATTGCAGTCTCCTTCTTTTAGCCATGTCTCTTTGGATTTCTGTTTCCAGAATATTTCTTCTTTTAATAGGATCTCATTATGTTTTTCCATTAGTTCTTTTTCTTTAATATAACTACTTTCATTCATCCCTTTTTCTATGACTAATTTATTAAGGCATTCTATATCATGCTCAATTTGGATTTTCTGTTCAAAAATATTATTAAATTTGTTTTTGTTCCAATCTAAGATCTTATGCTTGATGATCTTTAATTTAGCTACTAGGCAATACATCTTAGATCCAGAGACTCTTATCTATTTCCACCATTTCTCTAATAACATCATAAATTCCTCATCTTGGAACCACATGAATTCAAATTTGAAAGGATTTCTAGATGGTTTACAATTTTCCGTAATAGATAACCTAGCTGGGAAATGATCAGATCCTGCATTGGGAAGGACTTCTACACTAATAAGATTATTAAAGTTTCCCGTATCTCCGCTAATCATAAATCTATCTAATCTTTCCGCAATATAGCTGAAACCCGATCTTCTATTGTTCCACGTATACACTCCATTGTTAGTGTTAATATCAGTTAAATTATTACCAGGACCCATTGATTAAAGTCTTTTTGTGACTACGAGATGTACTGTGAGCCACCAATTTTTTCTTTAATATCCAATATTGCATTAAAATCACCTCCTAATATGTGAATATCTTCATAATTAGATAACAGATGGTTTTGTAACTCTAGCCATACTTTTCTTTTTTCTATATTCTGCACAGGTCCATAAATATTAATGAGTTTAAATTTTAATTTTGACCTTAAATTATTGACATCTAATAACATCCAATTACTACTTTTAGATATTAACTCAACTGTTATTTTCCTGGGATCCCATAAGATAGCCAAAGCACCAGAAGCTCCTAAGGATAAGACTATCTCCGATTTCCAAATGCCTAGTTTAAGACTAAATTTTAAAATTTCTTCCTTATTTAATTTAGTTTCCTATAATATTATGATTTCATATTCAAATGTATTAAGAAACCTTCTAACTAATCCCTTTTTGTTAGGGGCATTTAACATTCCAGGTTGTTATTTTCATTGCCCTTGGGGAAGGCTCTTCCCCTTCCCAGCATTCAGGACATCAAATAATTTTTGTTGATTTTCAGCATTGCCAGCAATATTTCTTAGTTCAATAATGGATTTCCTGCCTCTTTTTTTTCTTAGTCTTAATGATATTTGGACATGAGAGACCTTCCCTATTCATTGCAATACCTAACTGCTTGTCCTCATTTGTTATCCCATTCATACATCTAATAGATTCTTGTTCCACCTCTGTTATATCATTGCATGAAGGTGGAAACTCTGTATTGACGTTTTGTTCGTATTCTTCCTTTTCATTCCCTGAATTGATAAGAGAGTCTTCTTGATCTATAATGTCTTTGCCATAATCTTCTAAGATATTGTCTATGTTAGTACCCATTTCTTTAATAAGGGATTCAAGTTCTATGGGCAATGATATAGAGAGGATGGATTCCTTCTGAGGATTGTTGCCCTGTTGATTTACTACCATAGCCTTCATTCTAGCTTCCTTAGAATTCTTATTAATCCCAATATATTAATATCTTTTCCACAATCCTCTATGACGTTTTCGAGGCTAGGTTCAAATTTCTCATTGATATCTTCTAATTCTATAGGGAGATAATTGGAAGAGGTTTTGGCATCTAGATGCTCTATTCCCTGCTGGTGTTCACTGGATTCTTCTGATTTATCTGTCCTAGCTTCCTTAATATATTTTATTAAAAGATTCCTTTGTAGGGTAAGTTCCTCCTTGACACAAATTTCATCAATAAGTCTATCCATAAGTTCATCAATAATTTTTTCACCTAAGTATTTCACTATTTCATTGATCTCTCTTTCATATTTATGTTCTTCATCCTCAGTATCTGTCACATCTTCTTCATCATGATTTCTTATATTAGTATCTACATCTGTTGTATTTTGAGTGGATGTTTGCTCATTCACCTCTTTACTCAAATTAAAAGCTATATCTTGCTTCTCATCATTTTTTAAGACAGAGGAGGTATATTCATTTTCTATAGGAATACTTAGCCTCACCTTTGTACTATGAAGAGTGTTGCTAAATTTGATTGTACCATGAGAAGCTTCTTTATTGAGATCTGGTTGACTGAGTCCTGCCACATCCTCCCTTTGTATAGAAATAGGTACTCTGCTAAGACTATGTTCTGCCTTTTTTTATCATATTATGATCGTCTCTTATAGCTCATGTGGCCAGGGAGCCACTTTGAGGGTTACTGTGCTGAGGAATAAAGGGAATCCTTTCCACATTCTTGCCATTATTATTGCTGATAACAAACCCTCCCTTATCTTCAAGGAAATCTACCTTAATGCCCATATTCTTCATATGATAATTAGGGATATCTAATGTGTTGATAGAACACGTTGAGGTTTCTTCCAACTCCTCTATGTAGTCTTCAACAATGGTGGTATTGATAACCACCGAAATTGATTTAAAGCATAGTCTGATAGGAGGGATTGCTTTTTGATGTATATTCATTTTAACTATAATTATTTTTTCTGCTTGATTATACTCATTTTGAACTATCCCAATAAACTTTCCAATCTGGTTGCCTATTTTTCTAAGCATTTCCTGCCAAGTGCATTCCAGGGGAAGGTTCTTAAGGAGGACAGCTTTGTCCACCTTAAAGTTTGTGAGCTTTTCAGGGTTGAAAAGGGGAATCCAATCAAGAACAGTAAAAGATATACTTCTAAATTTAGGGCAACCTTCTGATAGTATTTGCTCTTTAAGTGCTTTATTACTAAAATCCAAATAAATGAAATATTCAGCAAGAATTGAGATAGCTACCTTTTTATGCCACTGAGATTTCAACCAAGTTGCAATATCGTAGACTGAGGCTTCGACTCCATTCCATCTGCATATTAACCCTTATCCTACATAGGCATTCTGCATTCTTTCTATGCAACCATCCTTAAAATCTAGATTAGTAGTTTCAATTTCAGAGTTTACTTGATTAGGGCTTGTTATTATGTTGCATTGTATCTTCCAATTCACTATGGCTTTTCCTAATGATATCAGCTCACCTGTGAGGAGGGGAATAAACTGAGCTATTTTGAACTATTGTGTGTTGGTGCGAATTAATACTATGTTTAAAAAGATCTCCTGAGGGTTTATTATTTAGATCTGAGTGATATTTTTCATACATACCTTTATAACTGCACTGTAGGGGTGTGTAAGGCTTTGCATCTTGATTGCCCTATTTTCTTTTATGAATCATCTTGCCATTGTTAGGGCTGTGACCATGCCACACTACAATATGATTGAAAGTAGTCTCTTTCGAACTCGATAAGCACTTATGGGGCAGTGAATATAGAGTTGCATTTTCTGTGCTGAGTTTATCAAACTTATTGTTAAGAGGCAAGACGAAGGGCGCATGATTATGAGAGAAATTCTGCGTTCTGGATTTCATGAAATGTTTTTTAGCCCTCCTAGCATTTTGATTGTGTGTTGGTAACCAAGACAAGTCCTAAGCATGATTATGCAACTCCCGTGGTGGTGCCCTAGAAGTGATTCTAGGGGAAGATTGATGTAATGCCCGATCATCCCTATGTCGAAGGGCCGGATTCGGAAACTCAACATTCTGTAATGCCCAATCATCCCTGCTTCAAGATGTATTATTGCCATCCCTTTGCTTCAAGCCATACCTAGTTTTGGCGAAAAAATTAATTTGAGAATCCAGAGATTCTATAGTGCAAATGCGAGATGCCGAAAAAAGCAGAGCCATTTTTTCTTTTTTATTATTTATATTTTATTGTGATATTGTTATTAGATAGTTTTCGAGTCAAATTTATTGACCTATTTTTCAGAAGTAATGGTTCACAAGAATCTATTTCTCATAAGAATCAATGGAACACTTAGCACTTATTACATTTAGGTGATACTCAAAAGAGTGAAGCATCGAGCCTTTTTGGGAGGTCACCCATTTGAGTATTACTCCAACTCAAGTGTGCTTCATAGTTTTATTTGTTGTTTGATGTGTCGATATTAGAAACTATAATATTATACAATTAATAAGAGTTCAATGTTGTGCTCTCGAGTCAAAGCTAAGAGCACTTGGTTTAATGGTAAAGTTCATGTTGTAGGCACCTAGATGGGGTTGAGTTAAAATATTCTATAATAGAAAAAATATGTTGTGCTCTTATAACTATTTTTGATTTGATTGATTGTAAGTCTCATATTTTTTTTTTGAAAGAGATTTAAATTAAGGCTAAATAAATCTCTTCTATTTAAATTAATATTGTAAATTTACTTTCAATTTGAAGGGAAACTGACAACGATTATTATGGTGAATCATCAACAAATGCATTGTATTCAATTGGAGGGAGATTAGATGTTGTACGTCTTGTAAGTCCTAGGTATATATGAATCATTTAATATCATATTTTGAAATAATATGTTATCTTAAGAAATATCATTCCACTTGGATGGAATCTTAAGATTTTACAATTAGTTGTCTACTAATCTCATTGATCTTATGTTGTCAAAAATACTAGATAAGGGGGTTATGTGTGGATTATGATTAGAATTTTTCTAAGAAATATTATTGCACCCATATGTAGCACTTGATTTATATTAGACCCATTGGTCATCGAGGTCAATCGATCAACTTATAAGTTACTAGATGGATTGATGACTTATGAGTATGTTGTGCCCTTGTGTTTGCTATGATCTTTTGAGCATGAGACATAAAGTTTGCACATAACCTTATAAAGATCATGTGATGAAGATTTTTTAGCAATATCCAAAAGTTGTAACTATTCAACTATCAACCTCCATCAATGTTTCTACTCAATGCACATTATTGCTTAGTTATGTGACCTCTAAGATTGAATAAGAGTCAATCACTTTAAGTAGTAAAGCCATATGGTTAGTTGAATGGAATTATTTTTGGAAGTACAAAGTGTTTCTGCACTATAGGGTTTCCCTATTGGATTGAGATTTGAGTCTCTTATTAATCAATTTATTTTCATTTCTTTCTTGACATTTCATTATTCTCCTATTGAAGATTGAATCTTTTCTCTCTTAAAACTGGTGTAACTTTATTGCTGATCTACAAACTCACATCTAAAAAATATTATTTTTGGATTTGAAGGCATTGAGCATATTAATGAGGCAAGTTTGAAAGGTCTATTTGAACTACCTATAATCCAACCTACTAAAATGGAGCTAAAGATTGAAGAAGTTGATAGATATTATTCCAAGATTTGTAAGTTCTTATAAATCATATGTATTAAAAGGTTATGTATATTGTAAGAGTGTGCTAGACCCTAATCCTTTGAAAAATCTAGTCTAAAGGTCTAGCTTTAAGCAATTTGTTATTCCTTGCATAAAGGCTGTAAAGTTAACCTTAGAAAAAGATCAAACATTCCAAACTTAAAAACTATTGTTTTTCCCTTCTGGCGAGATTGAATATGTCATAAAACAAGGATGTAACTTTGTCCATTTTAGAGCTATAAAAGTTCATACAAAGTCATGTTTCACCTCAAACATACAACCAATCTCTTATGTGTTTATGTGGTTAAAGACAAGTTTGGCATGAACATGCATGTCAATTATCCAGTCTATCTAGGCTAACTAAGAATTTTTTTTTTTAGCTATTATCCAAATCTTACCATTACTACACAAGATCAAGGTTATGCAAAAGTCAAGTATGGTTCTTTAAACAATTATAGTGTATTCTCTTCACTATATGGGTTGAATATGTTGGGCAAGTTTAAATATGTTTCAACATATATTCAAGTTTTGTATTCTAGGATGAATATAAAATTTAAGAAAGCATGCCTTATGCTAGAATTAACAATGGTGAAGTTTAGTTCCAAAAACCATCATATGAACACCATTTAAATCTTGATAGAGTGGAAATTTGATTGGATGCAACATGTAGCTCCCAAGAGTTTAGAAACTATATGACTTGTGCACAATGTTCAAGGAAATCAAATTAATATTTTGCACCACAATGTATCAAGTAGACATTTATCTTTTAATCATTTTGTAAGAAACTCTTTCAATGTTCTTCCAATAGAAAAACTCCAATTTTATGTGGAAGTTGAAGATGAACCTTTGAATCAAGGTCCAAATCCTTCTAGAAAACAAGAAGCTAAAAATAAGGGGAAATTGATAATAAGAGATTATCCCTTCTACAGTATGGTTCAAACCTTTCTTAAAGTTGAAACTTTAGAATGGTTACAAATAACAAGAGATTTCCCTATATAAAGGAGGAAGGTGGCCTCCTCTAAAAGGTGTATGTAAAATATGCATTTCAATCATCTAAGCCACATAAAGAGGAACTGACTTATGATTATTAAAAACTAAATTATCTTTTGAAATTCTGTGAACATATCCAACAAAATTTTGATTATGTATATAGTGATGTTTTGTTTAAATAAAAATGTTGTAGATCATATTAACACTAATATTGCAAAAAAAGAAACTATGTATATGATATTCATGATTTAGTTGTGGAGTCCAAAAATTTCCAAATTGAAGCAATATCTAAATCTAAAAATTTTTAGTCAAACTTAGATTACATCTTGAATAATTTTCATAAAAATGGAGATGAAATTGAACCTATTCTTCCTTGTTTTTCCATTGTCGATACAAGGCTCCATGATCTAGTTTCTTCTCTAGATTGATTACTTTTTTAAAAAGAAAAAATAATCTATATATGTCCCTTATTCCTACATCATTTAAGAAGCCCTTGCAAACCCTTATTGGTCATAGAAAAAGTTGCTAAGAAAACTAGTCATCATTTTATATCAATTACCTAAGGAACTCATCCTATTCAGCCATGGTATCTCGATGTTGATCACATACATGATCCAACAAGGTTTATCTAGGCATGAATAAATACGTTTGCTAATATTGGTGAATTGACTAGTACAACTAAGATATTGTAAGACTAGTTGTACAAAATCTTTGGGTATAACATTTAATTGGTGATGCAATAAATCAGACAGAAATGAATACTCAAGTGTGTTCAAAATTAAGAACAATAGAATGCCCTTATGGAATCCTTATCAAGTTCAAGAAGATTGGGTAAAAACTATTTTTAGATATTTTAATAGATGTGTTTCACTTCTAAAACCACTTGTAGACATGAGCATCATATACAAACTATCTACAAGTGTTGTGATCTTAAAGATTTTGAAGAGTATTTTGATAATTTCAACATATCAATATATGAACATCATGAAGATCACCATGAGTTTTCTAAAACATGTTAGTTAACATATTTTTCTTTTTAATATAGAAAATTATACAATAGAGAAATGGGGATCAAGGAGATGATCCTATTTTCTATAGCACATTCAAAAGGAAGATGACACATTTGGCTCAATTAGACTTAAGCACTAAGTGGGTGCAATGATCCTTCAATGTAATAAAGGGTCGATTAAAGTAATGTGACTATGTAATGCAAGTTTGAAGGATAGAAAGGGAGGAAAGGTGATTTTTTAGGTTCCACAAACTGACATAAAACAAATAACCCAATTTTGATGCCAAAATAGAAACCAGAAACTGCAACTGACCTACGAAATCAATTTGACATTGTTTTGGAGGGACTAGTTTGATTGGGCTGACCTATTCCCATGACTAGGTCAACTAGCTCGACATGTTCCCTGCACTTTCAATTATTTTTAGTTGCAGACCATCTACGAGGTCTTGAACTTCCTAGATTTGATTTGAAGTGAGCACCACCTATTACTGCACACATAAAAAAAAATTGTGTAGAGAGGGATTTGCCTGAGTCAAAACCTAGTTTAGAATCAACCTTGAAATGAAATGAAATAAAGGAAAGTGTGCTAACATAGAGCAGCGGCTAGATTTGAAACATGGAGTGTATTGTACTTTCTAAACACAAGTACTTCTTTGAATG
This sequence comes from Chamaecyparis obtusa, assembly GCA_027943335.1. NCBI lineage: Eukaryota > Viridiplantae > Streptophyta > Pinopsida > Cupressales > Cupressaceae > Chamaecyparis > Chamaecyparis obtusa. Next base: position 854,585 of record BSBK01002843.1, read on the forward strand.
TGATAAATAATGTTGATGCAATAGCTTGACTCCACATAAAATACTAAAAGGAAATCATGAAATGCATACCTTGCATATTGATTGTTGTATTTTTCCACAATGCTTTATGTGAAGAGGAACAAATACTTGAAGAATTGAAGACTTGAATTTTTTAATGTTGGGATGCTTGAATGTATGTAGATGATCTTATTCCTTAATGGTGGACTCCTTTTCTTGGCCTTCAGTGAGAGAAAGAAGCTTGATCCATGGAGAAGACTACCTTGAGAACACCTTAGAATGCTTGAAAATTTGCCTTGGAATTCTCGAGATACAAATTTTTAGGAGAGAGCTTGAATTCCAATTGCCTTATTCTTGTCTTATCAAAATCTTGATCTTCAAACAAGAATAGGTAGGTTTATTATAAACACATCATAAGCATTTGAAAGCTCAAAACTTGAAGGAAGACAACAAGATTTTAGATTTCCTACTTAATCATTGAGACAGCCCCCCAATGTAGATTTTGGGGTAAACTATGGGGAATAGGTCAGCCCGGTTGACCTATTCCCCCCAAAATTCTTTGAAATTTTGTTTAGAATTTAGGATTTCATAGAGGACATCAAAATGAAAAGTGGATTAGGGCTAGAGAACCAAAAATCAATGCAGGATCCCATACATACTAAAATGGGGCCTAATAGAGCATCTAATTATAGGTACTTATAATTTAGGATGGTACGATTAGCCCCCACTTTAGTGGGAGTATGATTCCACCTCATTCTCATGGTAAAGGAGAAGAAAGAAAGAGATCATGGTCAAAATTGCAAAGAGATAAGACATCACTAAGTTTAAGGACACAAACCCCCAAATAAAGGATCTCAGTTCTCAAACAACCAAGTGTGAGGGTACAAAAACAAAAACAAAAACACACAAGAAAAAACAAAAAAAGCAAAAGACATGAAATAAAAGGGGTTAGTAATAAATAAATAAAACTCCAAATCAACTAGTGAAAGAGACCTTCATTGAGAAAATGTCTCAACCACTAGTATCATGTTCGCAAATCTATTGCAAAAGCATAGCTAGTAATATAGAAAGGGCAAGGGAATCACAAAAGATAAGACCAAACTCCATGGTCTAACCCACTAGAAAAGCGAGGAGAGAATGGAGAGAAGATAGAGAGACCATGAATCCAAAAGGATAGAAAGTTGTGTTATGATAAGTGAGCCATGGAGAAAAAGAACAGGAGGAAAGAGAAGAAAGGCTAGCAAGTTGTGTTTCGCTAGTTCCACTCATCCCAAAAAGAGAGAAAAGGTAGAATTGATGGTTTAGCAATCTGATGCTAGTTAATTCAACCCAAGGATAACCAAGTAAAGCATTATTCACAAGGAAATTTGCCAATGGAGGAGAATTCCTAAGGAAAGAATTGTCTCCAAAAGGATCCAATGTATAAAAAGTCTCTAAGGAAAATGCAAAACAACAAACAAAGGCACAAATGTGATGGAATTGATAGTCTAGAAAGCCATGTTATACTAGTTAACCCATCGAAAAGGATATCCATGAAGTGAAGCATTGTTGAAAAGGAAATCTTCTAAAGGGATCGGTCCAAAGGAAAACATTGTCTCCAAATGGATCTGAAAAAGGAGGATTGGGCCTAAGGGAAGCATAGTCTCCAAAGGAATCTACAAGAGGAGGATTAATCCTATGGATATCATAGCTTCTAAATGGAATTTCTATATAGTACACAAGGAGGACACACATATGCCCCCCCTTATGATGACAACATAATACTATGGTGGCATCATAAGGAAAAGAGAACAAGGATACCTAGATAAACAACAAGGGGATGTCCTTGAACAATAATGTGTGCAACAACCTTAGCAAAGAGGGAAGACTCTTGTTATCCAATGAAAAGATAATTGAGAAAGAATATCTTGCAACAAGTGGAAAGAGACCCTTAGAAGGAACAAATATTAGTTACATGACACCTACCACCAAGAGGATTTCTTGAACAAAAATGACATCTTCAAGATGAAGAGTGGGAGGATAACAAGAATTCACCCTTTTGGCCCCTCCTATTGCTAGGTGAAAAAGGGAATCTTGATGAATGATGAAACACTTTAAGCCCCAAATAAAGGGTGTTTTTTTAGGATGAACATGCTTTTACAAATAAGGAAGAGGTTATGATCAAGGATACACACTTCATACATGAGAGAGAATCATGAATCAAGATAAATAATTATGTGTAAGAAAAAGATGTCACATAGTAAATAAATGCCACTCCATTAAGGAAAGTAGATCCTTAGAAAAAGGGAAAGAGAATGCAAAGAAAAATACCTTACGCCCCAAATTATAGAGGGAAGAGAAAAAAATAACACATTATGCATGCTAAGTTAATTTCAATAGATATACACTCCCAAACAAGGAAGAGATTGTAAACAATGATTCCAATATCTAGAGAGGAGCAAGATCCGAAGACAAGCAATTTTATGCAAGGAAGGATATCATGTTATTCATTATATAAATAAAAAAGAGATAATGGATCTTCTTAAAAAGAAAGAAAAAGATATTAATAACCCTAAGTGAAGGATCATTTATAATAGATACGCATTTTTAAGCATGAAAAAGATTGTTGCAAAGATTAAATGCTTTGCGTAAAAAAAAGGATTTTACACAATAAGGAATATGCTATTATAAAAGATACCAATCCACAAGGGGAAAATGGATTCTTTGAAAATAAATGAGAATGGATGAAAGAGAGGAACTTTGTCCCCTAAGAAGAAAATCAAGGGAAAGCACCCATTATGTTGCTCAAAATAAAGGTTTGAAAAGCTAATTATAACATCATGCAAGACAAAGGGCCCCCAATAAAGTAAACCACTAAGATCGCATGATGTAGAGTGAAATAATAGAATGTTCCCTAAACAAAATCAGAGAGTTCAAAGAGACTATATTTTTGGACAAAGACCATGTTTTCAAAAAGGAACTACACTACTATCTCCCCTTCCTTCATAACTTTGTATAAAATGACCTTCTAATTGATATACCAAAACATTAAGGCTTCAAATTTTTTTTTTTGGGGGGGGGGGGCTGTTCTATTATCTCGTTGAATATTTATAGACATTCCCCCCAATGAAACCTTTTCAATTCCAAGGCTATTTATTGAAAAGACCCATCCATTAACCCCTTTCAATTCTTGTAAATAAATCTTTAAATCCTATTACAAAATAAAATATATACTGTTCATAGTAATCTATTATTTTTGGAGTTGATTGTGTTTTCTTTTTTTTTGCATCAAAATTTTGGATCACACTCTATGATCCATCATTATTGGGATTACACTCTATGATCCATCTGAATAGATGAAAAATGGATTCACCTCTATTCAAATGTAAAAGGGGGAAATATGAGACCTATTCTCAAACCCAAATTCCCCAATGAAGAGATCTGATTTGATCAACCTAGAGGTTAATACACAATCGAATCAATTTATGGTTAATATGGAAAAGAAAGTAAATCTAATATTTCCCTTTTTGTTGAATGGATATTATGTTTGAAATATTGAACAATTGAAATACAACTACTAACCTCAAAATTAGGGCAGATCTGGAAAATGTTGAATTTTGATGTCTGTGTGTACTTTCTAGAAAATCTGAAACTTGTCCTAGACTGGAAATGCCGAGACAGAGAAAACCCAGAAATCTTTCCTCAAGATGGCTCAGCTCGAGTTTGACCCTCATAAAAGGTCAAATACCACATTCTTTATTTGAAGTCCGATTCGAATTCTGTTCGCAAATCCCAAAAGATGGCCGAAAAGGGTATCCAAATTCACTCTCAGATCTGAAACTCCGCACCTGTACCTACAAGAAAATGGGGGTTTTTGTTGTATGGGGGGTTTGCCTTGGTCAAACCCCAATTTAGGAATTAACCTTGAAATTGAATTGAAATATATTGTGCATAAACAAAGTAATTGAAACAAATCACCTCGCTTATGTTGAAGTCCTTGTAGAGGATTCGAATCCTCAAATCCACAAGTAGGAATGCTTCAATGGATGTAGGATGTCTCCAATCAATGGTATTTGATCTTCAACACCAATCTTGAATTGATCTTTGCATATGAGAGGGCTTGAATGAATGAAGAAGGATGGATCATCAAAGGGGCTCCAAAGAGATTGAATCCTTCAATAGCTAACAATGGATCTCCTTGATGGATGAATGCTTGAACACTTGAATGCTTGAACACTTGCTTGAAAAACTTGATCGCTTGAGAGCAAGAGAAGATGTGATTGATGGATGTGAAAATGAGAGAGGAAGGCCTCCTTTTATAGTGATCTAGGGCACACTCCTCTAGATGGGCCACCTTGGAGAATTAAATCCCAATTAGGTCCTCACCTTTAGAAAATATACCTAGATTAAATGCAATTAAAGGATTTACCATCCCGAAACCCGAAATGGCTGACCCGGAGGCGGGAAAATAAATTTCCCGAAAGCCCAAAGCCCAAAAATTAAAGATTTTGAAATTTTGGAGAAAGGGGTCAAAGTTGACATTAACCCTAACCTAGTCAGGGTCGACCTAAGACATTGACCTTTTTCTTAGGTTGACTCAAAACTGAATTAGGAGGTCCCAGGGATGCCCAGAAACCTAGAAATGATGCCAGAATAGGACAGAATGTCAGGAATAGACATAAAATCCTATGATTACTAAAATGAAGGCCAGGAGGATCCATTTCTAAATCCTACCTAGAAAATAGAGCCATGGAAGAGGGAAATTCAGGAGAATCCTTAAGATCCTAACCCTAATTTCACCTAGAATGAAGAAATCAAGTGCGAGGAAGAAGTGGAAAGTGGGGGGAAAAGCCAAATACATGCAAAGACCTGATCAAGGTGCTTAACATGACCCCAAACCACTTACTCAGAGGGCTAAATGCTCTTATCATGGAAGTGCTTCCATTTTAAGACAATACACCATCATTAGGATCTCATCCTAATGATGGATCATAGAGTGTGATCTAAAACGTTGATGCAAAAAAAGAAAACACAATCAACTCTAGAAACAATAGATTACTATATGATGGATTGTAGAAAACTAATATTTTTAATATATTTTTCAACTTTCTCGGTGGAATAGTGTCTAATTCATTAAAAATGAATTAGACATTACTATTGTAAACAAAAATGTTTTAGTGTTAATTTAACAGCAATCAATCATGCTTTGTGTGATAGATGTTTCAACACCATGTAGGTATCAATGGTTGCATCAACTAAAATCTACCTACACCATATTCTGACCTCAATTTGATGACAAAATTGAATATTTTGATAACTTAGTATTCATATATGATTAAATGACACCATTGTTGGTGAGATGGCTAAGATAATATGGCATTAAAATCTTCAACTACCCATTTCTATACATCCGAGGGGTTGATATCTAGTTTTTCATAGCTCTTTGCATCTATGAATTTTTCTTTTTATTGATCTTTCTACTAACAATTCTTTTATGCAATGTTAGTTTCTTCTTTATTTTCTCTTATTCATAAATAGGGTTGACAAGTTGCAGGTCCCTCAATGGCTTGGCTACATACATAATATAAGGATCAATATCATCAAGCCTCTCTTTCTATTCATATTATGTTCAAAGTTCCTAACATGATCAATGATTTCTCTTATAATCGTTGTGTGTAAATGTGTCATCATACCCCCATATAATGAAATCAAAACTCCATAGGAAAATTATTATTCATAAGATTAATGAATCTTCATGAGTTTGATCTCTTGACAATAGATGACTATATCAACACTACTCTCTACTTTGATCATTGCATCATATAAGTCGATACCTTTGACAAATGACGATTTCTATATTTCTAGTAACTCTACAAGCCATGACCTTGAGTGCTTGGTCTTGATACCCTATTTAACTTTTAATGATTTTTTTTTTCACATATCCAATTCCTCATAAAAGAGGTGATTTCCCATTAGGTTTAGTGTACATGGAACTATGAGTGAAGAATTATCCTATGACTATGAATTTTATACTTGACCATCATCTTGTCTGAGGGAAAGATAAGACTATCCCAACAACATAACAACCTAAAAAATCTTTTGGTCAATTTGAGATCCTTCACTTCTACATATAGAAGTTGCTGCCACATGAGGCGATTGAGTGAAGCATCAGGATAGTAATAGGTTTTGGAACTGCTTTGAGCTCCAAAAGGAGTTTTAAAACTAAATTGATTATGCCTTAATCCTTTTCTCAAAATTGAGTGTACTTTTGTCTCATCACATGTCAGCCCTATGCTTGGTTTTAAAATCATTGAATCAAGTCAAGGATTTTGGTGGTTTATGTGAACCACATTGAAATCTAACATGATAGCATCTAAAGCATTTTCATCAAAACATGTTGTACATCACCTATATGAACTACATGCACCAATAAAATACATTTTTATAATCACCATTGTCTTATGCATATCATGTTCTCAAGATAACCATCCCAAGCACAAAGATTAATCATAAACACCCCATATTGCAAAAAAAAACTTACAATGTTAGCATGTTATTCAAGAGTGTTTCATTAATTCAAAGGTTTTGAGAGATTCCTTTCAAAATTCATTTTGTTCACACATACTGCAAATATTTCATCTCATTCTATAATGTGACATCTCTTTGAAGCCTTTTTAAGCAATTATAGTGCATTGTCTATAATTCCACATCTTGCATACCTTTCTACCAAAGTATTTCCAAATATAATATTTAACAAAATTTCCTCTTCATTGTACTATGATGAACATCTATTCCTATTTAAGAAATCCATGTTTTGTAAACCTTGAAATCATTACATTTTGTGAGACCTACACACCCTTGAAGCATAATGTTAAATAGATTTAGTGCCATGTTAATACTTCTTCATTTTGAATGCATATCAACCATAGAAATCACAAGGATAACATTATATTCCATGATGAGGGTTCATCATTGTTTGAATTCTTTTACATCATGTAGGTAGAGAAGATGTTGATGAACATAGAAATCCATTTTGTCACTTAATCTTTCTAACTCCAGAGAACATCAAACATGAATTTGAGATAAAGATATGATCAAAAGTATTTTAGTAATGATGGGATGGAAATATAAAATTTTGTTGAGTCTTGAATAGGGGCCAACAACTAGATCTAATTTGGAATTTATTTCTTGGGAAAAATAGAGAGCTCCAACGTCTTTAGTATAGGCTCATGCTAAAATCCATTGGGAAATAGAATCAAAGAAAAGTAGGAGGATAGGGTGCTTCTTAGTAGAAGAGTGGAAGGAAGACCGAGCACAAACTAAAAACAACAAGCCAAAATTTAAAAATAAACTCAAACCAAAATTGAGACTAGCATAACAAAACTTCTACCTAAAATATGTACATGGAAAGGACCCCTTCCTCAAGTGGCTCTAGATGAGTTATGTGAACGCATTGACTACCCAAGAAAAATAAATGCCATGGAAAGACAACAAGTGGAAACTCCAGAGTACCTATGATCTTGGTTGTAAGATTGCTCGTTGAACTCTAATCTTGAGATTTCTAGCATGTGCAACTTCCTTGGGAGAGGCAATTTATGCAAATACCCATTTTTTATCCAAAAAAACATGAATCTAGAATCATCTCATCCTCCTTTTTCATGTTATTGATCAATTCCAGTCAAATGAGATAAAGTATTACAATTTCAAGCTTCTTAATGCACCTTTGATATTTGTATCTACAACTTGGTGACTTGAATATTCCTATCCATCAACCAACTCAAGAATATCATTATTTAGTGACTTTATGGAAGAAGAATAGGATAAGTCCATACTTTGAATTTTATCAACATGGATGTCCTTTCAATGATCAATGATGAATGAATAAATATGTATTCTCCATAAATAAATTCATCATCTGAATCCTCAAGACACCAAGTGGGAATGAAAAAATTATGGGAATCTTCTTGAAGCATTATTTCTTCACCTTTCTTTGATTGTTCAATATTACCATGAGAATATATAAGAAATTTATCTTCATTGGTACATGTACGTTCCAATGAGACTTTTTCAATACTCTAACTATAATATATTTCATCAAATACACCTTCATCTTCAAGAGAAAAGTTATCTATAGCATCATATTCATTATGTAAAGGGCTTGTATCAACAAATAATCTTACTTGAAGAACATCATTTTCAAGAAAACTAGTCACCTTCTCACCTCTTAGATCAATATTTTATAATATCTAAAGAAACTTGAAGGATGGACCTTCTCGTAATTGAGTTTCACACTACCATAGAAGCTCCTCAAAAATTTGATTTATTTGGAGTCATTACGGTTTCATTTTGTTAAGCAATATGTACAAGAGAAGGATCATTGTTATCTTCACCCTTTTTGTCTACCACTGATTTGGAAAAATAATCACAAGAAATATCATTGGCATTATTTCCATCTTCTTTTAATCCTTTGCAAATTTTTAAGTAGAGAAGGATGCACCTTGTCAAAAGGAAACTACATGCCACCATGGAAATTTTTCAAGAAATCAACTTGCACGAACTCATCAAACACATGATTCTTCTGATATGATTTACATAGATGAAGAATTATCTTCACCATTACTTTCACTGTCACTTTCTGATTGGATTCCTTCATACCAAACCATTACTCTGATTTTATTTTTCTAAAAAAGTCACCAACCTTCATTCTAGAAAAGGCACCTTTAGGCTTTATAAGGGACAAGGCAAATTAGTATTTCAAATCCCCAGTAGAGTTGCCAAAAATCTATTAGTTAATAGATTTGTCTCTTCAATATAGTAAATAAACTGACTTTCTTGTCCAGCTATGATTACAAATCACTAACAAACAATTGGAGAGATCATCATTGTATTAACGATCTTCCTCTAAATTTTAGGGGCACAACTTCCTCTTATGATATAATTTGGGTTTTTGGGGGTATGCTTTTAATTAGAAAGTATGAAAGGAAACTAACACCTAAGCATTGACATGTTGCAAATGCCATTTTGGATTTATAATTAAAAGGGAAACAAAGATAAATGACACAAATTTTACCCTCTCAACACTCATAAAGATGATTAGGAAGATGAACAACAATTCCCTTTAGATAATATGGATATTTAAGACTCAAAGTTTGTATAATATACACATACATGATCTTATATAACAGATGAAAATATCCAAAAGTGTCTGCATATCTCAAAGGAAAATGATAGTAAAAAGGAAATGCAAATAAAAAAAAGTTTCAAAAAATCTCTTTTATAACCTGGACAAAATTAGAGAGCTCAAAGACTATGTACAAAGACCATGTTTTCAAAAAGGAACTACACTGCTATCTCCCCTTCCTTCAAAATTTCTTATAAAATTGCCTCCTTTTAATTGATATACCAAAACATTAAGGCTTGAACTGTCTGATAGAAACTATCTTTTCCTGATCAGTTCTGATGAAGTACATACAATATCCTCTGCTCTACATACAACAGACACAAGCTCTCAACTTCCACAATCCTCTTTTCATCACATTCATACTACACATCTTTTCAAAAGAAAATATCTTATATATATACCCTATTACAAAATAAATGATCAGGTCGGCCAAGTAGGATTTCCTAATATACAAATGATTACATAACTCCTTGCTAAGATACACACGGTATCTATAACAAGTATACAACAATTATATTTCATCAATTGAGGTTCGACATTCGTAATTTATGCTCGTCATTCATTATACATGCTTCATTTATGTAGTAGGCTCCAAATAGGTCTACTCCATAACACACACCTCAATTGACGTCATCATGCATCCCATGACTTTCTAAGATCAACGAGCATTCCTCGGTGTGTTATCTGACATCCCTTAAGCTCACATACACTGGATCCACATCACTTTTAAGATATACTCAAAACTCAGAGACTAACTCTGCCAACTTCTACTATCACAGTCCAGTAACCAGTCTTCACCAAATCTTCTATAACTCAGCCAATATGCAATATTACATCATGATATCTTAGATATAAGATCACAACACCTTCATGTACACACAATTGTGTTCGCACATTCTAAATCATTTTTATGGCATCTGTACACTATAATAACCAGTTTGTTCTCTCCATAGAAACATATGTTGACATCAGTGACAAAATACGAATGACAACAATAGAAATTCCAACATCACTCAATTAGGTTACCGATGTTGTGTAGTGATTAAAAATATTAAATGCATCAACAACATCCAACAATCTCCCCAATGCATTAGCAATATATAACGATCCCCCCCTTTGGCATTGATGGCAACATATGGGAAAATCCATCAACCCAAAAAGTATTCTCTCAGTATCCTCAACATAATATCAAATAGTGAACTCTTCTCCATAGTATCTCTCCTTATATAGTAATTATTTTCTCATAGTCTCTTTCGCCCTTTGACAACAATGGCAAAGGGTTCTATAAGTCATCAACTTTGTTCATCAATCAGGTGCTGAATCAACCAAATATATTTTGTAGGCCTTCAACGATCACTCCACATGAGGAGTAGATCCATACATCAAGTCCAAAACATGATAAGGCTCTGAAAACCTCGGGACCGGTGCATCCCTGCATCATTTAATTCTCACTAGGAGGGGCCTGCACCCCAAGCATACCTCTGAGATACTCAAAGGCATCTTTTGGCAATGACTTTGTAAATATGTTTGCTATCTATTATATTGTACTAATGTATTCCAACCTTATTTCTTTCTCTACAACCATGTCTCTCAAGAAGTGATACTTAATAGAAATATGCTTAGTTTTAGAATGCATCACAAGATTCTTTAACATATTTAATGTACTGGTGTTATCACAATGGATAACCATAGGTTCAACAAAAGTTATTTCAATATCTTTCAACATTTGTTTCATCCAAATAATTTGAGTGTAGTTAATAGCAATAGCAACATACTCAAATTCAATAGTAGATTGAGCTATAAAATATTGCTTTTTACTTAACCATGAAACCAACTTTTTCCCAAGGAAAAATGCACCTCCACTAGTAATCTTCTTGTCATCAATATTCCCTGCCCAATCAACATCAGTATAAGCATGTAGTTCAAAGTCATTATTTTATCATACCATAAGCCATATTCCATTGTTCCTTTCAAGTATCTAAATATCCTTTTAACAGTAGCCATGTGTGTTTCTTTAGGATCTACCTGATATCTAGCCAAAATTCCAATAGCATTAGCAATATCTAGTCTAGAGTGAGTCAGATATTGTAATCCTCCAGTCATTGATCTATACTTGGTCTGAAAAACACTCTGTGTCTCATCTATATTTATTAGTTTGTGACCAGTCACCATGGGTGTACCAACTAGTTTACAATCTTCTATTCCAAAAAAAATCAACATTTCTTTAAGATACTTAGTTTGAGAAATAAAATTCCCATTCTTGCTCTGATTTATTTGCAGTCCAAGAAAGAACTTCATTTCAGCTATCATGGACATCTCAGATTCATTCTCCAACTCTTTAGAAAATTTCTTACACATTTCATTATTGTCGCCAAAGATAATATCATCAACAAAAACTTCTATTATCAGAATTCCATCTTCACTAGTTCTTAAATATAAGTTATTTTCAGCATTACCTTTTCTGAATCCAAGGTGAAGTACTTGTCTAACCTTGCATACCAAGCCCTTGGAGCTTGCTTCAGTCATACAGTGCCTTCTTTAACTTGCATACCATGTCTTCATCTTCGGTCAAAGGAAATCCATCAGGTTGTTCTATGTATACTTCCTCTTCAAGATCCCAATTTAAAAATGCAGATTTCACATCCATCTGATATACCTTGAAGTCTTTATGTGCAACATAAGCCAAAAAAAATCTCACAGCTTCCAACCTAGCAATAGGAGCAAGTGCCTCTTCAAAATCTATGCCTTCTTGTTGTGATTAGCCTTTGCAACCCAATCTTGCTTTGTTTCTTACAACAATTCCTTCTTCATTCATTTTGTTTCTGAAAACCCACTTAGTTCCTATTACATTTTTTTCTTTAGGTCTAGGAACCAATTCCCAAGTTTATTTTTCTTTATTTGATCTAACTCTTCCTTCATAGATTTGATCCAAGATTCATCTCTGCAAGCTTCATCTATAGTCTTTGGTTCAACTTGATAAATCAAACAAATTTCTTCCCTTATCTTTGATCTAGTCATCATACCTTGATTTGCATTACCAATAATTTTCTTTTCAAGATGGTTTTTCTTAACATACCTCAGAGTCTTAGGAGTCTTAGAAACTTCATTTGTGTCTTCATCACAAATCTCATTCTCACAGTCAATCTCAACATGTTCTTCTTCTTCTGTAATAGCATCTTCCTTGATTTTTGTATTTTGATAACAATCATACATTCTCTCTTGTATCTAAAAATTTTCATCTATCTTCACATTGTTACTTTCAATCATCTTCCTCAATCTTAGGTTAAAACATTTGTAAGCCTTTTTTTAGTAGAATAACCAAGAAAAATTCCTTCATCACTTCTAGCATCAAATTTCCCTATTTCATCATCTCTTTTCATATAGTATTTACTACCAAATATTCTGAAATATTTTACAGTAGGAGTATGATTAAACCATAATTCATAAGGATTCTTACTTGTACCTTCTCTGATTTGAATTATGTTCAATGTATATACCGATGTTGCAAGAGCTTCTCTCCAATGTACATGAGATATGTTTCCTTCTAGCAACATTGTCCTGGAAACATCCAATATTGTTTTGTTTCTTCGCTCTACTATCCCATTTTGTTGTGGATTCCTAGGAGCAGATGTTTGTCTTTGCATTCCATGTTCTTTATAATATGAATTGAATAGATCTGAAGTAAATTCTCCACCTCTATTTGATCTCAGACATTTTATCTTTAAGTCTGATTCATTTTCTACTTTTTCTTTGAACAGCTTGAATTTGTCAAATGCTTCTGATTTCTCTTTCAATTAAGTGATCCACATCAATCTAGAAAAGTCATCAACAAAAAGTATAAAGTACCTTTCACCATAGTATGATCTTGTCCTTGTAGTTCCACATAGGTCTATATGTACCAAATCCAACTTTCCTTTTGTTGTATATGATTTACTTTTATAACGGCTTCTAGTATGCTTTCACATAACACATTCTCTACACATAGTGTTAGATGGTTTTACAATTTTCGGTAGGTCTCTCACTGCATTAGTCAAGCTTACCTTCACAATATTATCAAAATTGACATTACAAAACCTTATGTGCCATAACCAACAATCATCTATCTTTGCAACAAAACAAGAAGCTCCAGATGTATTTAACTCAAATATATTACCTCTAGTTTTAGTACCAGTTGCAATCAAGTTTCTTGTCTTACTTCTGATAAAACATTTCCCATCAATGAGATTTAATTGATATCCCTTGTCTATCAATTGTCCAACACTCAACAAGTTATGCTTAAGTCCATCAACAAGAAGTACATTGTTAGTATTAGTCCTTCCATCCAAAGAAATAGATCCTACTCCTATGATAGGCTTAGGAACATTATCTCTGAATATTACAACACCACCATCATACTTATTTAGTTTAACAAACTTGTTTTTATCTCCAGTCATATGATGTGAGCAACTTCTTTCTATAACCCATTTAGATTTCTTATCAACATGTGATACTAAGGTTTTTTCTTCATGTAATTTTTTTTCATCTTTAATAGCAATAAATCCAATCTCCTCATAATCACAATCATCATCATCATAAATAACTTCACTAGCATAATAACATTCCTTTTTCTTTGAATACTTAGGCTTGAAAAACTTAGGTTTGTGCTTAGGAACTCTTGTAGGAAATCTAGATTCAAAGTGACCTATCTTATTGCATGAAAAACATTTCAAAGGTAAATTTCCTTCAAATTTACCCTTACCTCTCTTTTCTCATCTAGCGATCAAGGTAACAAGTTCATCTAGCTTTTTTTCTTCTTCTTGTATTTTTCTCATTAATCAGCACACTCACCAAGCTCTTCCTTTATATTACCACTACTGGAGCTCACAATTCCAAATATTGTCTTCTTGTGTGTAGATGCCTTGAATGTTGTTTCAACTTTAGGTAAAGAATCTCCCAATTCTACAGCTTCAAAGATAGTTAGCTTTGCAATCAACATTTCTCTGCTAAAGTTTGTAGTCAAAGGTATAATCTCTTCTATAGCCTAAACTTTGGGCTTGTAAATAGGTGTCAATGATCTAAGGATCTTTGTAATGACTTCTTCCTCTTCATAAGTACCTCCAGAATTTTTGATTCCAATCAAAACCTCTATAACTTCTCCATTCTTGTTTTCCAATTTTGTAATTTTTCTTCTTTTCCTCATCAGTAGCTTTGTCTAATTCATTCTCAGTCTTCATGGTTACCTCATTCTTTGTAATCATCCAGTGGTTGATGCCCAAACATAGCAAATGATTTCACATCTTGTTCTTCCAACTATCAAAGTTTTCAAGATCAAATTTTGGACTATCCTTCCTATAGAATGCCATCTCCAAGATCACCTCAAGCTGATAATATTTCTCTCTAAGGACCAATAGCTCTGATACCAATTGTTAAGAATAATAGTCCACCAATACAACTAAGAGGGGAGGGGGGGGGGGTGGCGGTGAATCAGTTGTATGACAGATTATTAAAATTTAAACTTTGAATAGCTGTAACACCAAATAGGTTGATAACATAATGAATGCCAACATAATAACATAATATTTTGTTGTCGAGGAAACCTTGTTAAAGGTAAAACCTCAGTGGGAATTAACACCCACTAATGATGTACTAAGAGTATAGTATCCTTGTTAGAAGATTAGCCATGTTAGGAGCTTATTGAAACATTATAGTACATAATCCTTATTAGAGGACATACCCTATTAGGAGTCAAGAAAAAGAGTAGGCTCACTGCCCAAAGAAGGTTATGTCCACCTTCAGAACTCACTGTTCGCAACACAAGTGTATGAAAAAAATACACAATCCTTGAACTGTCTGATAGCAACTATCTTTGCTTGATCAATTTTGATGAAGTACTTACAGTATGTTCTGCTCTACATACAACAGATACAAGCTCGCAACTTCCACAATCCTCTTTTCATCACATTCATAGTACACATCTTTTCAAAAGAAAAGATCTTACATATATACCCTATTACAAAATAAATGATCAGGTTGTTCAATTAGGCTTTCCTAATATACAAATGATTACATAACTCCTTGCTAAGATACACACAGTATCTATAACAAGTATACAACAATTATATTTCAATAATTGAGATCTGACATCCATAATTTATTCTCGCCATTCATAATGCACACTTCATTTATGAAGTCAGCTCCAAATAGGTCTCCTTCAGAACACACGCCTCAGCTGATGTCATCATGCATCCCTTGACTTTCTAAGATCAACAAACATTCCTCAATGTGTTTTCTGACATCCCTTAAGCTCGCATACACTGGATCCACATCACTTTTAAGATATACTTAAAACTCAGATACTAACTCTGTCATCTTCCACTATCACAGTCCAGTAACCAGTCTTCACCAAATCTTCTATAACTCAACCAATATGCAATATTACATCATGTGATCTTAGAGATAAGATCACAACACCTTTCTGTATACACAATTGTGTTCACACATTTTGAATCATCTGTACGACATCTGTACACTATAATAACCAGTATGTTCTCTCCATATAAATATATGTTGACATTAGTGACAAAACACGAATGACAAAAGTAGCAATTCCAACATCACTCAATCAGGTTACCGATGTTGTGTAGTGATTAAACATATTAAATGCATCAGAAACATCCAAAAATCTCCCCAATGCATTAGAAATATGCAATAGTTCCACATAGTATTTTGTTGCATCACCAATTCCAGCTAGATGTAACTTCATCAAACTTTTCTATGTAGGGAAGTTCTCTTTGTTCAGCTTTGGTACCTCCTTTTTGTACATCTTGATCTTTAGCTCCAAGTACCTTCAAACTTTTCCTTACAAGCACCACAACTCTAATACCAATTTTTAGAATGATTTTAGAATAACTGAGAGGGGGGGTGAATTAGTTATCCTCAAGTCAGATGTACCAATTGAACTTTTAAACACTTCAACCAACTTAGATCTATTCAAAAATCTACTCAATCTTTGTAGAATATAATCAGTAACATAAAATTTCAGTCCACTGTGCAAAAGTAATCAACTTGCAGAATATAAAACTCTTAACAATGTAACACATCAAATAAAATTCACACAAGTATGACACCAGGGTTTAATGTGGAAACCCAATTTGGGAAAAACCACTAGTAACATGCTACCAAATTTTCACTCTTCTAAAGTGAGCTTGGTGAGGAGCCAACCCTGTTTAAGGTTACAATACACATTTTTAGGTGTGACCCTGTTAAAGGATTTAATCACCTTATCAGGAGTGGCCTTGTAGAGGACTTAAGAACATCCCATTAGAATGTCACCTTGATTAAAGGATTTACAAATGACTGTTAGGTCAACCTTGATTAAAGGATTTTAACTGATACAATGGTTAGAAAGTAACAATAGGTTATGATCTAATACATACAACTCACTTTGAAAATACAGATCCAGTGTAGCTCATATCTTCTTGGGAATCCTTCAAACAATCACCACAATACAACTGTATTCATCCTTCTGCTTAGGTTTGCCAATCAACAGAATCAACCTCTCTACATAACCTACAATTAGGTCATCCTTATATCTCCTTAATTAGATAGCTTAATCTTTTGTCACCTAATAATCTTTGTAGATCTTAGGTTTAGGTCAGATTCATCGAATCCTTCCAATATTTTGTTCTCCTTCTTATCCATCTAGATACTTCTCAAAACTTCTCTTTGAATCCATGAACAAAAATGGTTTACCGTGCATTAAATGTTCCAGGTCATTCATCCTTATCTTCAATACATTTTACATATTCCAAGAATTCAACTATGTCAGCTGGGAATCTCAATTCCTTCATAAACTGTAAATTACTGACACTCGGTCATCATTGTGTTCTTCTGCTCAGTCATCACTGGATAACTCAGTCATCACTAAAATTGTTCTTCTCAACAATTACCATCTTCACTTAGTTATTATCTGATACTCGGTAATTATTGATGCTTGGTCAATACTATATTTTCTCAGCTTATACTGGTGCTTGGTCAACACTAGCATCACTCGGCTTACACTTAAGTTTCTTAATCTTCTTCTCTTTTGCTCAGTTAAGCCTATGCTTTTAGACTTTATTTCCTCATTTCTTCCATGCTTCAAAACAACTAACTTCTTCACTTTGTGTCATAGATAAACAACACATTACCTTGCCAATTTGCCAACTAATCAAGTACCCATTGTAGTTTCTCATAACTCAACCTTTCCACTAGGTCTTCTTGTTATCTCCTTTTTTCAAATCCTCTTCATCAATCAAAAGATATGGTACTCTACTAGATAGAAATTGTATCACTAGTTAAGGTTTGACATAAATGACAATATAAAAATTGTTTCAATTGTAGTTTCCAACAATTTTATCTTAGCATGCCTCAACCAATTCAACTTTATCATGAATATCATTTCTTCTTATCCTACTAAAAATCCAAATCCCAAAATATTTGTGAACTTATCAACCCTAGGGTAGTCTCATCTCCTTGACCTTGTCTTGTACTTGGACTCATTCCTTCACCTTCTATTCCTCATATTTATGCTTCGGGTCTACCACCCATATCTTAAAAATATCTTGCATCTCCTATCTCTCAACCTAGTTTGGTTTCTATTATTCTTTCTTTCAATGGAGAAAATGATTCAACGTTGATTGATCCTAAACTAATCCAAATTTTAAGCAAAACTAAACATAACTATTGTGTTCATGGTCACCATCATAGACGTCATGCTAGGACCCATGATCTTTCTTCCCAAAATATTTCCTCCACTAAGATACCTTATAATTCCTTGATCCCCTTTTCCCAACCTATACATAACCTAAGGGAGGAAGTTAATCTAAAGAAAATCGAATTAAATAAACATGATAATTTTTCTATTCGTATCAAACATTCAATTGTGGTTAATTTGGATGGAGAAGATACTCTTGATGATGATTATTACAATGTTTCTAATGTAAATGATGTTAATTATAATAATTTTGATGATATGTATGAGCTTATTGATGTTAATTATGACTTTCTAAATTTGCACAAGTGTTATCCCTAGATACTAGTGAAAAACAAAGAAGCCCATTGTTAGAGCATGGTCCTTTTTTGGAACTTTTGATGGATCCATCAACCATGCTTGATGTTGTGCCTCTCATGCGTTTCTCTCCTTACCTAAATAGTAAAGGCTAAGATGGGGAGTGGGGTGGGGAGGCAAGCGATATACTTGATTGGCTCCTCTTGTACGATGGATTATTTTATGTGTTTTCCTATCATGGTGTGCCTCCCCGTGATGTGTTTCTTTCTATATGTTTTGTTTAGATTCTATTAAAGAACCCTTGTTTGTCTATTGGCACAAGGTGATAAATAAATTTTCCTATTGTGAAATTCTTCTATTTTTATCTCATTTCTTCTATATGGCATATATATGTTATGTCACACATGTTCTTTTGTCACAATTTTTCCTTTGTATTGTTTGTATACATGTGTCTTATGTGATATTATTACATTATACTCATAGTTCTTCTACCTTTGGGTGATGATGTCAATTCATTTTTCCATAATTCTTGATATACATGAGTTATTATATGATCATACTAAACCCAAAGTTAGTAGTTCCCTTTTGTGCTCTATTTTTTCACGTGCTTCATTTACCTTTTTTTTTCCTTTCTTATAGGCATCTCATAGTGGAAATTTCTTGTGAGTGCATATATGATTCGTTAAAGTCATTTCTCTCATTAAGGCATTTGGAATTTCTTTAATGTGGGGTCATATTATCTACTCCTTATTTCACTTTTTCACACACGCATACACAAAAATTCAATTTGTTGATGACCTTGGATTCATTCTTTCATTATATTACATTATCATGTTTTGTGCATTATTCAATGGATTCCTTGGGAGACTATGATTTCATTAGGTCTAAACCTTATTTTAAAATGGATCCCATTTGGAGATAATTATTTCCTTAGGATAGATCCTCCTATGGAAAAATTTACTTCTAGACAATGCTTCACTTAGTTATCCTCTTTGATGGGTTGACTAGCATAACACAACTTGCTAGACTATCAATTCCATCTTTACATCATTTTCCCTCCTTGCATGACCCATGGTAACTCAAAACCTTAGAAGGGTAGTGGTCATGTCTCTTTACCTCTTTATCTCTCTCACTTCAAGTATTGTTTCCTTTTATCTTCATTTTGGATTTGATGAGGACACAAGTCACTAGGGGGCTCAGGGTCTCCTTGACCTTGATAAAAAAATTCCAATACTTTGATCTACTTTATTGTGAGCATGATGTAATATCATACTATCACTAAAGTTGGGGCTAAATGTATCATCCTAAATCATAATCACTATGATTAGATGCTCAATTGGGCCCCATTTTAGTGTTCTTGATTTTTCATGTCCATTATGATTGATCTAGCTCTGCACAACCTATTATTTTGGTATCTTCTCTGCATTCCCAACTGCAAAACAAGTTTCATGAATTTTTAGAGTGAATAGGTCACCCTAGCTTACCTATTCTAAGTAATATGTTGCCCCAACCATCCTATTCTTGGGAACGGGTCACCCCATCTGATGTATTCCTTGTATTTTCCCCCAAAATTCAAATTGGGGGTCTGTCTAATTAGATAAGCAAGAAATATAAAATCTCATCGGATTTCTTTGAGTTTTGATCTCTAAAATATTGTGAGAGGTATATAAGAAACATATCTCAAACCTCATTTTGGTAACCATGATGAAGACTTCAAATCCACTTTCAATATTTCAAGAGTTATTATCAAGATCCAAGTATTTGAACATTCTCAAGATTCCAAGCATCTAAGGAATCTTTGAAGAAAATCTTCTCCATTATAGCAATATTCTCACCCTCATGAAAACCAAGTAGAGGAGACCTCAATCAAGAAAGAAGATCATTTCTTTCAAGCTACACCAATATCAATGTGGAATTGCTTTCTTCCTAAGGAAGAGTTGATCAAGCATAAAAACACTAAAGATCTTTGAGGGTTATCTACATATCTATGCATTTGTGAAGGAAATCCTTGATTCATATCTACATTCCAAGATCCAAAAACTAAATACAACAACATACAAGTAATTACAAGCATATTCATAGACATTATGGCCTCAAAGTTCATTTGTGAAGTTATATGCATTTTATATTGTAGATCTAATATCTACTTTACATTTACAAGCTTTCCTTTCATGCATATTTCATTTTTATTTCAAGGTTGATTCCTCAACTGAGGTTTGACTAAGGAAAACCCCTTTATATGTAATATTTCCCTTGTTTTCTATGTGCAAGTATAGGTGGCACTCACATCAAATCAGATCTAGAAATTTTAGGACCTCACAGACAATCTATAACTAAAAATAGTCAAAAGTGCAGGGAATAGGTCAACACAAGAAACCTACTCCTAAGAAAAGGTCGACCGAGGAAAATTGGTCCCCCTAGATCTACTTCAAATTGATTATTTAGGTTAGTGGCATCCTCAGAACCTTGTTTCTAGTATCTATAATAAATTATTTGATTTATGTGAGTTTGTGCATCCCAAAACTTGTCATTTTTGCCTATTTATCCCTCTATCTTATATCATTCAATCATATCTTCCTAATCAACCCCTAATTTACAAATTAAAGGATTACTACACCCGCTTAGCGCTTCAATCTCACTTGGTCCTAGTGGGTCATCTTCCTTCCAATGTAGCCAAGGATTGGTTAGGTGTTGCAATTGGGAACCACTCTATAACCCCTTATTGTCCTTCTAACAACATTATTTAATGTTACAATAGTGGAAGAAATGTAAAATCATTCTATGGAGAAGTAAATTTGATACTTGAGATTATTGGAGTCCCAAGGGATGAATGGCCCAATGGCACCTCACTTATACTAGCACCTTGGTAGGATAGGGAGATCAATTAAATTAAGGAAGAATTAAACTAACCAGATGTACAAAAACAAATGTTATAATTATTTAACTATACAAAATGATAAAACTATTTATGTTACAACAATTGAAAGAGTAATTCACCTGGTCCACCTAATAAGCTCTACAAGATCTCTATTTAGGTCGTCTATGTGAGTAAAGGGATATGTTTAGGACACTAGTGTGACAAGTGTGCATCCTGCATCAAAAAGGTGTGGAAACCATACTAGAAAGGTACAAGATGATGTGACTACTCAATAAGATGAAAACTAAACTAAAGATAATAAATAACAAATTAAGTAACAACAAGGAATGAGATGATCAAATGATTAAAGGAAAGAGAAATAATACTTTACAACCTCCCAGCAACAAAGGTTCCCAATATACCACTCTAATCCACCCTTCAACCTACACACATAACAACAAGAAAAATGTTGTGGCTATTTGATTTAGAGGCTTATCAAAGCCATACCTTTAGTTTGGTATTTTCGCCTTTACAGACAACCAAGATAGATAAGATAATTGGTAATTCAAAAAAATAATAGAATGGTAATAGATAAAATATTAAGATACCAACAATATGCTTATATATTCAAAATGGAAACAAGAAAGTGCAAGATGAGAGATAACTTCCCATTAAATCTAAGACGCGGGAGCTAGCTAGAATGAAAGTGAGAACAAGCTGGTATGCAAGGGAGATGGTGGAGTAGTGAAGTGAGATGGCCCAAGAGTTGTAAATTTTACCAATAAATTTGTGAGAGCAAGCACGAAGAGTCAATAAGTAATTCAAATGACCAAGGGAGAGGTAAAATAGGCCAACAAGAAGCTCAAAATAGTTTTGAAAGAATACCAACATCAATGGCCTTCCAAAGGAGGTATTACATTATCAGGGACAAAAGGTGCAATACTACAACAACCACCTTTGACTTTCAGATTTGTGGGATGAGTACATGTTGTGTATATATGTATCTATAGTGTGTATGTTTTCCAAATCAAAATAGTCCACATGGTTGGAAATTTAGACAAAAAGTGATGATTATGAAAGCATAAAGCGAAGGCACCGGGTGACATAGAATTGTACAAGGTGCAGTTTATAATATTACACATTTAATGGGGTAAAAAAATCTATAAATTGTATAATCATCTCATCCAAATAACTCGATTCCAATCTACACCATCCACATATAAAAATATGATAATCAATTAAAATATATGATACTAAAAATATTTAATAACCACATCGATGATATCAATACATGTAAGAGTAGTAAAATAATGAAGCATTGTGATAATCTAGTCTTGGAAGCATAATACTTGCATCTCAAGTTATGAAACATCATCTTCCTACTAAAAACAACATCAATGCATAAGGGTTATCACACCTTCAATGAAACAAACAAAACATAATAAAATACATGATATACTTACAAGGAACTTAGAGTGACACCACACATGCATCCTAATATAGGAAATACAACAATCAATCAACATCTAGAAGAATAACTTTAAATTGGATTTTCATTACACCAACGACCATGAAGGATACGAGGGTTTGATAACATTGCTTAAAATAATCCCACTTCACTACTCCACCATCTCCATGTGTAATTAAATGAATTTATGTATTTATTTAATTGGATTTATTCTTCCAATTCTAACTAACACTAAGTATCAGTCTAACTCTTCAATCACATTTCTTAACTCTCCAATAATCTTTTTTTACTAATCTATCTATTGAGTTCCCTATTCAGTTTATTTATGCAAAATCTAAGTAAACTCTCCAATCAATTTTAGTTCACTCACAATAAAATGAGTTAACTAATCAAATAATGTAGTCATGTATCCACTTCACATCCAAATAGTCTTATTCAATGTATCGGTCATTTGAGTTCAACTCCCCAATCATTTGAGTTCAACTCCTCAATCTATTTTAGTTATCTCTTCAATCTCAAAATCTGGATTGAAACCTAAAATTCTATAAAATGATAGTTGATTCTCATAATTCAGAACCACATACTTTGAATTCTTATGCTATCCAAGTGAGTACAAGAGGAGAACCCACAATTCACATAAAGAAAGAGAAGAATAAGGTAGACTTGAATATGGTTTGTATATTGTTGTTTTGATTTGAATTCATTATTTATTATTGTATGCATTTCCATTATTATTGGTTTTAGCTCTTGCATGTTAGGGATTATTTGTATCTTTTAGGATTTTTTGTGGTCTAATCTCTTTGTTGCAGGATCTTACCCTCGATTTTACCCCTAATCTACAATGGTGAACCCGATATGAAGTGTTATGCTTCTAAATTCCTTTTTTTTATTTGTGCAGTTACAAGTGCACGCAATGTAGGTGTTTTTCATTCGCTGCATTCATATACTTCATTCAACGTAATCATGCTACAAAAATGATGCATCTGATCCTAAAACACTACAATCAATATTCAAATTTGACGCATCTGATATATTGATGCACCACATTTGTCTATTGTTATTTGCATTATTCTTGTCAATGTTCATTCTATCTGGTTCATTTTATCTGGTGATTATGGGGATATTTTCCCTGATTCCTGACTATCCTACAATGATTTTTGTGTTCCATGCCAGATTATTTGTTATTGACATCTTGATTTTGCATTAGAAACCTTGTTTTGTCTTTATTTGTGTTTCTTGAGCCAATGCAAGTAACAGATTTGAAATGCCACAATTATTTCTAAAACACCACAATTGTTATTTTTAGAATCACAAATACTCTTTTAAGCGTCACAATTATTCTTTGAAGCGTCATAACTACTCTTTTAAGCATCACAACTACTCTTTTGATAGCTGAAATCACTGATGAAGTGTCATAATCACCTGACAAAACATAAAAAAATTTAAGGTCCATCAACTAGAAAAATAGAGAAAGAGGAAAAAGAGAAATCAAACAATCAAGATTCCATACGGAGGACACCAATAGTACAATTGGAAGCTGACATTGGCTATAAAGGAGTCTTCAACATATACTTAGAAAATGTAAACTAGATTGTTAATAAATTTGTGTATCTTCATGTTATGGATTATGAGAATTAAATGCTAGATCTAGGTTTTCAGTACTAACATCGGGCTTTCAACTTGTGGCTTGAAAATAACATTTATATTTTTAAATCAAAATCAATCTACATTTTTTTTCAATACACTTTAAAAGAACCTTGTATGGACACATAAAACCAACTCACATTTACTTCAGTATTCTAAAATGGACATTGGTTAAGAACAGAACAAGCAATATACACTTCAATTTGGTATTTTAAAATTTAACAATAAATATACATTTGAGTTTGGTACTCCTAATTGAACAAGCAGTCTTCACTTAGTTTGGTGCTCTAAAAATGAACCTATGTGCATTTATGGATGATTCTGAGATTAGTGAACATTTGGTTTTGGAGCTTAATTTGATTTAATGCATGTCTTGTGTTGTTGGTGCATTCTCACAATCTATTAGATTAAAACCCTTTAATTAGAGAGGCATGTCTGGGGTAATTGATCACCACCAGAGGATGACCTCAAAATGAAATATCCTTCCAATTGGTATACAAATAAGACGTGGGGTAAACTTCATAATTGTCTTACATCTAACCAAGCTCAAGAAGAAGAGTGGATGATAGCTTAGATCGGGCCTATGTGCCTAAGTATCTAACATGATCCATTAGAGACTTAAGTGTCTTAATTTTGTACAAACTGATTGGGTAAACTCCATAGATCTGACTAAAAAATTATTAAAATAGAGTCCACCCATTTCACCTCTGAACATTATCTTATTTTAGTGTGAGGGGGAAGAATCTCCCCCAAGATCCCCATAATATGTGTCCCTAGGTATTGTTTCATTTGGGGAGAAATCCTCTTTGAGATGGAAAAAATATCTAGCAAAAGGAAAAAATAAGGGAGCCTACAAGAGGACTCTCATGTTCTAGTAGCATAACACATGTGTCAGCGGAAGAACTACCAAGAAATGGGCCTAAAATATTTTAATGAAGCCTTTTGACCTTATTTTAGTATCGCTTGTATCTATTTTTGTTGTATAAGACCTCGTAGAAACTTGTGGCTTGAAAAATCCACCGAACATACACAAGACATTTTTTCAGTCATTTTTGTCTTACAGCCATACTTTTCATGTGTGATTTTTGTGGTTGAGAACATTGAAATTTTTCCTAAATAGTATCTCAAAAAAAGTTGCATAATCAACAGAGATACTATACACGTGACTAGTTAAATTCTGAAACAAGGATCCAAAACATACCATCTGTCTCTGCCCTAAATTTATATTTCTGTGTGTTAGAGATTTGATTGAGTAGGTTAGAGAATGTTGAGGTTTTTTGGCATTATTATTTTTTCATTGATGTTAACATACTATTTATTGTTGCAGACAGTTTGTTGAGAAGTGTTTAGTATTGGTGAAATGAATGGTTCAATTGCTACATTTAAGATCTATAGTTGTGATTCTTGTTGGAGGTTCTTATATGTGTATAGTTGATGCTTGTTAAATTACAAAGGTTCACATGATTATTTGAGTGAGTTATCGTTGATTTATTGGTTGTTGGTGTTATAGTGTTTCTGTGTGCAAAATTTGAGTATTTGGTTCGGTATGAGCTAGATTTGATGATTTAGAGGTTGCAAAGATGGTACTATCATTGTATCCATAGTTACTATTTTTCATGATTCAGAGTACAACAATTTATCTTTTGGTATGACAGAGTTCAATGAGACAGTGTTCTTGATGATCGGTGTTGAAGATAAGTTTGGATTTCGAGTTGGATTTGATGTGAAGGTTCTATATGTTCTCCATGTTTCTTGTTCGCGTTCTTTGATCATATGATGATTGTGTTGTTGGTATGCATTGATTGAGGAGATATGAATTGCTATTTTGGTAGCATGTGGGCATTTTTTCATTTGAGTCCTAATCGACTCAATGGAGTAACGTGTTGTGATTCTTGGTGTTGCATTGGTAATGGTGTAGCATGTTTGAGATTGAATATTTGGGTCCTATATACATATTATCTGACTTGATTTGGATCACATTGGTGATTGATCATATTGTTTATATCTTTTATTATAAATAGGTCTTAGTCGACCTAGTGGAGAATTATTCTTTGTAATCGGTATATATGAGAGATCATTTTGTAATTGAGAGTGTAGATAGGGGATGCGTGAGAGGATGTATAAATGTATGTGAGGATATGTGTGAAATGTACTTCATTGGAACTTTATACACATAGGAGATGTTATTTTCCAGTTTGGTTATAATGGACTGCTTTTCCATCTTGATGTAATTATAAAGAAGATCAATGAACCCGACTAAGGGCCAAATCTAATATTATATTGTGAGAAGTGTGCTCTTGGAAGTGTTCTTGTAGATTCGGTTGTAAGACTTTGGGTATATGTGCACATTTGTTTTCTCTATCTTCATGCTCTTCTGGGAAGTTATTTTAATAGAGTACACCATCTAGTGGGTTAGACTCCCACCGGGGTTTTCCCTAACGAATTTCCTCAAGAATAAATCTGGTTTTATTGTGTTATGTGTTGTGGATCTTTCATTTACTATTTATTATGTAGATCTATTTATGTTTCAGAGGTTTTATGCTTCAATTGTTATAATTGATTCACCCCTCCCCCCCCCCCCCCCCTCTCAATTGTACTTTCCTTCTTTGGGCCTAACAATTGGTATCAAAGCTAAGTCCTTTTGTAGAATCTTACCCGCTTGAAGGAGATCTAGTATGGAAAGTTTGAAGAAAGATAGTTAAAATTTGATGGTGCTAACTATTTGATATGGAAGGATCGGATGGTTACCTACCGAATGTGCATGGGAGATGAATATTGGTATATTACTATAGATAAGAGCTATGTGATTCCTAATGATCTAACACAAGCTACCACAGCTTAGAAAAACAAATTCAAAGAGAACATTTTGGTAAGAGAAGCAATTATCACTTCCTTATCAGATTCAAAGTATTCACACATCTATGGTTTGAGGACTGTTGCTGAGGTATGGAATATATTAGAACTACTTACAAAGGTGATGAATATGTTCTAATTAATAGGAAAACATGATTTGAAAGGTCCCGAACCTTTTACAAAAAGAAAGAAGAGATATACATTAACCACAAAAGATAGCAAGAAACTATCTAACTAGAAGGGACAATTAAAAGATAGACAACCAGAGAAGACCACAAAAGAAAATCCCAACAAGGCTCAAAAAGGCCAACAACCAACATGAGGGACCAGACAAAACCATCAGACCAAAGGAAATCACCGAATGCTATTAAGAAGATCCGTAGCTTCAGAAGCTAAAAGCTCCATGTTCTGAGATGTATCCTTGAGGGTATTGGCATCCTAATTAGCATGATTACCAAAAACACGATGCCCCATATCTTTATCTTTTTCCATTGTCCCTTCCCACGTGTTAATGAGGGTATTGATCTGACCCACTACCTTCTGAAGAGTACTGCATCTCTGGTCCCCAAACTTAACGATCACAATCTCAAAATGTGATATTTTATCCTCATAATCGAGGACCTTCAAAAGGTGATGAATATGTTAAGTAAGCTAGGTTGCATGGATTGAAAGGAAAGTACAACAACTTAAGAATGAGTGAAAGTGAGACTGTTACATCCTTTATGCAGAGATTAAATGATTTGGTTTGTGGAATTAGATGTGTTGGTGGTACCTTGGCAGATGATGAGGTTATAGACAAGATTCTGAGATCTTTGTTGAAGTGTTACAATGAGAAATTTATTGTTATTAAATAATTGAGAACAATTAGAAAGATTTCCAGAGAAGCTTTGATCAGAAGACTTTGTGTATATGAGATGACTACCCTTGACAAGGAACTTCCAAATATTGAGACCGCATTCAAATCCATAGCCAACAAGGATAGAAGAATAATTGAATATGAGACAACTTCTAGAGAGAACAATGAAAGAAGATTAGTTAACTATGACAACTTGATAGTTCATCAAGTTCTACTAGATTTGGAAGATATGCAAAAGATTGGGAATAAATTAAAGAAGAAGAAAGGAAGATGGATGAGATGGAGACCTTGACTGTAAGAAGACTACCTAAAGGATCTGGTAAGTATGAAGGAAAAATACCTTTTGAATGTTTTAATTGAAGTAAGATTTGATATATTGCATCTAGGTGTCCTGATAAAGTTGCTAAAGATCATAAGTATAAGAGAAAATATAAGGGATTCAGACATAAGGGACATAGAAGTTATTATGCTACTAATGAAGGTGTGACTGGAGAAGAATATATTACTAGTGAGGAAGAGATTGTATTCATTACTATTAAAGAAGAAAATGTTAATGAAGAATGAGCTTTGGTTTTGCATGTTGAGAAGAAGAAAGAATGGTTCATTGACATCGGACCAACGCTGTGGCTCCGAGCCAACCAAAGCAATCTTTAAAAAGGCAGGAACCACACTTTGCTTTGTTTGGAAAGTGGGGTTAGGTCAAATCAATCAAAATTGTTTTGTCTCGTTGGGCGGGTAACTACGCTTTGTTGGGCAAGTGGGGTTAGGTCGGAGCAATCTTTAAAAAGGCAGGATGTTCACATCATATGACTGGTGATAAGGATAAATTTTTAAAAATTTGAAGATTATGATGGATGAGTTGTTATGTTTGGTAATGATGTACCTTTCTTGATAAAATGAAAAGGATCTATTTCTCCTTATGGTAAGAATAATATTAAAAATGTCTTATATGTTGAAGGTTTAAAACATAACTTGTTGAGTGTTGGAAAACTATTGGCTAAGGGTTGCAGGTTAGAATCATGAATGGGATATGCAAGATTCATGGAAGAAATGGAGAACTGATTGTATCTAGTAAACAAATTGAAGGTAGCCTATTTCATTTGAAAATAATTGAGAGTACATGTCTAGTTGCTAGAATGGATGTTAGATGGTTATGTCATAGAATATTTTGTCGTGTGAATTTTTCTAGCATGATGAAGATTAGTGCTAGTGATGTTGTGAGATATTTTCTTGAATTATTGAAGCCTAACAGTTTGTGCAAAGAATGTCAATTGGTAAATATGACTAGATGTACTTTTAAAAAAAAGATGCATACTTCAAATGATTTTCTAGATTTGGTGCATATAGATTTGTGTGGTCCTACAAGAACAAGAAGCTATTATGGAGATAGGTACTTTATGTTATTCATTGATGACTCTTCCAAAATGATATGGGTGATATTTTTGAGAAAAAAATTGAAATCTTTTCAAAAATTTCAGATCTTTAAGATGATGGTTGAGACGGGATTAGGAAGAAGATTGAAATGCCCAAGATCGTACAGAGGAGGTGAATTCACATTTGGTGAGTTCTATTCTTTTTGTGAAGAACATAGAATTAAGAGACAAACTTATGCTATGTGAACCCCACAACAAAATGGTGTTGCTGAGCGAAGGACCAAATCAATTGTAGACACAGCTAGAACAATGATTATTGAAGGGAAAGTATCACAGATCTATTGGAGAGGAGCAGTGAGTACGACAATATATACATTAAAAAGAGTGCAGATTAAGAAGGGAACTGGTAAGACACCTTATGAATTATGGTATTGTCATGCTCCTACTGTGAAATAATTTAGAATTTGATGAACTACAATTGATTTGAATACATTGTATAACTTGAAGATCTGTGATTTAAGATCACTGAGTTGCTGATTAGATATGTAAGATGATTAAATCAGTAATATGTTGTCATTGATGTCAACTAGTTTTGACAGTACTTATCTTGTAAGTTACTATACCCAAACATCTGTAGAAGAAGAAGAAAAGAGATGAAGAACATAATCTATCTACATGAGGAAGATGGATATGACAAATAAGGATAAGGAATACATTGGGTAACTTATGAATGAGTCTATGACCTTATGTTATTGACTTGATTATGTTGCATTCATCTATGATGAAGGATAGATAAAAATGCGCAAGGCAGTGTTGTCAGTTAAAGAACCATTTCAGTCCACCGACGTAGTGTAGTGTATACCGATCACAATATAAACTGAGTGTGTGTTCACCGACACATTTCTTTGTTAACTAAGCAAGAGAAAAGAACTAAATGACTAGTTTAGTCAATGAAGTTGATGAGATGTAAAGTACATCAAAATCAGAGATGAAGATGATGTTTGTTATGAAGATCAATGACTAACATAATTTGAAGAAGATCTAATGGATTGAAACAAAATGTGTTATTGACACATCAGTCGAGGAAGGTTTAAGTGACAAAATCAACAAAAGAGATTAAGCAGCAAAATCTGATGGCTGGAATTAAAATAGTTTACTC
Organism: Chamaecyparis obtusa; assembly: GCA_027943335.1. Taxonomy (NCBI): domain Eukaryota; kingdom Viridiplantae; phylum Streptophyta; class Pinopsida; order Cupressales; family Cupressaceae; genus Chamaecyparis; species Chamaecyparis obtusa. The sequence continues at coordinate 884,980 of BSBK01002843.1, forward strand.
ATCTATTTAAGAGACTAGGATTTCATGATGAAATCATGTTGGAAGGAGACTGCAGAAGATATCATGTGAACAAGCTTCATGCATGCCTGATCAGACTGGTTAAGGAGAACCAAACTGCAAAGATTACCTAGTGTCAAAAAGCTATTACCGAGCGACAGTAAGTTACTGAATATTGATTGAAATAGAATTGAAATATTGATCAGAGGATTTGAATGAGCTTAACATAGATCTGATAATCTGCAATTGAAGTTGTGTTGTAAACAGATCAACTGATGTTACATTTTAACCATTGTAAATAGAGAAATCTCTTAATAGAGTGGACTAGAAAGTCTTGTAATGTCATTCATAGAGTGTACATTTGTTATCCTATCAACCCCATAGTGAATGTTGGTTGGATGATAACAGTTGGTCTAAAATCCTCTAACAAGGTCACACCTCATAGTGTGTTTGTAACCTTTAACAAGGTTGGGTCTTCACTGACCTCACTTTAGAAGAGTGAACAATTTTTGGGTTGCCGGTCCCCTGGTAGTTTTTCCCTTCACAAGGTTTCCATGTTAAATCTCTTGTGTTATGTGTTGATTGTGATGATTGTTTGTTATCATACTTTTCATGTTGCATATTGGATTTGATCAGTAATCATTACATGTTATTAACTGGTAATCGATAAAAGCACAGACATAATACTATTTTAGTTTACCGAGCTGCAGAAGTTTTAGTAAATTGTTTTTGGATATACATTTTGTGATTGGGACTGTGGATAAAAGATTCACCCCCCTCTCATTTATTCTAACAATTGGTATCAGAGCGTTGGTTGCTTGGAATAGAGTTTTAAGGAATTCAACACAAAGATTTCAAAATGTATAAGAGGGAAGTGCCAAAGCTGAACAAAGATAACTTCACAGTATGGCAAAGCCGAATGAAGCTGCATGTATTTGGAATTGGGAATTCTGCCTTGACACTAATGGAGAATGGCTACATTGCACCGCCCACTAGTCCCTTGACCCTTGATCAACTAAGAGGCAGGCATGAACATAATGTTACTATGATGGAGATTGTTGCTGCCTGTACCGATGTCGAATTTGAAGATATTAAAAATTGCACTACTGCTAAAGGCATGTGGGATAAACTTGCTCAAGTTTATAGTGGTGATGTGAATGTCAAAAGAGCCAGAGTTGAAAGCTTAAGGGGTAAATTCAATGATATGAAGATGAAGGAAGGTGAAAATATTGTGTAGTATACAAATAGACTGAAAGAGGTAGTACATGCTATTAGAGCATCTGATGGTGTTATTGATGAAGAGATAGTGGTAAGCAAAGTTCTCAAAACCTTATTGCCAGTTTATGCAATCGGAATATCTGCAATTCATGAAACAAGGTCTTCATCTAGTAACAACCTTACTCTTGATAATCTGATTGGTAAGCTTACAACCTTTGAACTGAATAAATTTGACAATAGTGTTGTACCATCTGTTGAATCTTCTTTTATGTCTTCTCTGAAGATTGGTAAGTCTAGTAGCAGAAATAAGAATGATGATAGTGATAGCAATAATGATGATGAGCTTAATGAACTTGAAGCTCTTATGGCCAGAAGGTTACCTAAAGGTAAAGGAAGGTATAGAGGTAAATTACCTTTAGCATGCTTTAATTGTAAAGAGGTTGGTCATATTGCTGCTAGATGTCCACACAGGAAAGATGATGACAGAAATGAAGATCGATCTAGTGAAGGAAGCTATGGGAGAAGAGGCAACAGAAGTTACAAACACTACAAAAGAGACAACCGAGACAATAATGACAAAGGAAAGAAGGTGTTCTACATTGCAGAAGAAGATGACACCGATACCGACACTGATGAATATGTGGAGGTAGTATTTGTTGCAATGAAGGATGAATCTGAAGAAAATGAGAGGTATGTAGAGACAACAATTATCTCTAAGGTTAATAAGAATGATACATGGATTATAGATAGTGGTTGTACACATCACATTACTAGTGATGAAGAGAAATTTGATCATCTTGAAGAACACAATGGAGGATTTGTTAGAATGGGTAATGATACACCCTGCATGGTTAGAGGAAAAGGATCCCTGATGATAAATGATAAAATTAGATGTGATAATGCTTATTGGGTAAAAGGTCTAAACTATTATTTGCTAAGTGTGGCACAGCTGAACAATTTAGGCCACCGAGTTGCTTTTGAGAGAAATAAAGTGAAGATATATGATGGTGGAGGAAGACTTATTGGATCTGGAACACAGTCGAGAGGTAATTTGTTTTATCTTGATAATGATCAATCTTCTTGTTTAATGATGAAAGATGAAGATGCATGGTTGTGGCATAAGAGGTTATGTCATGTGAATTTTGATAACATGATTAAGATCAGTAAAAAGAAAAAGGTTAGAGGTCTGCCTAACTTATCTAAGCCTGATCATGTTATGTGTCATGAATGTCAGAAAGGTAAAATGACAAAATCTAGTTTCAAAAGCAAAGATTATTCAACAAAGAAATTACTTGAGTTAGTGCATACCGACCTATGTGGTCCTATGAGAACTCAAAGTTACTATGGAGACAAATATTTTATTCTTTTTGTTGATGATTATACTAGATTAATGATAGTCATGTTCTTGAAAGAAAAATTAGAGGCATTTAAGATGTTCAAGTGGTATAAAGAAAAAGTTGAGAAAGAGACTAGTAAAGAATTGAAATGCTTAAGATCTGACCGAGGTGGTGAATTTATTTCTGATGAATTTACTAACTTTTGTAATGAGCATGGTATTAAAAGATAGGTCTCTACACCGAGGACACCACAAAAAAAATGGAATAGTTGAAAGGAGGCATAGGTCAATCGTTGACTATGTAAGGACACTGATGTTGCAAAAGAATGTTGCTCAAACATACTGGAGGGAAGCTATCAGCACAACTGTTTATGTTCTAAACCAAGTACAACTGAAGAAGGACACTAATAAGACACCTTATGAGTTATGGTTTGGTCACAAACCCACTATAAGTTATTTTAGGATTTTTGGAAGTAAATGCTTTATTTTGAAAGATGAAAGAAATGGGAAGTTTGTCTCAAAAGGTGATGAAGGGATATTTCTGGGATATTCCACTAAAAGTAAAGCATACAAGTGTCCTAACAAGGTAACTAATAAAATGATTGAAAGTACTAATGTTTGAGTTGATGAGTTTGATGATAAGAATGCAAAGGAAAGCACAAAAGAACTAGAAGACTATGGTAGATTCAGTTAAATTGAACAACCAGAGTACCTTCCGATGCAGCAGACAGTGACAACCAGTCTGCAGGAAAACAATACTGAGGAATAGGAAAAAGAAACCGACGAGCAGGAAGCACCCATCAAGAAAGAAAATGAACCTGCACAGGATGAACAAGAAAGAAGATATCAGATACTGGTGAAATTTGTTAGAAGACATCATCCTGAGATACAAATCATTGGAAAAAGAAAAGCTAGCATGCAAACAATTAGAAAAGCAAGACAAGGTACATGTCTAGTTTGTGAATATGAACCGAAGAATGTAAAAGTTGCATTAGAAAATGATGTATGGGTTAATGCAATGAAAGAGGAAATAGAATAGATAGAGAAGAACAAAACCTAGAGTTTAGTACCCAGACCTAAGGACATGAATGTTATCAGTACTAAGTGGATATTCAGAAACAAGCTTAATGAGAATGGAGAGGTAACAAGGAACAAAGCTAGGTTAGTATGCAAGGGATATGCACAGGAGGAAGGAATAGATTGTGGTGAAACATTTGCAACTATTGCTAGATTAGAAGGAGTCAGAATGTTACTTGCATATGCTGCACATAAAAAGTTCAAAGTTTACCAAATGGATGTCAAATCATCTTTTCTGAATGTGATACTTGAAGAAGAAGTCTACATAGAACAACCTGAAGGGTTCGTTGATCTAGAAAATAAAGATATGGCATGTAGATTACATAAAGCTTTATATGGTTTGAAGCAAGCACCGAGAGCTTGGTATGAGAGGTTGCATAACTATTTGCTAAGTATTGGATTTGTTAGAACAAGTGAGAACAATAATCTATACATGAAAGAAAATTTTGATGATACTATCTTGATTGCTAAGACATTTGTGGATGACATGGTATTTGGAGGACAAGATCAAATCTATAAGTCATTTGCTGATGAAATGAAAAGTGAATTTGAAATGTCTATGTTTGGAGAGATTAAGCTCTTCTAGACTTACAAGTGATTCAGCAGAATGATGGTATATTCATCACACAATCTAAATACATAAAGGAAGTCTTGAAGACATTTGGCATGGAAGATGCTAAACCTATGGGAACACTAGTGGCTACTGGATGTAAACTGACTAAAGAAGATGGAACTACTGAGGTAAATTAGACATTGTACTGATCCATGATTGGTAAGTTAATGTATGTAGTTCACAGTAGACCTGATATAGCACATGTTGTTGGAATAGTTGCTAGATTTTTTGCAAACCCTAGAGAGTCACACATGATTGCTACAAAGATAATCTTAAGATGCCTAAAGAAAACTGAAGATTATGGATTGTGGTATCCTAAGAAAGGCAAGTTTTAACTGAAGGTATACATCGATGCTAATTGGGTTGGAAATGTGGATGATAGAAAAAGTACCATTGGAGGAGCATTCTTCTTTGGTGAAAGACTTGTTACTAGGACAAGTAAGAAATAGGCTTGCATTTCTCAGTCTACAGCTGAAGTAGAGTATGTTGTTGTTGCTACTAACTGTTCAAATATTGCATATATCAAGCAAGTGTTAGAAGGAATGAATGAGGTAATCATAGAGCCGGTGATTATATATTGTGATAACACTAGTGCTATTAATATTTCAAAGAATATGGTGATGCACTCTAAAATAAAGCATATATCAATTAAGTATCACTACTTAAGGGAACAAGTGTGGGAGAAGCAAGTTAAGCTAGAGTTTGTTACATCAAAAGAACAACTTGCTGACATATTTACAAAGCCTCTACTGAAAGATACATATGAATACTTGAGGACTAGACTTGGGGTCCATCCCCTATCTACCGGTCACTAAGGTGATCTGGAGGTTGCATCAACCTAATCTTATCAGAAGATCATACATGTTGATGTAGAAGAGTTCACACTTTGGATTTTTGTCTAAAGTTGTGAAAGGTTGAAGTACTGGAACAAGATTTTCATAACAGTATATCGAGATACAGAGAATGCACTAGACAATAGAGAGTTACATGGCTACTACAGAGATGTATGATTGTATTGTTCATTGGCATTATTGTCAAAGGGAGAGAGATCAATATGAAGAATATGGAGCCAAAGAGAAAGGGAGAGAGATACAGAAAAGGGAGCTGAAAAGATCATATATGCAAAAGCTAGTCTGCAATTGCAAATGCTTTTATATAACGTAGTGATTAAACATATTAAGCTAGGGAGAGCTTGTACCGTTACAGCATTTGTTGACAGAGTTGTAGAATACATGTTTGGTATGTGTATGGCATATTTCATATTGCTTGTGTTGCCATCAATGCCAAAGGGAGAGATTGATGAACTACAACTGATTTGAATACATTGTATAACTTGAAGATCTGTGATTTAAGATCACTGAGTTGCTAACTAGATATGTAAGATGATTAAATTAGTAATATGTTGTCATTGATGTCAACTAATTTTGACAGTACTTATCTTGTAAGTTACTATACCCAAACATCTGTAGAAGAAGAAGAAAAGAGATGAAGAACATAATATATCTACATGAGGAAGATGGATATGACAGATAAGGATAAGGAATACATTGGGTAACTTATGAATGAGTCTATGACCTTATGTTATTGACTTGATTATGTTGCATTCATCTATGATGAAGGATAGAGAAAAATGCACAAGGCAGTGTTATCGATTAAAGAACCATTTCAATATACACCGATGCAATGTAGTGTATACCAATCATAGTATAAACTGAGCTTGTGTTCATCGACACATTTCTTTGTTAACCGAGCAAGAGAAAAGAACTAAATGGCTAGTTTAGCCAATGAAGTTAATGAGTTGTAAAGTACATCAAAATCAAAGATGAAGATAATGTTTGTTACAAAGATCGATGGCTAACATAATTCGAAGAAGATCTAATGGATTGAAACAAAATGTGTTACTGATACATCAGTTGAGGAAGGTTTAAGCGGCAAAATCAACAAAGGAGATTAAGTGGCAAAATCTGATGGATGGAATTAAAATAGTTTACTCGTCTATTTAAGAGACTAGGATTTCATGATGAAATCATGCCAGAAGAAGGAGACTGCAGAAGATATCGCGTGAACAAGCTTCATGCATTCCTGATTAGACTGGTTAAGGAGAACCGAACTGCAGAGATTATCGAGTGACAGTAAGTTACTGAATATTGATTGAAACAAAATTGAAATATTGATTAGAGGATTTGAATGAGCTTAACATAGATCTGATAATCTACAATTGAAGTTGTGTTGTAATCAGATCAACTACTGTTACATTTTAACCATTGTAAACAAATAAATCTCTTAACAGAGTGGACTAGAAAGTCTTGTAATGTCATTCATAGAGTGTACATTTGTTATCCTGTCAACCCCATAGTGAATGCTAGTTGGATGATAATGGTTGGTCTAAAATCCTCTAACAAGGTCACATCTCACAGTGTGTTTGTAACCTTTAACAGGGTTGGGTCTTCACCGACCTCACTTCAGAAGAGTGAATAATTTTTGGGTTGCCGGTCCCAGGTGGTTTTTCCCTTCACAAGGTTTCCATGTTAAATCTCTTGTGTTATGTGTTGATTGTGATGATTGTTTGTTATCATACTTTGCATGTTGCATATTGGATTTGATCGGTAATCATTACATGTTATTAACTAGTAATCGGTAAAAGAACATACAGAATACTATTTTAGTTTACCGAGCTGTAGAAGTTTTAGTAAATTATTTTTGGATATACATTTTGTGATTGGGACTGTGGATAACTGACTCACCCCCCTCTCAGTTATTCTAACATAATTTTCATAAGTAAATGCTATATTAAGAGAGATGAAGATGTTGGAAAGTTTGATCCTAGAAGTGATGAAGGAATATTTCTTGGTTATTCTACTAAGAGGAAGCCATATAAATGTTATAACTATAGATTGAAGAAATTTTTTGAAATTTCTAATGTTAGAGTTGATAAGAATGTGAAAAGATGTGGAAGCAACTATAGATATGACATACACAAAGAAAATAGTCAGGATGAGGAAGGACATAATCAGATTGAATTGTTGAATGGTCTAGTAGAGAAAAAAGAGATGAATATGGATGATATTGACACATAAGAGTCTAATATAAGGTCTAATCCAAGAACTCCATGGTATGTAAAGATTAATCATTCTAAAAATGACATTATTGGTGAGAGAAACAGAGGTGTTCAGACTAGAGGAAATATTGCTAGGAATGAAACATGTTTATTATATAAGATTGAGCCTAGTAACGTTAATGAAGTATGTGATGATGAAAGTTGGGTAAAAACTATGAAAGAAGAGTTGGATCAAATTTAGAAGAACAATACTTATATTCTTGTTCCTAGACCTGTGGACAAGAATGTGATTGGAACTAAGTGGGTATTCATGAAAAAATTGGATGAGCAAGGTAAAGTGGTTTGGAATAAAGCAAGACTCATATATAAAGGTTATTCACAAATGGAAGGTATTGATTTCAATGGAAATTTTTCTCCTATTGCAAGAATTGAGGCACTTAAATTACTAATGTCTTATGCCACTTATATAAATTTTAAGGTTTATCAAATGGATGTTAATTAAGCATTTCTGATGTAGGAGCATCTTGGGTCTTTGAGCAATCTTGCATCAACCAAAAATATTTCCTGATTTATGTACCTGTTTGTTGTTGTTTTCTTTATAATTGTTGTATTTGATGGTTTCATGGTGTATGAAGCTTACATTATGTTGAGGACCTATTTGGTAACCTTCCCCTATGAGCACATAAAGTTTGGATGGACTGTTTCAAAGTTACAGCTATTTTCCTTGCCGTCGGAACCGCATTTTCCTGTAGTTTTGGTGCTTATTGTTCATGTTGGCAACCTTGATCCATAAGGAATCTGCCTTTTCTCTCTTAATTAGTTTTAGAGGACCTAAATTAATATCGTTTCCCAAGAGCGCAAGCCCCAATTCATTATGAGTAAAAAGTTATGCCCGTTTTTCCTCAGGACCTATTTTCTACCAATTTTCAGGTGAAACATGTGGTGTTTCTTCTTGCGATGTTCCGTATGATCAAATGGGACCTTTCACCCTTAAAGGAATGTTTTTGGGTCATGTAAGGACCTAAATGCAAAGGCACATCAATTTATATTCATTCTAGCATTAGTTTTTGTTTAAATCTTCTAGACTACACCTATATTGTAACTAAATGCCTGACTGGCGGACCTGTGGCTTAGCTGGCTATATAAGGAGTCTAGATTGATGTAGTATGGAATCAAGAGAGGATCATGAGTGAGATATATTAAGGATTATCAAGATATATCATTGGAGACAAAGTTAGGATGCAAGCTATGATTCTAATTTCATAATTCTCATTGTATAAGGTCGAAACCCGGAAGGCCTCACAGCCGGGCATGTTGAAAGAAATAATATAATTCTCTGTTGTTGTTGCCAGTTGATTGTCTCATATCCATTTTGATTTAATTACTTTCATTTTATATTATATTTCTTCCTTTGTGTAACTCTGAGCAGGGCTTGTTTGTGGATTCCAGTGGACTCAATTCTACTTGATTCTTCTTGTATCTACCTTGCCCCTGTGTCAACTGGTATCAGAGCGAGTTCTTTCTTGTGGATTGGATCATGGAGAACCTTATTGGATTGGTTGTAGGGTGGAAGATCTGAGATCTGACCTATAACTTGTAGAAGGTTATGATCTTGTTGGAACTTGATTGTCAAGATGGTTCATGGTAGAGGAAATGATAATGCTATCATGGATATGTTGAGGCAGATTGCAACTAGGCTTGAAGCTGTAGAGATAGCCCAAAGAAAAGGAGCACATCTTGAAGATGTTACTGATGAAGAAGAAGAAGCAGCACCTAATGTTGAACCTAAAATTGAACAAGATGAGGAAAGACTCTTGAGAGTTTTGTCTAAGGCTAAGTCCAGACCTGCTGTTGAAGTTTCTTGTTATGATGGAAGACTTGAGACCGATGCACTTTTGGATTGGATCTCTGAGATGGATAAATACTTTGAGTATGAAGGTACTCTTGATAATAAGAAGGTTAAGATAGCAGTCACAAAGTTGAAAGGGCATGCATCTCTTTGGTGGGATCATTTGCAAACTGAGAGACAGAGGAGAGGAAAAGAAAAGATCAAGACATGGATGAAGATGCTTGGAAAGATGAAGAAGAAGTTTCTTCCAGCTGACTACCAAGTTAGTTTGATGAGGAAAATGCAAAATCTAAGACAAAAGGACATGAGTGTGAAAGAATATACTAAGGAATTTTACAAATTGGATATTAGATCTGGACATGTGGATGATGAAGTTGAGAAGGTGGCTAGATATTTGAATGGCCTGAGGACATCTATTCAAGATGAGATCAGCTATGTGAAGATTGATAGTGTGGAAGAAGCATACCAATTTTCTTTGAAGGCTGAAGAGAGATTGACAAAGAAACATGATCAAAGACAAAGAGGAAGAGGTGGTAGATTTCAAAGAAGTAGAGGAAGTAGTAGATCTAAAAATTTAGTGCAAGATAAAGGATGGGAAGATGACCCTGCTGGTAAAAGAGGTAATGACTCTAGAGGTAGCTATACTAGTTACTCTAGGAATAATAATAATGGTAAAAGAGAAGAGAAATCTTGGTTTAAAGGTACTTGTTACAAATGTGGTGAAGAAGGACATAGAGCTTTTGAATGTACTAACTCTGGATAGAAGACTGGAGGTAATGGCAGAAATAATTTGGCTTGTGAAGAAGTTGAGGAAATGTCTAATGAACCTAAACATGGTGAGAACCTGATGTTAAGAAGGATCTTGTGGAATGAAGAAGCTGATGAGGAACCTATTTTGAGGAAAAGTTTGTTCAGAACCAGATGTAAGATCGCTGACAAATGTTGCAAGGTAATCATTGATAGTGGAGGTTCTGATAATTTGGCATTTGAAGAGCTGGTTAAAAAATTACAGTTGCAGAGATTGAAACATTCAAAGCCTTATCATATTGCTTGGATCCAGAAGGAGCATAAACTACTTGTAAGTGAACAATGCCTTGTTAAATTCAAAATTGGGAATTATCATGATGAAGTCTTGTGTGATATTATGCCTATGGATTGTTGTCATATTCTTTTGGGTAGACCTTGGCAGTATGATAGGAAAGCTTTGCATGATGGTAGATTGAATCAATATACTATTTGGATGGATGGAAAGAAACAAGTATTTTTGCCTTTGATAGAGAAGTTTGATGAAGGCCATTATACTACAGTCAAAGTATGTTTGTTTGATGGTAAAACATTTAAGGGAGAAATGAAAGATCAGAATACTTTCTTTTCATTGAAACATAAAAGTGGAAAGTCAAATAAGGTTGATGATGCCTTGAGCTGAAGAAGAAGTTTGCTGACAGAGATGAGAGTTGAGGTACTTGGTTTTGATGATTTGAAGTGTTTGTATGAGACTGACATTGATTTTGTAGAACCTTGGAAAGCTTGTAAGGAACACACAGTGAGTGATAAGTGGACTGATTATTTCATTCAAGAAGACATGTTGTTTAAAGGAGTTTAGTTGTACATACCTAGAGGATCTATGAGAGAGAACATAATGAAGGAGAAACATAGTGGTGGACTTGCTAGACATTTTGGGATTGATAAGACTGTGAATTTGATTTTAGAAAGATACTTTTGGCCATAGATTTATAGAGATGTACAAAGAATGGTTAGAGGTTGCAGAATTTGTCAAGTAGCAAAAGGAACTAGTCAGAATTCAAGATTGTATACACCTTTGCCTGTACCTGATAGACCTTGGGAAGATGTGAGTATGGACTTTGTTCTTGGATTGCCTAGAACTCAGAGAGGTAATGATTCTATTTTGGTAGTGGTTGACAATTTTCTAAGATGGCTCATTTCATACCTTGTAAGAAGACATCTGATGCATTGCATGTAGCTGAATTATTCTTCAAGGAAGTGGTAAGATTGCATGGTTTGCCTAAGTCTATTGTTTCAGACAGAGATACTAAGTTTACTGGTTATTTTTGGAGAACACTTTGGAAGAAGATGAATACTGAATTAAAGTTTAGTTCTACATTTCACCCTCAGACAGATGGATAGACTAAAGTTGTGAATAGAATTTTGGGAAACTTGTTGAGATGTTTAGTTGGAGATAAGCTTGCTAATTGGGATTTAGTTTTGGCACAAGCAGAGTTTGCATATAATAATTCGGTGAATAGAAGTACTAAGAGGACACTATTTGAGATTGTTGCTAGATTTCATCCTAAGGGAACCACAGAGCTAAGAGATTTACCTATTGAGACAAGAAGAAGTGCTAAAGCTGATCATTTTGCAGAATACATGAGAACTTTAAATGATGAAGTCAAAAGGAATTTGGAGGACAGTTATCTGAAATACAAACAAAGAGCAGACAAGAGAAGGAGACATAAATCTTTTGAAGTTGGAGATGAGGTTATGATTCATTTGAAAAAGAATAGATTTCCAGTTGGTACCTACAACAAGATGAAAATGAAGAAGTTTGGACCTTGTAAGATTCTGAAGAAGTTTGACAGTGAAAATGCTTATGAAGTGGAATTACCAGATGACATGGACATATCACCTATATTCAATATTGTTGATATATTTGAGTACTTTGAATCAAATTATGAGATTGAAGATGATCTGGACTATCCAAAGAAAAATAGAGACATCATTGAGAATATTTTGAATAGCAGAGTTGGCAAGAGTACAAGAGGAAAAGACTACATGGAATATCTAGTTAAGTGGAAAAACAAGATAGTTGAAGATAGTTCATGGATTACACAAGCTGAGTTGGATCTTTATGATTCAAGTCAGAATATGAGTAGTTCCTAATGTGGACATCAGTTCTTTATTTACCCTAGGTGTCTAATGCAGGAGCATCTTGGGTCTTTGAGCAATCTTGCATCAACCAAAAACATTTCCTGATTTCTATACCTGTTTGATGTTGTTTTCTGTATAATTGTTGTATTTGATGGTTTCATGGTGTTTGAAGCTTACATGATGCTAAGGACCTATTTGGGAACCTTCCCCTATGAGCACATAAATTTTGGATGGATTGTTTCAAAGTTACAGTTGTTTTCCTTGCTGTTAGAACCGCATTTTCCTGCAGTTTTGGTGCTTATTGTTCATGTTGGAAACCTTGATCCATAAGGAATCTGCCTTTGAGCTCTTAATTATTTTTATAGGACCTAAATTAATATCATTTCCCAAGATTGAAAGCCCCAATTCATTATGAGTAAAAAGTTATGCCCATTTTTCCTCGGGACCTATTTTCTGCCAGTTTTCAGGTGAAACATGTGGTGTTTCTTCTTGCAATGTTCCGTGTGATCAAATGGGACCTTGTGCCCTTAAAGGAATGTTCTTGGGTCATGTAAGAACCTAAATCCAAAGGCATGTCAATTTATATTCATTCTAGCATTAGTTTTGGTTTAAATCTTCCAGACTAGACCTATATTGTAATTAAATGCTTGACTAGCCAACCTGTGGCTTAGCTGGCTATATAAGGAGTCTAGATTGATGTAGTAGGGAATCAAGAGAGGATCATGAGTGAGATATAGGAAATATTATCAAGATATATCATTGGAGACAAAGTTATGATGCAAGCTATGATTTTGATTTCATAATTCTCATTGTATAAGGTCGAAACCCGGAAGGCCTCACAGCCGGGCATGTTGAAAGAAATAATATAATTCTCTATTGTTGTTGCCAGTTGCTTGTCTCATATCCATTGTGATTTCATTAATTTCATGTGATATTATATTTCTTCCATTGTGTAACTCTGATTAGGGCTTGTTTGTGGATTCCAGTGGACTCAATTCTGTTTGATACTGCTTGTATCTACCCTGCCCCTGCGTCAATTTCTTAATGGTGAGTTAGAGGAAGAAGTTTACATTGAACATCCTGATGGATTTACTCTAACTGGTGAAGAAGACATGGTTTCCAAGTTACAAAAATATTTTTATGGATTGAAGCAAGCTCCTAGAACCTATTATGATAGACTGGACAGGTATTAATTGAGAATTGGTTTTGCTAAAGGAACTCAAGATAGTAATTTGTACTTGAAAGTTAATGATGACAATATTTTGATTGTTGAAGTATTTGTTGATGACATTATATTTGGAGGTGATGATGATTTGAGTAAGAGTTTTTTTTATGATATGCAAAATAATTTGAGATGTCTATGATAGGTGAGATACAATTATTTCTTGGATTGAAAATCACATTGTTGGATAGAGGATTTTTTTTAACATAGTCCAAATGTGTTAGAGAGTTGTTAAAGAAGTTTGGAATGGAAGACTCCAAACTGGTTGGTACTCCTATGATGACTGGTTTCAAGCTGAAAAAAGATGATGAATCCCCTTGTACTAATCATACTAGATATAGATATATGTTGGTGGATTGCTTTACCTAACATAGACTAGACCAAATATAATGAATGTTGTTTGCATTTTTGCTAGATTTCAAGTTGAACCGAAAGACTCACATGTTGCTTTTGTGAAGAAATTTTTTAGATATTTGAAAGGAATAGTTGATTATAGGTTATGGTTTGATAGAGATAGTGATTTTATACTTTTTGCATATACTAATGTTGACTGGGTTGGAAATGTGGATGACAAAAAGAGTACTAGTGGTGGTGCATTCTTCTTGGGTAAGAGATTAGTTGCTTGGATTAGTAAATAGTGGGATTGTGTTTCACAATCTACTGTTGAAGCTTAATATATTTTTTCTACAAATAATTATACACAAATCATTTGGATGAAGCATATGTTGAAATATCTAAAGGTATACATTGGTGAGCCGATAGTTATATATTGTGACAATTCAAGTTTTATTAATATTTCAAAGAATCTGATACAACATTCAAAGAAAAAGCATATTTAAATTAAGTATCATTTCTTGAGGGCCAAATAAAATGAGAAGGAAGTCATATTGGATTGGATTATGTGCCTACTAAAGAGTAGATTGAAAATATTTTCACAAAGCCTTTACCGAAGGATACATTTGAGTAACTCTGAGGTAAGCTTGGGGTTGTAGCCCCTCCTTGTCAGAATTAAGATAGTTGGAATGGCATTAATCTAGTGCATTATCATAATATTATTTCCCTACATTGGTGTGTTTGGCACTTATCCTGAGGGAGAGTAGGTCTTATGTAGTTTGGTGTGGTAGTGTATTAGTCAGCCTTTTGAGGTCAGTTCATTGCTTTGATGTCCTTGGCCCCTTCGCCATTGATGTCAAAGAGGGAGAGATATGTGTGAAAACATGTTGAGGAAGAAAAGTTTTGAGAGAGATATATTTATAAGGGGGAGAGTGTTGACTTGGTGGCCAACACCTCCTTGGGGACTCTTGACATGGATTAACCTCCTCCCGTGGGTCAGGTTAAATCTAGCATTTGTATTGGGTATTGATAGTTTGAGCTTTTGGTGCAACGACAAATTATTCCAACAATTGGTATTAGAGCCTTGGGTCACATGTTTGGGTCCCCCTTGAGTGGGTGTTGAAGGATCATTCAATTTTGAGGGGGAGATTGTTGACTTAGTGGTCAGTACCTCCTTGGAGACTCGTGACATGGCTTAACTATCTCCCATGGGTTGGGTTAAATCTAGCATTTGTATCACGTGTTGATAGTTTGATCTTTTGGCACAACAAAAAATAATTCCAATAGAGAGATTTTGTTGAGCTGGATATTCAGAGTGATCAGGTGGATACATCATGATTTTGTGCATTGATCAGTTTTTCACTTCATATGTTACCATCAATGCCAAATGGGGAGACTATTAGAGGTTTGGTTGAGCAGGTCATAGATTATTGAGGTGTGTTGGCATTAATTTTTTATCATTGATGTCAACATACTATTTGATGTTGCAGATAGTGTGTTGAGCAGTATTCAGTATTGGTGAAATGTATGATTTGGTTGCTACATTTAAGATCTATTATTGTGATTATCATTGGAGGTTCTGAGATGTTTGTAGTTGATTCTTGTCAACTTATAGAGGTTCACATGATTGTTTGAGTGAGTTATGGTTGAGTTACTAGTTGTTGGTGTTATAGTGTTTTGTATGCAAAAATTGAGTATTTGGTTTGGTATGATCTAGATTTGATGATTTAGAGGTTGTAAAGATGGTACTATCAATGTGCCTTATCATTGAGTTTGTAGTTACTATTGTTCATGATTCATAGTACAACAAGCTATCTTTTGGTATGACAGAGTTTGGTGAGACAATGTTCTTGATCGGTGCTAAAGATGAGTTTGGATTTCGAGTTGGATTTGATGCAAAGGTTCTAGATGGTATTCATGTTTCTTTTTCATGTCCTTTGATTTTATGATGATCATGTTGTTGGTCTGCATTGATTAAGGAGATCTGAATTTCTATTTTGGTAGTGTGTGGGTGTTTCTTCATTTGAGTCCTAGTCGACTTGATGGAGTAGCATGTTGTGATTCTTAGTGCTACATGTTAGAATAACTAAGAGGGGGGTGAATTAGTTAGTTCATTTATCCTACAGTCCCAAATACAAAGATGTAACACTCAAAACAATTTCAATAAATTTTGCAGCTCGGTAACATAAACTATTAAACTATATGTGCCTTTTACCGATTACCAATTAATTAATTCATTATGATTACTGACCAAATCAAATATGTAGTATGTAAAGTATGAAAATAAGATTATCATCACATAAACACATAACACAATGATTTAATGTGGAAACTATGCGAAGGGAAAAACCACCTGGGACCAGTAACCCAAAATAATTTTCACTCTTCTGAAGTGAGCTCGGTGAAGAGCTAACCTTGTTAAAGGTTACAAACACACTATTAGGTATGACCTTGTTAGAGGATTTAAGACTAACAGTTAACTTTCAACCAACATTCACTATGGGGTCAATAAGATAACAATGTACATTCCTTGAATGACACAGGGGCATAACATAAGACGGTTAAGTCCACTCAGTTAGGATATTTTATGTATCAAAGGTTAAACTAAAATAGTAGTTGATCTGATTACAATAAAACTTAATTTTCAGATGTTCAAATCTATTATAATCCCATACAAATCCTCTGATCAATATTTCAATTCACTTCCTCAACTTACTGTCACTCGATAATAGCTCTCTGACGCTCGGTTCTATTCTGCAGTTTAGTTCTCCTTCAACCAGTTTGATTAGGTGTGCATGAAACTGTATTCACATGAAATCTCTGTAGTCTTCTTTCTTCTAGCATGTTTCAATAAATAAAATCATATCTCTTATATAGACAGATAAACCATTTTCATATCAACCATCAAATTTTGTCGCTTATTCTTCTTCATTGATTTTTCCTCTTAAACCTTTCTTGGCAATTGTGTCAATAACACATTTCAATTCAATCCTTTAGATCTTCTCCAAATTTTGTCAGTCATGGATCTCATAACAAACTTTATCCTCAATCTCAAAATCATAACAATTTCCAGCTCATCAAATTCAGTCAGCTAAACTAAGCAATTAATACTTTCATCCATACTCGATTAACAAAGAAATGCATCAACAAACACAAGCTCGGTTAATACTGTCACTCAGTATACACTACACTAGCTCGGTGTATACTGAAGTGCTTCATTTACAGACCACATTGCCTTGTACAATTTTTCTTCCTTCTTCATAATAGATTAATGCAACATAATCAAGTCAACAATATGAGATCATAGACTCAACAATAAGTTACCCAAAGTATTCCTTATCATCATCTATCATATCCATCTCTCTCCATGTAGATATCTCAGTTCTTCATCTTTTCTCTCATTTTACAAATGTTTAGATGTTTGTAACTTACATGATAAGTACTGTCAAAACTAGTTGATATTAATGACAACATAATGACTGATTTAATTATCTTACATATCATTTCAATAACTCAGTGATCTCTAATCACTAATCTTGAAGTCATTCAGGTATTCAATTAGTTGTAGTTCATCAATCTCTCCATTTGGAATTGATGGCAACACAAGCAATATGAAATATGTCATGCACATACCAAACATGTATTCTACAACTATGTAAGGAAATGTTGTAGCTCAGTAAGCTCTCCCTAGCTTGATATTTAATATGTTTAATCACTACGTTACATAATAGCATTACAAGTGTAGACTCTCTTCTACGGATTTGATCTTTTCAGCTCTCAGATTCCTTCTGTTCTTAGCAAAAAATATTCATATCTCTCCCTGACTTACTCAGATTATCTCTCCCTTAGATAGATATTTCATGATCTCTCTGTTTAACTCTCCTCACTTTTTATCTCTCCCTTTGATAAAAAAAAATGCCAAGGAAAAACATAAAACATAAAGCTCTGCAATAGCCAAGTAACTCTCTGTTGTTCAGTGCAAACAATGTATCTCTGTATACTGGTATGCAAATCTTTGTTCTAGCTCCTCAAATCTTTCACAACCTTAGACATGATCCAAAGTGTGAGCTATGTTGCATCAACATTACTGAACTTCTAATAAGATTAGGCTAATGCAACCTCCAAATCACATTAGTGATGGGTAGACACGGGATGGACCCCAAGTCTAGTCCTCAAGTATTCAAAAGTGTCCTTCAATAGAGACTTGGTAAAAATATCAGCAAGTTGCTCCTTTGATGTAACATATTCCAATTTGACTTGCTTCTCCTATACTTGTTCTCTTAAGTAGTGATACTTAATTGAAATATGCTCTGTCTTCAAATGCATTACAAGATTCTTAGAAATATTTATTGCACTAGTATTGTCACAATATATAATCATCAGCTCAGTGATTACCTCATTCATCCCTTCCAACACTTATTTGATATAAGCAATGTTTGAACAGTTTGTAGCAGTAGCAGCATACTCTGCTTTAGTAGTAGACTGAGAAATACAAGGTTGTTTCTTACTTGTCAAAGTTACAAGTCTTTCACCAAAGAAAAATGCTCCTCTGGTTGTGCTCTTTATGTCATCTATATTTCCAGCCCAATTTGCGTCAGTGTAAAAATCTTTGTTCAAATTTTCCTTCCTTAGGATACCATAAATCATAATCCTCTATTTTCTTTAGGTATCTCAAGATTCTTTTCACTGCAACCATATGTGAATCCTTTGGATTGACAGAGAATCTAGCCACAATCCCCACTGCATGTGCAATATCAAGTCTACTGTGTACTACATACATTGTTTACCAATCATAGATCGGTATAATGTCTGATTTACCTCTATAGATTCATCATCTTTTGTCAATTTGCAATCTATGACCATTGATGTTCCTACTGGTTTAGCATCTTCCATGCCAAATGTTCTCAATACTTCCTTAATGTACTTTGATTGTGTGATGAAAATTCCATCATTCTACTGAATAACCTGCAACCCTAGAAAGAATTTAATCTCTCCAAACATTGACATTTCAAATTATTTTCTCATCTCATCAGCAAATGATTTACAAATATGATCATGTCCTCCAAAGATTATATCATCCACAAATATTTTAGCAATCACAATAGTATCATCAAATCCTCCTTTCATGTACAAATTGTTGGTTTCACTAGTTCTTACAAAACCAATACTTAAAAGATAGGTATGTAACCTTTCATACCATGCTCTTGGTGCTTTCTTTAATCCATATAAATATTTGTGTAGTCTACATACCATGTCTTTCTGATTCGGATCTACAAATCCTTCTGGTTGTTCTATGTAGACCTCCTCTTCTAGTATTTCATTCAGAAAAGCTGACTTAACCTCCATTTGATAGGCCTTGAATTTCTTATGTGCAGCATATGCAAGTAACATGCAGACTCCTTCCAGTCTAGCAATAGGTGCAAAATTTTCACCATAATCAATACCTTCTTCTTGTGCATATCCCTTGCAAACAAGTTTAGCTTTGTTCCTAGTAACTTCTCCCATTCTTATACAACTTATTTTTGAAAATCCATTTAGTACCAATAACATTTTTATCTTCCGGTCTAGGTACTAAAGTCCATATCTTGTTTTTCTCAATTTGTTCTATCTCTTCATTCATAGCATTGATCCATTCATCATTCTCAAGTGCAACCTTAACATTCTTAGGTTCAAACTCACAAACTAAGCATGCATTTTGTCTTAACTTACTTCTTGTCAATATCCCAACTTGCTTATCTCTAATGATTTGGTTCTCAGGATGATGTCTTCTAACAAATCTTGGTAGCACTTGATCTCTTCTTTGTTCTTCATTCTGTTCAGGTTCATTTCTTGCTCGGCAGCTTCTTCCTGATCCTCGCTTTCCCTTTGTTGTTCCTTGGTGTTGTTTTCCTGATGCTCGGTCGACTCAGCCTGTGGCTTTGGTAGATACTATGGATCTTCAACATAAGAAAATCTACCATAGTCTTCCAACTCCTTAGTGCTTTCTTCATCATTTTTATCAGCAAATTCATCAACTCTGACATTAGCACTTTCAATCATCTTATTAGTAACTTTATTCAGACACTTGTAAGGTTTACTTTTAGTAGAATATCCAAGAAATACTCCCTCATCCCCTTTAGAGTCAAATTTCCCATTCCTATCATCTTTTAGAATAAAACATTTGCTACCAAAATTCAGAAGTAACTTACACTCAGTGTGTATCCAAACCATAACTCGTAGGGTGTCTTGTTTGTGTCTTTCTTAATTATACTTGGTTCAGGACATATACAGCTGTGCTAACTACTTCTCTCCAAGAAATATGTGTAAAATTTTCTCTATCATTAGTGTTCTTGCACAATCCACTATAGATCTATTTCTCCTTTCAGCAATCCCATTCTATTGTAGTGTTCTAGGTGCAAAAACTTGTCTTTTGATGCCATGTTCATTACAATA